>FR990100.1:6475000-7052500 GCA_905404275.2 Hedya salicella
TTTTCAGGATTCCGTACCAAAAGGTAAGAAAAGAACCCTTATAGTGCGACTCTGTCTATCTGTCCGTTCGTCTATTACACTGCTATATTTCAGGGACTACTTATCCTACCTATTTGAAATTTGTAATATTTATATGCCCAGCCAAAATGTAGGGTACCTCTATTAGAAGAATGGCTATTTCGTTTTATAAATCCAATCGATTGGAATGATTATTTTTTCCACATGGATTGCAATCCAATAATAGAGCTAACTGCACAATTACACATACAAAAGTCATAATGTGTTTATGTTTGTTTTTGGACTGTATGGCTGAACAGTATTAATGATAATAATAATAAAAAAATATTTCCAAAAACATCTTGTTACATCGTTCAGTTAACTAGAACTCTACTCCTTAAATTGGCTTAGCCTGTGCTTTAGGATAAGCAGCGCTCCTCCCCTTAAAAGTTAGATGTTTGAGTTAAACAGCGGAAAATAAAGTATTGCTACTAAGACTATGTCCTACTATTTATAGCGTGCGTGCTTGTGAGTGTGTGAAAGTGCGTGTGTGTGTATGTGTGTGTAGGTGTGTGGGTATGCGTTAGTGTGTGTAAGTAATCGGTCATCTCCTAATTCGCGCGTATGATGTTAACGTGTACATTAAATATAAATTAAATATTTAACAGATATGTTTTCGATTATCATTTATATTATACTTTATGATTAGGTTTGTATAGTCAGGAAGTTTTCAGTTTCCTCATAGTTTTTATTTATAAGCCAATTTGTAACTGTTTTTTTACATTCCTTTTTTACCATAGGATAGATGTTGATTTCTTTGTTTAATTTATTATAGATATAAGGCCCACTGAAAGTTTTTTTTTTATATTTTGTATGAAATTTAGTATCTCTATTTCCAACGTACAAAGGTCTGCGAGTGTTACTCAGGTAATGTTTGTCGAAAGGAAATTTAGAGTGGAAACGAATGACAGTTGAAAGGATGAAAAGTTGTCTAACACTAAGGACATTTGCTTTCTTGTAAAGCAATTGAGTCGAAAAAGTATAAGGCAGATGGTACATAACCTTTAAGACTGCTCGTTGTGCGATTTCTAGCATGAGCATAAACGTCTTAGCTGCACCACCCCATACCGAAATGCAGAAGGTTAAAAGTGATTGGCAGACTGCCCAATATACTTTTTCCAAGATACAACCATCAGCCACATGCCTAAGATTTTTAAAAACATATATTAGCTTACGTACTCTTTTGCTTAGTTTTTTTTTAGTATAGTAAATTATCTTTATTATTATATTAGATGTATAAATGTGCGTAGTTATTTGTATTTAGTAGACTGTAGATCGAGGCACGCAATTAGTGGTCTAGAATTAAAAATTGGTGACAAAATTATAGATTCTAGTTTAGATGTAGCAACAGAATTTAAAAATTTATTTACCGATATACCAGTATTCAGAACAAAGTGTTTAAATTCATCACCTCCGTCTGCCGTTATGTTGTTAAAAGAAAACGTCCCAGAATATAGTATGGACTTTTCTTTTGAACATGTAAAACATATCAATCCTTCAGATGTAGTAAAGGCATTAAAATCAATTAATGTCAAAAAAACCAATGACCTATGGGGGGTCTCAGTCCATGCTGTCAAATCCCTAATAGAAGACATAGCGCCTGACTTGGCAGATATATTCAGTAACAGTGTTGACTGCGGTGAGTTTCCTGATCTGATGAAACATAGCAAAATAACTCCTTTATTTAAATCAGGTAGTACCTCTGACCCCACTAACTTTAGACCAATATCTGTACTGCCCACATTTAGTAAAATTTTTGAAAAGCTAATTTTATATCAATTGTTAAAACATTTTAATTTGAACAATTTGATGCATAGTAAGCAATTCGGTTTTACGCGGGGTCGCTCGACATCCAACGCCGGAGTTGAGCTCGTAAAACACATTTTCGATGCCTGGGAGGAATCGCCAGATGCTTTAGGCATCTTCTGTGATTTATCTAAGGCCTTCGATTGCGTTAATCATTAGACACTGATCAGGAAGCTAAACCACTACGGAGTTAAAGGATTAGCACTAAATGCATTAGAGTCTTATTTAAATGGTAGAATACAAAGGGTTGACGTGAATGGAAAGCGATCATCGGGGTCATTAGTTTCTATGGGTGTGCCGCAGGGATCAATATTGGGACCTTTCCTGTTCCTTATCTATATAAACGACTTGCCACACCTCGTAAAGACCCACCATGACATAGTTTTGTTTGCAGATGATACGTCTCTAATTTTCAAAGTCGTACGAAATCAACGATCCTACAATGACGTAAATAATGCTATTTGTGAAGTAGTAAATTGGTTTAATGTAAATACTTTATTGATGAATGAGAAAAAGACTAAATGTGTTAAGTTTGTCACGAGTAACGTAAAACACGAGCAAGCAAGCGTTATTGTTAAAGGTGAGGAACTGGAACTAGTTAATAGTACAGTCTTTCTCGGTATAACATTAGATTCTAAGCTCCAATGGGGTCCCCATATTGCTAATCTCTCGAATAGACTGAGTTCTGCAGCTTTGACGAATCTTACTTACTGCAGCTTTTGCAGTAAGTAAGATTCGTCAATTAACAGACGCGATAACGGCTCGATTAGTGTATTTCAGTTATTTCCACAGTATTTTGTCGTATGGCATCTTAATATGGGGCAGTGCTTCCGACATTAATACTATATTTGTTCTGCAGAAACGGGCTGTTCGTGCGATATATACAATGAACACATAAGACTCGCTTAGAGATAAGTTTAAGTACATTAATATAATGACAGTGCATTGTCAATACATTTATGAGAATATTATGTAGGTATGTACATAAAATTACTACCCACTTTAAGAAGAACTGTGATGTACATAATTTTAATACTAGAAATAAGCATAAGCTCGCAGTGCCTGCTACTAGGCTCCATAAAATAAGAAGATCATTCATGGGTAACTGTGTGAGGTTTTATAATAAACTTTCTAGCAGCATAAGTGAGTTGTCTATTGGTAAATTCAAAAATATTGTGAAACGAAAAATATTTTCTAAAGCTTATTATAGCACACAAGACTACATGAATGATAAAGCCGCATGGGAATAATGTAAATTATAGTGTCATGTAGGTATATGTATAATTATTTTAACAAATACCTAAGGTATTATTATTATTTTAATCTTAATTGTTTTATATACTCTTGACATTTAGAATTTTATTCCAGACACATTCTAGATTATTATTTGAAATTTATCTTATTGATTATTTTAATTTTTAAAATGATGATTTTATCAATAATATTATACTTAAGTTAAATGATCTGATTAGATTTTTCTGGGTTTCCCTAATCCTTGCAGCAAATGTTGGATCATATTGTATGTCTCCCAGCAAACATTCACTCTCATGTAACTGACATTTCGAAAGTGCTTGTAACTAGGCCTACTTGAATAAAGAATATTTTGATTGATTGATTGATTTATACTACTTATTTACTAACTAATACTTCAATTCCAAACTGCTTTTTTTCTTCTCCCTCTACCCAAAGGTTATCCGGAAAAGATCGTTGTTTAGCTATAAGACCGCCTGTTATTTACCTCTCCTTGAATATATTGTTTCATGTACTCTGTTGTGTGAGATGTGCAATAAAGAGTTATTGTATTGTATGTTTATTAGAATTTTTGTTAGTCATAACCGCAGATATGGTAAAAGTATGTATTAATCGCCTAGTAGGTACAGGCAGGATCAAATAGTCTGTATTGTAGCATCCAAAGTGTCAAATATATCGCAACACATCTTTATTCTAATAGGCATAAAGATACGTGACGATATATTTAGCGTTTGGATACTGAAGATTATTTAATACCGACTGTACCGATAGCCACAACACTAGAAACCTAAAGCTTTTTCTGTAATCCTGCCTTATGACAGATTTGTCATGTACGAGTATTGTATCGTATCGGCGATAAGCCAGGCCGAAATATGAGGCATTGCCACTCACCGCGTCTCGCCTGTTCCACTTGATTTCTTTTATTTTCCTTACGACTGCTATCTCCAGTTTTATTTATTCCTAGGGCTTCCAATCGACAGCCAAACAACAATTTTGAGAACAGTACGACGGCTTATTGGTTTTGCTTGAATAGGGATTTTATTTAAAAAATACATTTACGATGCCGATTTATATTAAACTAGCTTCTGCCCGCAACTGGCTGCCTTAGATTCGTTTGTGTAAATGTTTTGCGTAGTTTTTATGACTTTGATCCTATAGAATCAGGGTATTTTTCCATAGCAAAAAGTAACTTAAAGCCTAGGAAAAGACCTAGAAAAAACACTTAAAATATTTATCTTAATCGGTTTAGTAGTTTAGCCGTAAAAAAGTAATAGGCAAACCATGTCTGCAGAACGAGAAAAGTTCAGCGACTGTATCAGCGGAAAAACAAACATAACCCTTTTTTTTCGTAAGCGTAGTTGAGTAAAAAGTATCGTATAATCTGTGGATGCCCAGCTACCAAATGTACCAAAAACAGTTGAAATACGTTTAGCCGTTTTGGCGTGATGAAGCCACAACAACGCGTACCGACATACAAAAAATGAACATTATTGTTTGATTCAGTTACTCCTTCAAATAGTCCGTATCACTTATTTTTTTGAAAATATCTTCAAAATACAGACATTACATTTTTACATCTTTTCTACTCGTCGACTTTAATCCCTCAATAAGAACTTCATAGACTAAACTTTAATAGCATACTTTTTCTACTCGTCGACTTTAATCCCTCAATAAGAACTTCGTAGAGTAAACTTTAATAGCATACTTTTCAATGTCGGATACTCTATGGCACTTCCAACTGAACTGATATATTCATAAGCCAACACTTTGAATTGAAGTGTTGGCTTATGAATATGTCGAATGAACGAGTCGAAGATAATTAAAGATAAAGATAAAGATAAAGATAATTTATTTGTGAACATGAGTATTACATACAGTTGTTTTAAAATGAAAATATAATGTCCTCCATGTTTTGCCTTTCGGCGTACAAATTACAATTCACAATTGTTGATAACATAATTAGATAGCGAAATAAATTAAATCAAAAGTGGAAATATACATTCACGATGATGTCATACTAATATTAAATTAAATTGAGTCTTCATTCATATTACAATAACTTACGTATATTAATTACTACAATCATTTAAAAAATCATTAATGCTATAATATCCCTTATTTACTAACACTTTCATAAGTTCTCGCTGGTGCGCGCTGAATTGAGGTACGATGATGGTGATGATGATGGTGATGATAGTGATGGTGATGGTGATGGTGATGATGATGGTGGTGGTGGTGGTGGTGGTGATGGTGATGGTGATGGTGATGGTGATGGTGATGGTGATGGTGATGGTGATGGTGATGGTGATGGTGATGGTGATGGTGATGGTGATGATGATGATGTTGACGATGGTGATGGTGATGATGATGATGATGATGATGATGATGATGATGATGATGATGATGATGATGATGATGATGATGATGGTGATGATGATGATGATGATGATGATGAGACCTACTCGTAGAAAAAGTATTGTATACAATAGTTATATTATTACCTTTTTAAGTCTCGTACCTTACTTAGGCCACTCAGCAAGCTTCGTGGCCTAAACACGGTACTCGCCTGAAAAAGCATACATTATATAACGATTGCATAAAATACTATTTCAATGTCGGATACTCTATGGCACTTCCAACTGAACTGATATATTCATAAGCCAACAGTTTATTTCATAAGCCAACACTGAATGCACTATAATGATTTCAAAAATAGAATTTTGGTTGCGAAAAATAAAATTTCTTTATTTAAGGAGACTCGTTTTAATGCAATATAAAAAAAATCTTTCCTTTAAGAAAGTAAAATTTTAATGGGTTTCTCCATCCCTAGGGTGGAAAGTATTTTATTGTTACGATTAATAGCCACAGAGTCGAAGATAATTGAGGTACTGGTAATGGTGATGATGATGATGATGATGATGATGGTGATGGCGATGGCGATGGCGATGGCGATGGCGATGGCGATGGCGATGGCGATGGCGATGGCGAAGGCGATGTTGATGGTGATAGTGATGGTGATGGCAATGGCGATGGCGATGGCAATGGCGATGGCGATGGCGATGGCGATGGCGATGGCGATGGTGATGGTGATGGTGATGATGAAGATGATGATTATGATGATGATGATGATACCTACTCGTATTTATACAATAGTTATATAAGTAGATTTTTTAGTCTCGTACCTTACTTAGGCCACTCAGCAGGCTTCGTGGCCTAAACGCGGAACTCGTTTGAAAAAGCATACATTATATAACGACTGCATAAAATACTATTATAATAGTAACTATAGATGATTTTAGGAGCATTAGAGATGGGGCTTGATTGATTAGATAGATAGGTAATCAATAATGTCTCAGATGCTACGGTTCAATTACAGTTTCTTTATTCAAATTCAAATATTTTATGAATATTATAAACCTTACACAATAATTGCTCAAGTGTAACTATACAGATCAGAAATGAGTTACAGCTGTACTAAATTGTTCTTAATTTACTCGGTTTTGTTTTGGTTTGTTAAGTAATATAAAAATTATTAGAACCTCTGTACCGCAGATTGAGTTAAACGAGTATAATTTCGATTTATTGCTAGCTCAGGTTTGACTTAGTGCCGATTTCACCAACATTTAATATACACGAGAGTGGATAACCCAGAGTAACTTTCATCTAACGATTTACTCGGTGGTTAGCTTAAATTTCGTTTCACCACGATGGTCTACGGATAACTTACTCTCGCATAGTTACTCGGTAAGTGCTCGGTAACGTTAAACGAATGAATTGAATGAAATTGAAATGCATCCAAGTACTTAAGACAGACAGTTTGTCCCAAGCTTGAGCAATGGTTCTGCGTATTTATTTATTTGTTCGGGTTATACATCAATTGGGAAATAAGTAGGGAATTCACTAAGGCTGGATTTCACCATTCTTTTATTCCAAGAATTACGCTTATTCTCAAATAGTTATGTCAAATTGATATGGACTTTTGACATTACTAACCAAGAATCAGCGTTATTCTCGGAATAAAAGTTTGGTGAAATCCGGCCTAACAGTGACAATGACATCTACATGTAACAGTTTAGTCAGCCGAATTTGGCGGTATAAGATTTTACTAAAGTGTAGAGATTTTATCCTTAGGTTAAATTTAATATTGGTGAAACGTAAAATGAGTTTGCTCACGAGTAATTAATGCTTGATTTTTAGAGTAAAAAATTGTACTACTTAGCTGAAATCTACCCTTGAAGTGTACTAACTCGTATCTATAGTTTCTGCGTCAATTTATATGTCTGTACCTACGTGTATGTGGTGATATTTTTCTGTTTGTATAATTTTGCATGTTTGTTTGTTGATATAAATGTGTTTTTATTATTTCTTATTTACCGTCTTCCTTTTATAATAACGTACAAACGAGGACTGTACTCTAAAAATACGTCCAAACATAACCTAAAAATCCAAGTTACCACAGTGGAACCGTTTTAGAGTAAACTTCACTCGAAGACTAAAAGCACTAGCGCTCAAACAGCGATTTAGCAAGCACTTTAGACTAGGAACCGGTGGCATAAAACACGTGTTACTGTCCAACTTTCCTTCCTTAATCCAACTACGTACTAAAGTATTGTTAATCCAGCTAAAGTTACAAAGAACTATACGACGTCTCTTGAGTTAATAAATAGTTTTATAAGGCTGGATTCGCGAAATAGGAACACGGATAATTGCGGGAGTAAGTACAGGTACTAAAATCAAAATTGCTGTATAATACTTTTTGTATATATTTCAAAACTCTTGTAACTATCAACGGGTGTCCGATCTTGTTTATGTTATAGGATGCAAGCGAGCAGACGGATCGCCTGATGGTAAGCGATCATCGTCGCCCATAGACACATGCAACACCAGAGGAGTCACAAATGCATTGCCGGCCTTTCAGGTGGGAGTAAGCTCTTTTCTCGAAGGTTTCAAGGTCGCATCGGTCCGGAAATACTGCCGGCGACAATTTATTCCACAGTTCAGTAGTGCGAGGCAGGAAATTTGTAGCAAAAAGTACAGTGATGGACATTTAAGTAATTTCGTGTTTTATCCGAAACGTGTTTCAAATACCCAACACATAAAATTTATCAGTATTTTCTATTATATCAGAAGGAAATCCAATTAGTTAACCGATTTATTATGAACAAAAACCGTTTTGGTTAAAAGTCGGTTGATCTCATACAAAACATAACCGTTTGCATTTCCTGTATAAAATCATGCTATTTTTGAGTAGCTATGAGTTTTTATGTCTCCTATTTAAGTGTACACACAAAAACTGGTTACAATTTCATTGCAAATTGTACCCTGTCTCATTGCCGATAAGTAAACAAATCAGATGAAAACGTTCTATTTTATTAGTAGGCAAATTCCGTTAGAATCCGCATAATCCATTCCAACCTAACCCTATCTTTATTGAAACGATCTTATTTATAGAAAAACTTGTTTTCTTGCGGGGATGCTAAGGATGCCCGAGGCCGTAAAAAAGGCTGTAAAACCTGTTGGCACTGACTTTGGGATTGATTCGAGTCAAGGGCGGACAAGGTCGGCCCTCGGTAGTGATGTTATGACTCGACTTCGCAAATCGGTTCAAACCGAGTCAGGCCTGTAGTCGATGAAATTGGTTTTTTACCTGAAATCGATTTGAAGTTTCGTTCAACAAACTAAACGATCGTATTGACAAAATATTCTTACCGCTTCAAAAAAATCCAGGATGAATCGTTCTAGCGCCTTCTTTGATATTTACAAATTCTTATTAGATTGGCAGACGCAGAGCGATTTCTGTATGTTACCACATCAAAAATAAATTAAGTTAAATATATATATTGAAGTTGATGAATTCGTTTTGAAAATATTACGGTTTGAAGCATCCCTAACCCTTCGGACGGAGGAGGAAGACCTCGCAGCTTGGCAAAGCCAATGTCAATAGGTAAACATCGACATAAAGGGTTGAGATATTTTTGTGCCATGTCATAGACCGTGTGGTAAACACTCGAATGTAGATACTTTTGCGTAAGTTACTGGAGCATTAAATTCAGTATTTGCTGTTTTACTAAAGGGTAATTTGTTGCGTGTTTCGACGCCGTTGATTTGGATGGATACATTATTTTCAAAAGTTAACATGGTTTGTTGTGTTTTCGGATGTTAAGTCTGGGTTTCCCTTAAAAATATATTGTTACTGCACCCCAAAAGGGATTATTACTATAAACAACCACCACCAGTAAATCGTTAGAAATACAGAATACATTTATCAATAAAAACATACAGATATAATCAAAATAACACCAGCCTTACCCGAAGAAGTCTCGTTGCGAAATATGTCACTGTCAACGATGACGCACTAGGAAAACGTAACTACTCGTTCATTCAATTTGAAATTTACAAGTAATATTGCCACTGCAATACTAGGGGCCCGTTTCATAAACGCTTGTAACTTGTATTACAAGCGGAAGTTTCTTTTCAAGAATATGAATCAAAAAGAGATTATGGCCCTGAGTCTATATTATTGACAATCGCGTTACAATCAGTTGCAAAATATCGCGATAACCAATTGTATCACTGTTCCATGCTTTAAGTACTCAAAGATCATGTAGAAACCAAATATTCAGAATAATTAAAAAACAAAGACGCTTTTCAGTTCCACCACAATATTAATTAACAATAGCGGTTATTTTTAGTCCAGTCACGATAAAATGCCTACCTACGCTCTGTTTTGTTTTTAGAATAGAATAAAATAGAATAGAATCATTTATTGCATATCACATTTCAAACATAGAAGGTGTTAAAGATAAGACAATAGGTATACATGTGACGCCCTGCAAGGGCATAGCAATATCAGAGGAATGGGGAGTTTTCTGTATCAAATGTATATGTATATCAAAAGAACCTGAGACTAATGGCAAATGGAAGTAGCTAAGTGCTTAATTTGTTGCGAGTTGCGAGTAACGTGTCTTTAATAGAATAAATAGGTGGACAAATTTGCGCTAATTTGATTTCACGAAAAAATATTTTTATTTTGCTATCGATTTTTGTATAAATGTTGTAGTTACAAAAATTTGCAAATTACTCGATCATGCACCCTTACATCCAATCTTTAATAACTATAGCAAAGTCCTAGAAGATGCCCGCAACTTCGTTCGCGGAGGAGAAAAAGTTATAACCACTTTTTTTTCTTCAGCGTAGTCGGGTAAAAAGTATCCTATAACCATCTGGAAATAACCAGCTACACGTGTACCAAAAATTGTTAAAATCCGTTAAGCCGATTTAGCGTGATGAAGCGACAACAACACACACAAAAATCCCAAAAACATATATTTCGATGAACGCCAAATAGTCTGTCTCAATTTTTTTTTTATATCTTTAATGTAAAAATATTTTATTTTTACAACTTTAATATTATAGATATTAAAATAAGTCAAACCTCCAAAACTGTAAAGTAATAGAAACCAAGTCGTTACCCTTTAAAATAAATAAATGACAGAACATAATTCAGATATTAGAGTCTGCCTACTGAAATATTACCCAATTTTTGGCGCGAAATTCATAAAATCTTGGGCTGGTCACACTTTGTGGAGTAGGAATTATAGTTTTGATATTAGAAAATATTTTTAATGTTCTGTGCACAAGTAAGATACTAAGGACTGTGCACACCTAAGGAAATAAGTAAATTATATATACGTTGACACGTGCACTCAAAGTCAATGTACAGTACAGTGAACGACAAACACATATGTTTACACTTTCTCACCATATACCATTGTAACAAGGCGAAAAATAAATAAGATCTAGCTCGATAATAATAATATAATAATAATAATCATCATTTTATTTCGGATATGGTCCATAGTTTTTAGTCAGCTACAGACTTATACGCTAGTGTTTACTAACACTAGTAATACCATAATATTAATCCATCACCAATATCTGTGGTTAGGTTAAGTAGGTATAGAAATGGTTTAGGTTAAGGTGCGTCCACACTTGTATCATTTGCTCGTATACGATCATCGTGGCGTGGCATGACTGCGTATCGCGCTGCTTGGACGCTCACTGTCGGCGCGGCGATCATGCCCCACTTGTCCGATGTAAGTGTGTGATACGCGTAGCAACATTGGTTTCGAACGATCGGATGGGCGCAGCGTCCAAACGCATGATCGTGACACGCGATCATGCCACGGAACGAAGATCTGATAGGGCAAATGATACAAATGTGGACGCACCTTTAGAGTAATGTTGCACCGGCACGATGGGCCTAGTGGGGGATTCTATCGACACGCTCGTCGCTCATATATGTATGTCTCTAGGTGCTATAGTTATTTCTTTTTAATTCTTAAAAGTTGCAAAAGTGAAAAAGCGACAATTGAGAAAACGTTGGTTAAAGTTTGGGACGGCAAAAAACACACTTATACTTTGAAGTTATGGAGTGGTTAGTATCAAATGAATTGGCATACTTTAAGGATTGCAAATTAGTCAAAATCATGTATGTAACCTTAGTATTTTGCATGTTACGGAGGCTTGAACATAAAAACAGAACGAAAATATGTCAATCCTGAATATGGGTTTATTTTCTATATTTATAACGCGACACGCAGATTTATCATTAAAGTTGTATTTATAAATGTATTCTCATGCTAAAAAAGACAGAAATAATTCTATGGATCCCTTTACTTAGTTATTATGTCAAAAAGTTAATAAAAAATGAATTAAAAATTACAGCGTAAAAAAATACAAATTACATGTGTATTTTAATATATAACATAAGATTACTTAAAAAACATTTCATTTCAAAAACACACTTATCAAGCATAAAAAGTATTAAAATCAAATTCTAAATACTTTTTTATGCATTATAAAGTTTAGTGATTTTCTATAGGTAGCGGCCCACTTTGTCGATTTACTAAACTTTAGTGCTTGTTCAGTTAAATGTATGTATTTGGTATATTTATCCCATTTTATGTATGAGATAAAGGTTTGTTATTGTTAATCCAATAGTCATTGATACTAATGTCGTTTGTTTGATCTTTTTTTACGGATTTTGAATTTTTGTGTCCCACCTTGACGGTTTGGTTTCGATCGTTTGGACATATGCTAAAAATTACTACAAGTATAAAATCAGCTTTTAAAACATAGGTGTAATGTTTTTCGAGTTAGTATTCATATAAATAATATTTAAAATCTTTTGGTTAATTATATTTTTTTAAATAATTTTGTTTTTTATTTAGCGGAATCATCGATAAAAAAGTCCATTATCGATGGTTACCCAACCCTACTATTCATATTTCGTATTTTTGACTTCTCCTGCTCAAAAAGTACGTCATATTAGCTTCGCGAAGCGAGACTAAAGTAGTACATTTAGTCCCTAGGGTTTAAAAAAAGCCATATAATCCCATACAAATTTCTATGACACTGAAAAAAAAACTTGGAGCCAGCTACATACTTTTTACAAATAATTAAAAACAAACAAACCAACCTGATCAGAATGGCCAAACTTTCTGATAGAATTGCTCAAACTGTACTTTTAGTTTTCATGAAATATACCATTTTAATGTTGTCTTTTTTATTCTCTCGCAGTCGAAGTGAAAAGCAGAGTGTTTAACACGTGGCTGAAAGCCATTATATGACACTCAGATATATTTGTCCGGAACTAAGTTTTGAGGATTTTAGTGGAGTAGCTCGAATTCATGGCTATGATTCAAGAAAATCTGTTAAGCCGTTTGAACCTCATTTCCCTTTTTAGGGCTCCGTACCAAAAAGGTACAAAAGGAACCCTAATGGTGCGACTCAGTCTGTCTGTCTGTCTGTCCGACTATAAGAGCGCCATATCTCAAAAACGACTTACGCTATTTGAAATTTGGAATATTTATAAACATGGCCAGCCCACATGTATTGCACAGGAAATATTTAAAATATATTTTTATTTAATAAATTTTCTAGCTGGGTTAAGCTGGGTTAAGGGTAGGGTATCATAGGATAGGGCTTGACCTACACATTCTTGAACAATTTTTTTTTTAAATTGTGATAAGATCTTGTTTTATTAAGGGGATGCATCGAAAATTTAAGTTATATTGTAGCGCATTTTTTGTCAAATGTAGTGTATAAAACAGGCTGGTTTTCAGATATGTGTTTATTGACTATATAACCTATTCAGTGATTAACGCGGAGACATGTTTAATGAAAATTTCCTCGATAGAAAAGTTATCCGAAAATGCGTCTGTATTTCCAGTCTTTTGTCTGATTTCTACAAACGACAGATTAATAAACAGCTAAATTATGTTAACGTGTCACTTTTCCCTTTATTTTTTAAGTTGATTAACTTAAATGTTAACAAAACATCATAATATTTTCGATTTTATGGTACTTTTACATCTGGCGCTTACGCCAAAAAACCCCAAGCATGTAGTGTATTAGCTTTCTGTTTCTTTGATGCGCGCGAGCACTAAATGCGTCCTTTATTGCGAATTACGCTTATTGGCTGGCTCCGCGCTTGGGGCGTGATTTACAAATGACCAAGTAGGCCCTCAAGGATAATGTGAAAAAAGAATATCTCCGAAGTGTATCGAACGAAAATTTTGAAATTTTCACAATGAGTATAAATAAACATAAATATTACACGAAAATTATACCCAAGTCTTTTTAATTTGCAAAAAACCTATTTGAACAATCCGGTTGCATTAAGTTTGCACCTCGTTTGTATGCAATGACATAGATATCAGGTGCAAACTTAACTCAACCGGTACCGGGTAATAAAGTAAGGGTAAGTGAAAATTTGTACGGAACCCTCGGTGCGCGAGTCCGACTCGCACTTGGCCGGTTTCGTTTTTATATGACATGTAAGGTGTATTAGGGTAAGACGCAAGTAGGGGAAAGTTCGAAAGGTGAACTTTATTTCAACGCCTTTAAGAGCATTTTCGGTAAAGTTTTATTCTTTTCCATACTTCTGTCTTACCCCAACGTACCTTATTTATTAACGTAACTCGGGTTTTTAATCCTTTCAAGAATTACTAGGTAGTACCTATATTCGTTTCTGTCAGACCATCATACATTGAGCTTGATTATTTTCATCTCATTAGGCCCGACGACGTGTGGTTAGCACCCTGCCATATCGTATCCAGGGCGTCCCCTGTGGTTTTACCCGGCGCCAGTAATTATGGAAAGCCTTTGTGTGGGGTATTTCAATATGTGTAAGAGTTTGGTGTTATACACTCATTTCGATTAAAAACGCAATATGATAAATGCAGGGCTTATATAATATGTGGGTACATTATACCATGTAGGAATCAGGAAACGTTGGAGTAGACGTGTTCATGAGTGGAGATCGCTTCTTAGTAAAATGAGAGAAGTTTTTCTTTCCTTTTCGAAAATTTCGCGCTAGTAGGGCCTTTCAAGGGCGATCAGGTGTCAGGATTTCATCAAATCAGCTCTCATCTAGAGTGGTTAAACACACAACAACATTGTGACGATGACCTCCATCCTCTCCAAGTGACCAAGATAAAGGAGTCTAATAGCCTTGACCTCTCTAATAATGTTCAGTATCTTCACTAGTTCCCACAATTTTTCATTGTGACTTAACCTCCAACTTCCGTCATTCGGCGTCAATCGTCTTATTGATCCACTAAATCCATGATTTATTTTGTTCAAGTTTCAGTTTCTTTTTTCAAAATTTAATAATTACTGTTTTGTAAATGTGAAGCCTTAGATTTCTGTGTCGATCAACTTGGACGCCATTATTTTATGAAGCACTGCAGAACATCTTAGGCCGTTACGAACTTGAACGTTAATCTCATCTTCTTTTACTTTTATCATACAGCCATAGAGAGATTCCCCCAGTATTACCTGGTCTTAAGTTGCTACGATTTCAAAAATGTAGCCCTTTGGTTCCGTAAACTGGTCTCTCTACGATTCAAAAAGTATTGTAACACTAATGTTAAATAAAAAAATAAGAACATTTAAAAAAAATATTTCATTATTAACAGCTTCCTCCAGCTGTTCCGAATGTCAGCCCATTCATATCTTGGCATGAATGAAAGCCGTACTATTTTTATTCGAGACTATTTTGATGTATGCGGCAGTGTCAAGGCAAAAATCGCGGCCGTGGCTCAATTTCTTTACTGAATTTATTTAGGTATTTGATTAACTGCCGAATGGAAGAGCTGACAGTTGAACGTTTGGAATTCTGCTGCTTGTACACTATGGATGAAAATAGCTACTATAAAATTAAATTTTACACGGATGTAACAGTGTAACTCGGTTGGCTTCAGAAAGTTATTCTAATTATAGCGATTTGAATTATTGTACCTATTGCAGTTAGTAGAATCAAAACGTAAGCGCGTATTCCCACCTGAAAGGCCGGCAACGCTCTTGTGACCCCTCTAGTGTTACAGGTGTCTATGGGCGACGGTGATTGCTTACCATCAGGGGATCTGTCTACTCGTTTGTCCCCTATAACATAAAAAACTACTAACTATAGTAGTGCAAAGATCCAAAATGGATTTTGGCCTCCGACACCAGTTTACACCACGCATCTCGATTCTTAGCCAGTTCTAGCCAGTTATGGATGCCGAGGTCCCTCAGAGCTTTTTAAAACTTCGTCACTTCAGCTATATCTAGGACGTCCGACCGATCTGCAACCACTCAGCCGTCCATCATGCGCTCTTTTCGCGCCACGAGCCTCTCCCATTCTCTACACATTCCCGAGTCAGCGGAGTCTACACGCACTGGCCTCCCCTATAATATTAGACTCACGCACTAGGTCTTGTTCTTCTATATTCTTCTTCACACTTCAGCCCCCATCCTCTCCTTGTGTCGGTCCCAGGATTTTCCATCTTCCTTTTCGCCACTAATAGCTCGTTCCCCTCCTTCAAGGTCAGGGTCCAATCTTCGCAATTGTAAGTTAAGATTGGTCTAATAACGGTTTTGTAGTCTTGAATCTTAGTTGTCCTGCGTATGAACTTGGACAATAGAACCTTGTGGAGACTAGCTGTGCATCTGAGGGCATTCTGGATACGGACTAACCTACTAATATTATAAAAGTAAGAGTTTGCAACGATTTTCGCCACAAGCCACTGCTAGTTTTTTCACACCTTATTTTGTTGTTATTTCGTGAATTTGTTTTAACGCCAATTCTTTATTGATCAAAACTTGTGTGACATGTACCTTAAGCTTGCAATGCTTGCTTTTAAACTATGATACGAAATATTATGAGACGTTAGGTATTGCAAAGCAAGTATTAAAACGCGAACACGTAGCGCCCCGCTGCCGCCGCATTATGCAGACTGTGTTCAGGATGTGAGACGCGCCCTCATTCGCCATAAGTGCGAATTAAATATTTACAAAGGAATTTTATGATAGACATGGTTTTTGAATACTGCTTACATTGTTGAAACTTGAAAAGGCATTTGTTCAAACTAAGATTTTATTTAAATTTAAATCTCGCTCTCAAAATGGGGTTATAGCATTATTCAAATGTCTACTTGAGTGTAAAGGCAATCTTGAGCATTGTCGGTGATGTTTAATGACAATCTGGTCATGCCACAACAGACTCACTAGGTCTAGTCGCGGTCTTTTCACTATTTAAAGACCAAAAAATTCTAGATTAGCGAATCAGTCATGCTTTTGAAGTGTTAACTTTCTAATACGATAAGTTAGTGACAGCCGCGAGCTGGATATTGAACTGTGAACACGTAGCGCCCCACTGCCGCCGCATTATGCAGGACTGTGTTCAGGATATGAGACGCGCCCCCCTTTGCCACAAGTGCGACCTAAATATTAACAAAGGAATTTTATGATTGACATCGTTTTTTAATAGGTATTGCTTAAGATAGTTTAATGAGGAAAGGCATTCGTTTAAACCAAAGACCATAAAAACAATAGGACTGTCAATTGCCATACTGTGGATCGTGAGGGCCCGAGGTATCTCCTCGCAATTTAGGCATAAAGTAGGTGGTGCTTTAAAACTAAACATTTAACGATATTAAACAAAGTAACACAGTACAGTAACAATTAGTTCGTAAACAGCTAATCATATATAAATCGTAACATTCTTATACTGTTTCATGTTTATGTGTGCAGAGTTGAATAATGGTAAATAATTCTTAAACGATGGTGATGGCGTTGTACATATTGGGGATTGGCTTTTTTTATGGAGATTGGCAGTCCTCACTAACGCAGCTGTCTCAATGTGTAATTAATTTCAATTCGGATACCTAAACCTATTACTGTTAATAAAGTAAAGCTTACACCAAAATATACGCGTTTTTCTTACCTTTAGTATAGTCCTTTAAGGCGATATTTATTGCTTGACATACTTCAAGCACGTTTTTTGATATTACGAGTATTACAGCAGTTTTTGAAATTGTAAATAACTTAACAAAACTTGAACAAGAATCACTAGTGAGTAGCAAAGTAGCTAATAGAAACGGCCAATTTTAGTCGAGGTATTGCTTTGCGCAAACGTGTATCTTTTTCCTTATACTATTTATTTGCGACTAAACTCATGAAGTCTTCGAATTCATATTCATTCATTCTGCAGAAATAACGAAAACGTCCATCTTCGGAATGACTTCGCAGCTCGGTTAATAGATTGGCATTTCTTCTTTCGCACTGTTTTAAAATGTTTACACCCAATACCGCCTTTTTTAGGGTTCCGTAGCCAAAATGGCAAAACGGAACCCTTATAGTTTCGTCATGTCCGTCCGTCCGTCCGTATGTCACAGGCATTTTATTCAAAAACTATAAGATGTATATTGATAAAATTTGGAACAAAGGTGTCTTGTGTAAGCCGCTACTTAGTTTGATAGTTAAATAAAACATAAATATATTTCTAGGGGGGGCACTCCATACATGTAACCGAAACTGAAAAAAAAAAACAGCAAATATCAATGTGTGGCATATCATTCGACAGACCTTCTAAAAACACTTTGAGATTTCTAAAAAAAAATTGATTTAGTGAATATTTATGGAAATAATCGCTCCGAAAGTAGCAAAAAGTGTGCCCCCCCTCCCTCTATTTTCTAAACGGTATGTTCAAAAAATATGAAAAAAATTACAAAAATAAAACTTTTTAAATATTTTCAACAAAAATTGATTTTTAACATGATCGGACATACCGTTTTTAAGTTATTGCCAAAAAACTGCGCTTTTCAGCAAAAGGACTTAAGTGCCCGGGAGATACGCTCTTTTGTTAGTGTTTTTTTGTTCACATCGTATTTTTTTCATCTCTAGTGCATTGTTTTGTATAAACGGCTGCGGAACCCTACATTGAGCATGGTCCGACATGCTCTTGGCCGGTTTTTGTTTTTTAACCAACTCCCACAAATGGAGGTGTTTCTTAATTCGGTTGTATTCTTTTTTTATGTTTGTAATCTCTGAACTCCGTCATTTGTGAACCGATTTAGAAAATTCGTTATTGTTAGTGTTTTCTTTTTGGGGTCGGTTTAATTTTTGTTACAAACTTATGTTTTTTTATTAAAATATCAATTATCATAAATGCTGCACTGGCCAAAAGCAAATCACCACCGTCCATGATCGCAAATATAAAAACGCAACGCCACCAGCGAACTGGTCGGTACGATTTTTTGTTCCGGACAATTGTGTGTTTCCTCATTGTAAGTATGAAAACGTATTTTTTCTGTTTCAAGCGAATATCGGCAGAACAGCAAATATTTGCTCAGAGGGTCAATTTCAGAGCGTTTCAACCCCCCTCATTAGTGTCACGGCATGAATAGTGCCGACTATTACACATTCGAATGGCATTTTGAGATATTGTACAGTACCTCTACACAGGAGGTATAGTATCTCATTCGAATCTGTAATAGAAGGCACTATTAATGCGGTGACACTAATGAGTGCGGTTGAAACGCTCCGAAATTGACCCCAGAGCAAAATGTTCGCTCTGCGAACTAACTGAAACGACTTTTAGCAGTGTTTTAAGAAAATCGTCGGTTTTTTTTTTCTATTCAATAATTACTTGTTAATCTAAGAATATGCTGAACAAAGGTCATCTATATTGCATTCTCAAGTGCTATGGTTTGTCGTCCTCGAGATTTACCACTTGAGTGTGATGTCAGTCTTGACTGCCACCGATCTAAACAGATCTTAACTCGAGAGACCTATATCTATAACCTTAGGTACACTCTGACGAAATTGTGTCTACCGACTTTGCGTTGAATTTATTATCTACAATACTATACAAGTGACTTAACTGAAAAATTCCAAGTCTTTTTTTTATGACATAGGAGGCAAAGTATAAGCCCGCAACTTTGTCAGCGGAATAGAATAAAATCATAAGCCTCTTTTTTCTTTAGCGTTGTCGGGTAAAAAGTATCCTGTGACTATCTGTAAAGGCCCAGCTACCAGTGTACCAAAAATAGTTGAAATCTGTTCAGCCGTTTTGACGTGATTATTAATTTTCTCTCAACTAGAAGGCGCCCGCAATTTCGTTCGCGGAGGAGAAAAAGTCATAGCCCCTGTTTTTTTTAACAGCGTAGTCGGGAAAAAAATTATCTATCACCATCTGTGGATACCCAGCCCCTTGTACCAGAAATAGTTGAAATCCGTTTAGCCGATTTGGCGTGAGGAAGCTACAAGGACACATACAAACATATAAAAAGTGCAAAAAGTGCAATAATTTTTTTTTTCGTTTCAGTGACCGCTTTTTTGACTGTGACCGGACAGTGACTGACTTTGACCGGATTTATTGAACGCGGTAGCTTACAATATATCTCATATCTTGATGCATTTGTACAATATGTGTCTAAGGAAAGGAATCTTTCCAAAGACTTTCAAAGTTAGCAAAATGTCTTCTCTTTTCAAAGGAAAAGGGAAAAGAGAAAATATTGACGAATATAGACCAGTGGCTATTACCCAGCGTCGCTAAGATCCTGGAAAACGGGTTGTGCTCTCAGGAGCAACGGAGGACGAACCAAATCCGACCCACTAACTACATCTATGGGTGTAGCTCAGGGATCGTCGGTCTCAAATATAATGTTTTCCTTATTGCTGAATGACCTGCCGGAAGCGATTACGTCAGCCAATATTTTAATGTACGCAGATGATGTTGCTGGCATTATATGCGCACCAGATGTGGACAGTCTAGAGACCCGTCTTAATGATGCCGCCAACCAGTTATCTGGATGGTTTAGCTCGAACGGCCTGGCGCTTAACTTGACTAAAACACACTTCCTTCACTTCTATCTAGGGACCCGTACACCGAGGACACTAAAAGTTCAAGCGGGCGGCATACATGTTTCACAGGTCCAAACAAGTACTTTCATAGGGTTTGAAATCGATCGAAAACTCACATGGGCTTCCCACATAGATAAATTATGTAGCCGATTAGGTTGCGCATGTTTTGCACTGCGCCGCCTCGCGCGGCTCGTGCCGCGCCACATAGTGCGAACTAGCTACTTCGCGACCATTCACTCGTTGCTACAGTACGGCACAGAAATATGGGGGCGCGCAGCCGACTGGCAGCGGACATTTCGCTTACAAAAACGAGCTGTGCGGTCCATTGTACTAGTCCCCCAAGATACGTATCTTGGGGCACTAGTTCTTTGAAATACGGCCTCACTGACGTCAGTGGCATATTAACCCTGACATCTATACTCATATTTCAGGTTGCCACATATGTGTGAACGCGCAGATAACTCGACTCGCCTGCTGCGGGACCCAAACAGACTACTGCCGGTTAAAGGTCGTCTTGCGAAGTCCGATAAAATTAGCGATGACCAAATCGAGTTGTCCGATTCGAATAACTCGAGTCAGAGTGTAAGCGAGTTGATTCGAATCAAGTTCCTTTGCAACTCGAATCAACTCGCCGACTCCACCGGGCGGTTTGACTCGCGTACCTAACTCGGATCGAAGTCGCCAACTCGACGAGTGTTCTAACTCGGAGATGAATAGATGAGTTAACGCAACGCACAATACAATTAATTATATAAACGGCGAGTCAAAACAAGTTACCTACGCTTGATTACAATCAACTATTACGTGGCAGCGATGTAGCGAAGACTCGGCGAGTCCAATTAATTCAAATCAAGAATACGAATACGCCGAACTCAACTCGACTCGCGGACACGGCTGATGCCGCGAACGGCCGCCATCCGGTTGATCCGAGTCGAGTCAACTCGAGTTTTGATTCGAATCAGCTGCCGGATCAACACGAGTCATCCGAATTGCAATAAATTCGACTCGTAACATCGCTAGATAAAATGACGCACGCGATGGGCCCAGCAGTGTACAACAGACTACCTGAATCCGATACCACGGCTTCCTTACTAAAGTCTTTTAAGAAAAAAATCAAAATATGGCTTCTCGATCACACATTTTATACTTTTGACGAATTTTTGAATATTAAGCGATAGTGTAATTTACTATTATAAAATTATTATATATCATTATTGTTATACAACTTTTATTATCACTTTTATTTTTATTTTTTAGCTGCATGTAATTTTTTAATGATATATTGACATGTAATAAATAATTATTATGAATAAATGAATATGAATATGAATATGACCTCCAAATAGTCCGTTGCAATGTTTTTTTGAAAATATCTAATGTACAGACATTTCATTTTTACAACTATATATAATTGTATAGATGTACAGACATTTGACTGAGAAATTAAATGTTCCAAATTCTAATAAAAGTGTGACATTTTGACGGTTTAGTGGATTGCCATAGTTTATTAGTATGAAACTTTTAAGTGTTTTTTTTTGTAAAATGTTAGTTTTGAGCCGAAATAGCAAAACACGTGTCCATTTAATATTGACGACCGGTTTGGCTCAGTGGGAGTAACGTTGCCTGCGAAGCTGAGGTCCTGGGTTCAAATCCCAGTAAGGGCAAATATTTGTGTGATGAGCATAAATATTTGTTCCTGAGTCTTGGATGTTTTCTATGTATATAAGTAATATATCTATTAAATATATCGTCGTCTAGTACCCATAACACAAGCCTTATTGAGCTTACCATGGGACTAGAGCGATTTGTGTAAAATTGTCCCGTAATATTTATTTATTTATTTATTATTTATTTATTTATTATTTTTTCATGTTGTCCAACATATTAAAATTATTAATTAAAAAGAAGTTTGCTTGAACAAAACTCTCTTCCGAAGTTAAAGGATTTAGCCATTTTTCAGTACTTTGGAGGACAATATCTCACGATAGGTTGAGTTTGGGCAGCTAAAAAAAATTACGTGTCGATTATTTTCAAGCATTCTCTAACATAATCATTTGGGTATGTTTCCTTGTTAGTTTTGTCAAACTACAGATTTTTTATTCGTAACAAACTGATTATCGATTGACCTCAGTATCACCAGGCCCCTATTTCATAAACGTGACATGTGACAGTTGACGACAATTCGGCATACATTACTTCTCCATCATGATGCCAGGCATACACTTACTCGACGACCCAGCAATGTATGTATGTAATCACTTTATTGCAAAACTAATACAAAAAAATGAATTTACAAAACGAACTTATCCCTGTGAGGGATCTCTTCTAGTTAACTTTTAAGCAAATGAAAGAAAAAAAAGTATACATTAAAGAAGATAGACAATCTAACTAATTAGGTACTTAATATGCACAAAAAAAAACGAAGCCAAAATTTTAATTTACATAAATTATAATAAATACTTACCTATAATATATACAAATAGATATAATACGAATACTTTATATATGCCAGCCATAGCTTTATACGTCGTTAATATAAGTCGAATTGTCGTTGTCAATTGTCACGTTTATGAAATAGGGGCCTGATGCTAAATGACGGGGTCAAGGATGTGGCTCGCTGCTCCAGCAACAGCCTATTCAGCCTTGACTTGATAGAATATAGCATTATCTATTGTTTGTTCACATTATGGACTCTGTATATATAAGAGTACTGCGCAACCTCTTAGTCCTTTATTTACCAGATGTTTACTTATTTGAATTATTCAGAGCACTTCTATTCTTACGAATACGTTAACGTAGTCAGAAGGGCAATAATTAAGTGGCTATGGGCAAGGCAAAGATCAATGTGTAGCAATATTTTGACAGTTCTTCTAAAATCACTGAGGTTTCTAAGATTTTTTTTATTTTTGGAAATAATCGATCCGAAAGTTGCGTAAATCGGGCCTTCTCTACTCCCCTCTATCTTCTAAGCCATATGTTTAAAATGTAAGAAACAAAAACAATACAAAGATAATGAATACTTAGTAAATATTTTAAACGAAAATTATTTTGAAAATGAATGGATATATCGTTTTTGAGTTATTGGCGAAAAACTGCGCTTCTCAGCCAGAGGACGTAAGTGCCACGAAGATACGCTTTTTTACTGATGCACTTGTCATGTTTAGTACATTTCTTTGTAGTAAATCTACACTGAAAATGGTCCGACGTGCTCTATCTATCTATCTATCCGCCACGGACGTCCACTGCTGAATATAGGCCTCCGTATACCTCGCCACAGGGTGCGATCCTGCGCGGACCGCATCCAATGACTCCCCGCGACCCTTACGAGGTCATCTGTCCACCTAGTCGTGCGGCACAGACAGTGACATGCTCTGAGGGGTTACTCCAAAACTCAAAAATCGAAGTTCGTAACGTGCTGTCCCTCTCGCTCTCATGTTATGCTTTATTTGAGTGAGCGGGATGGCGCAAAACGAACTTCGTTTTTCGGATTTCGGAGTAGCCCCTCTGGGCCGTGTTGTTTTGTTTTGTTCCTAAGAACCAACATTATATGCCCTATCAGGGTGTCATTTATCAATGACTTGTAATGTTTAATAATTAAAGTAAATATTTCGCTGTTAAAATAATCCTATTTTGGCAAATTGTCGCGCGACTTATAATATATTTACCTGTCTCCGCATAGTGTGAAAAAAGCTGCGGTATGTTAGACACGAAAATCGAAGTCGTGCCTAATTATGCTAGCTTCGCTGAATCGCGCTGAAGAATTATATATAAAATACTAGCTTCTGCCCGCGACTTCGTCCGCTTTCAATTCGTTTATCGCGGATAAGGGTATTTTTCCGAGATAAAAAGTAGCCTATGTCCTTCCCCGGGACTCAAACTATCTCCATACCAAATTTCATTCAAATCAGCGGTTTAAGCGTGAAGAGGTAACAGACAGACAGACAGACAGATAGACAGACAGACAGACACACTTTCGCATTTATAATATTAGTATGGATGGATTAGTTTAAATACAACATTAATAATAATCATTCTTAGTTTCATAGTAATCGTGAACAGCTGTAGCATGAAACTTAATCGCAGCGATAATGAAGCCAAAAATATGGTCGAGTCATAAAGATGTTAACAAATTACAGTGCAACGAACTTGGACGATTTATCACGAACACTTTTACGAGTCTATAAAAATTTTCGCTCGTTTTCCTACAATTAGGAGAATATTCGCCACAGCGTCTAAGTACTTGGCTCTGAACTTTACTGCTGGATGTAGTCGGGTAAATTAATTGTGAGGGTTTACAACCACTGAAAGTTTTCGTTTATTCCGGTATTTATATATTGTGATATAGATACCTAACAGTATTTATATATTGTGATATAGATACAAAGAAAATAATGTGGTGTTAATTTTCCCACATTAAGAACAAAGATACACAAAAAAATGTGTTTGATATAAAAATATATTTTTCTCAAACATGCAATGAAATATTGACGTTATGTTCCTTGTAGTAGACCTCGAAGTCTCACATTTCGGGGTTTCATAACGGCTAAACGGATTTCATTTATTTTTGGCACACGGGTAGATAGACATTTGCAGAATGTTATAGGATACCTTTTACCCGAGTAAGCTAAAAAAATAATGATTTTTATATCCTCCACTGATGAGATAGCGGGATCCTTCTAGACATTTATAATTAAACTAGCTTCTGCCCGCGACTTCGTTCGCCTTAAATTCGTTTATCGCGGATAAGGGTTTTTTTCAAAATGTTCAAATTCAAAATTCAAAATTTTTATTTGCAAAACATAGGTCGGTAATAGGTGGTATACAATATTACAGATACAGGTACATCTATGTTTCACCGTTAGGCAAACAAATATAATATATTATTATTTATTAGGTAATAGGTATACATTATTTAATATTTCTATGTCAAGTTTAAATCAATATTAGGTACGTATGTTTAGCGATGTTATGAGTCGAATTTATTGCAATTCGGATGACTCGAGTTGATCCGGCAGCTGATTCTAATCAAAACTCGAGTTGACTCGACTCGGATCAACCGGATGGCGGCCGTTCGCGGCATCAGCCGTGTCCGCGAGTCGAGTTGAGTTCGGCGTATTCGTATTCTTGATTTGAATTCATTGGACTCGCCGAGTCTTCGCTACATCGCTGCCACGTAATAGTTGATTCTAATCAAGCGTAGGTAACTTGTTTTGACTCGCCGTTTATATAATTAATTGTATTGTGCGTTGCGTTGACTCATCTATTCATCTCCGAGTTAGAACACTCGTCGAGTTGGCGACTTCGATCCGAGTTACGCGAGTCAAACCGCCCGGTGGAGTCGGCGAGTTGATTCGAGTTGCAAAGGAACTTGATTCGAATCAACTCGCTTACACTCTGACTCGAGTTATTCGAATCGGACAACTCGATTTGGTCATCGCTACGTATGTTATTCATTCCCATTTATCAATAAGAAATCGTCTATTTTATAGTATGCTGCCGGAATAAAAAGTAGCCTCAAACCCGGGACTCAAACTATCTCCATACCAAATTTCATCACTTCGGTTTAAGCGTGAAGCGGTAACAGACAGACAGACAGACATACACACTTTCGCATTTATAATATGAGTATGGAATTGGCAAAAAGGTATTAATTTTAGCGTCACCTGTTAGTTTAACAAGGTACTCGATACTCGTGGGCTCGTAACACATGTATGAGAGAAGTTTGCACCTCCTTCCTGAGTAGCGCGATAAGATTCAGGTGCAAACTTAACTCAATCAAATGTAGTGGCTACCCCCACTTTTAAGGGTTGAATTTTTATAACCTGGCCGTGAATTTTTTCGACCGATTAGTAAAATTTGCATCAAAATCTGTCCAGCCGTTTTCACGTGATGCGCGTACAAATAAACAGACAAACAGATAAACAGACAATCAGACAAAAATTCTAAAAACTGTTGGAACGTGTTCTGTTATCGATTTTAAGTATCCCTAGCCAATTTTCTTTCGAATATCTTCCATGTACAGACTTTCGACCCTCTTCAGCTTTATTATATGTATAGATAATTAAATTATAATACTTAAATACATATACAACATCCAGTAACAACTCCGTAAATAATAATTATTGAATTGTGAAGCAAATGATTTTGTTAATTATTAATTTATACCCTATCGAAAACTTGTTGATTTGTAAAATTACAAATTGCATTGTTACCTCAATTATGACAGTTCAAAGCAATTTTTAATTGAGTTAATGGCTAATTATGCATTTCAATCGAAATAGCAATTAATTTTCATAAGTTCATCAAAAGCTGTTTGATTTTGTATCAACAATATGTTGCGCGACACAGATAATTATAATTTATTGAGGATCTGTATTTGATTTTGAAATGTTTCATCGAGTTAATTAGCCTTAGAAATACCGAAATAAAATGCCTTAGTTACCGTGGGGCGTTTTCAGCGCTTAGGAACTAGGGAATGCAATCTCAATCTTGTGAGATTCATGTTCTGCGAGATCTCGAGCTCGTTTTTGATATTCAATCTCGTGGACAGGCAATCGTGTTTTGAAGTCTGGATCGAGATCTCGAATAATGGATACATAGCGTGAATCTTTTTCGATGCTGTTAGCAATTACTATTGTACCTGCTTACAAAGACACACCTTGTTTACTTCACAGTGGATGCCACTTTTGTCACATAAAGGGCATCTTTATTATTAGGGCAAGAAGGTACACATTAAAGGCCTCTAGAGGTGTTAATGACTTGTTTTACTAAAAAAAAATGACGTAACACTTCACAATGAAAGATATGTAAGAGTTTTGTTCAAGAGTAGATATGTAGAGATTTGCTTTCAGTCTCAAAAAAGGATTCCCACTATAACAAACAATCAATGTTGCTAACGTAATGCGTATTCTCACAATTAAATCACCTTTATCCAGCGTTTATCCTATTCGCCCATTTGATTTAGAGAAGCTGTATCATTGAGCGTGAGAAACTCGAACCACATTCATCTTCTGATATACGACAATGAGAACCTTATCTCAGTGAACATGTATCTGACAATACTGGCTTAGCTAGTCATGAAAATGAACAGTAGAGTATTTGGATTCAGAATGTTTATATAAAGAAAATAAAATAAAATAAAAAGCTCATTTATTCCAAAACGCAATTTACCTAACTTATTAAAATACTAGCTGTGCCCGCGGCTCCGCCCATGTGGAATTCGGTCTGTGTTTGTGCGGTTAATTCACCCCTCTCCCCTGGAGGCAAAACTTGAAGTAAATTCCAGATAAAATGTTATAAAATTACCACTAAATAAAACTACACTCCAAAATCAGTAGTTTTTCGCACTTATTCAAATTTGGACGTGATTTAAAAGACATAGAATATATATTTAGTAGGTGTATATCGGTATCGGACGATACAGTACCACTTTTGTATCAAGTCCATGGCAAATATCACCCAAATCGGTCCTCCAGTCAAATCAGTCTAATCCATACTTCCTAACAAACGTTAAATTCGAACGTCTAATATTATTTAGAAGTAAGATTAAGGAAAGGTGAACATAGATATCAAAAACGTGAGGCCAAGTTTTTACACTTTACTTACAGTTACGTTTATGTATGCACCGCTAAATATGTACATATAATTAATTATATCTACAGTTGCATAGTCCAAAAGTAGGTATGGTAGTATTGGTATTAGGTATGTATTAGCATACCTAATACCAATACTATCGTATTTACATTACTGCAGACGCCGGGATAGAAGGGCTTGCCGGGTGAGAAGGTATAGACATACGACGACGGATAGTGATACGAAGCCGGCAAGCACTTTACACGGCCAGAGGCATGTAGGTGTAGTGCTTTTCTCAAACATATGCAATGAAATAAAAGAATACACCACTCAAAAAACTACACGACAGAAGAATTTAAATTTTCCCTCCATTCCCTCGATAAAGTTTTTTTTTTTTCCAATGAAGTCGTCCTTATTTCGCATGTGTAGTGTTCGAATAAACCCTATTAGGGCCGTTTTACACAACCTGATCATAAAAATCTTCATTTTTAATAAATAAAATAATGGCAGAGGATTTTAAATATTGTCTATGGTCCCTGATGGCTTACGTAAAGACACAGCTGGTAATATTCGTATAACAAAACGCGTACGTAAGCGCCATGTTGTTTTTAATGTTGACTGACGTTTTACTCTGCTGTGATTAGCTGTTGCTTTGTCAATACACTCGTCTTGTCATCTATATATTATTTGTCGAAATTCATTCTGTCACTGTCACAGTAATGTGTTATCGAGTGATGTCCTTGTGTTTATCCTGTCTTGCTTTTTGCAAAATGTTTTAAGAGTGATGTGTTTGTAGAACTTTGCGAAAGGACGCTATTTTACACCATTTCCCGTGCTCTGAGAAAATACTTAGTGGTTGAAGTGTTTAAATCGTGATGATCCTGCAAAATTATCGCCCGCAGAACTAGCAAACATTATGTCCAAGAATTCATTTTTTTTTTATTTAACTGCGCCGAGCACAAAACTATTCTCAGTCATTTCATTGCTCTGACTGTCCGATTTACAATTATGAATTGGTGCAACACAACCAACAAAATATTAAAGGGGACAGACGTATTAAGGTGCGTCCACATTTGTATCATTTGCCCGTATCAGATCATCGTCGCGTGTCACGATCACGCGTTTGGACGTTGCGCCGATCGGATCGCTCGAAATCCATTTTTCTACGCGTATCACACAGTTATATCGGACGAGTACGGCATGATCGGCGCGCCGACAGTAAGCGTCCAAACAGCGCAATACGCAGTCATGCCACGGCACGGTGATCGGATACGAGCAAATGATACAAGTGTGGACGCACCTTAACTTGCCCCGTTTTGTTGTGTTGTGATAATGAGTGAAGATCGTGTAAGTTTAAATCAATGTATTACTTGCAATACAGAAAAAAGCTTACGACAAATTGAAAAATAAATCTTTTAACAAATAATGTGTGTTTTATTTTTGGCCACTGAGGTATAATTCTCAGCATATAATTGATAACGTAAATACAATTACTGAAGTTACGTGTGCAAATTTACGTGCCGGGAACTATTTATTCTAAATATTAGACCTCATTCAATGAACCTAGACCACTTAGGCTGAATACGTTACGATCCCTTGCCATATTGAAATCTCGAATAGAAAAAAAATTAACGTCAGTCAACACTAATCGTACAAATTAAATATAGTTGCCTAGTGCAAATAATATTTGTTTCTGAGTTGGCAATCTGATACGTAGTATCTCTTATTAGTCTGTGCGTAAAGACAATATTTTAAATTTATTCATCAACATATAAACCATACAGATTTGTGTTCTTAATGTCAGTTCGTGTGTAAAAGGCATGAACGAGGATATATTTGGTCCGATAACCAAGCAGCCACTAGATTTTTTTTTTTTAAATATTATTCATCTGTTTAGTCAGTTCATGAACACAGACGCCATGTTTACTATAAAATTAAAAAAAAAATACTTCCCTGCCTAGGCTTTCCCTGCCTTCAATTTTGTATAAAATTCCTTTACAGTTATCTCAAGTTGTTCCGCCCGCAACGTGATACTTTGAAGCCTGTTTTAACGCACGTAATGACGACATTACATTGCATGTTTGTGAAAAATATATTTACATAACATTGATATTTTACAATATTGTTTTGTACACCACATTGTGAGTCTTCTGTTGTTGGAACTTGTTCTGTTATCGATTTTAAGTATTAGCTTTGAATGCGAATTTTAAAGCGTCAATACATTTAATTTTTTACGTATGTTGCCATGTCGTATTTTCACGAAGAATTTTATCTATACTTTTATAAATTATCATATTATAAGAGCGTACAGAAAGGATGAAATTATATTTATTTAATAATGTCACAGCAAGCAGTTACTCGTAGTAAAGAGGCATAAGACTTTTTAAGGTTCAATAATTACACAGTCCACTGCGTAATTATTGCCAGAAGTCTTCATTCTATTTTGTATTCCCCGCAATTCGATGAAAATATTTCTGTATTCATTATTAGGTGTTTTTCTATGTCTGTATTATATTGAAGTTTGTTCAGCCGTTTTGAAGTCCCCTCAATATTCCTTTTTAGGGTTTTGTAGCCAAAATAACAAAAACGGAACCCTTATAGTTTCGTCATGTCCGTCTGTATGCCACAGGCATTTTACGCAAAAACTACATAAAATATATTGATGAAATTTGGAGTATAGGTGTCTTGTATAAGCAGCTACTTAGTTTACCGAAACTGAAAAATGCCTTTTTCACCAATTATCAATTATCAAATTATCAATTACAACAATTATTTTAAAAACATTTTGAGGTTTCTCAAAAATGTTTTTGATTACACTGTATCGGTAATTATGGATACAAATTTACCTAGTCGTATTTCTTTCCTAAAGATTTTTTAGAGATACACATTTAATCCTGGGACTCCTGGGAGCTCGACGTGAAGCATCTGGTTTAGCCAAAATCTATCCAATACATCCTAGTAACGATAACAAATGTGGACAAATACTAGTAGAAAATGTACTGTTTGCAAACAGGACGACGTTACACAAAAAACGTACTACGTAAATCGCAATTACACGTGATTCGTAAAGTTAAACATCTGCATGGTCTAATAATTTCTTTTTATAATAAAAAAACGGCATAGATCTGTGCACGGCGGCCATTTTAAGAATATGGCATATTACTCATTACAACTCCGACTTTGACATGTAATAGAACTATCAATGAGTCCACAGTACTTTGGTCTCCGGCTGATACCTTTGGCTAGTCTCCCTCCTCCCGCTTACACAGATATTGATGAGAACCCATTACGTAAAAAGTATCTCATACGTAAAAGTCTAAATTCACCACATTTATTGTGAGTATGCTAAATTGGGCAATCATGACGAGGACACTTAACCTATTTTAAAATTCTACGTAAGAGATGCTGAAATATAGTCCCAAATTGAGCTCCATAGGCTTGGTCAAACTATATTTTCTGGACGATTCTGAAGGCATCATAAAGTCTCTAAGATACAAAAGTTAATCACATTATATGAGACCAAATGGTTAATAAACACCCTCAGATCATACCCTTAGAACATTGTTATTCAAAATAATACGTAGTCAACAGTCAGACTAGGTTTTGTCTGTACCCATAATGAACGATACAGTCCTTATGTGAATATTTTCGGAAATAATCGCTCCGAAAGTAGCAAAAATTGTGACCTCTCTAATTTCGAAATCTTTTTTTTCTGTTTTTGGTATTGCATTGTTAAGATTTTTTTTGGAGTCATGAGCATGGTGAAGCAATTGGCAATCAGTCAGTTAGCTGGTAGTCAATATTTCTATCATTTTTTTTTTTTTACGGGATTAGACAAAGTACCATAAAACCACCGAACGATATTCCTACAGTCAATTTAACAATTATTATTTATATATTATCTTATTTCTGGACCATAGTTGTATGCCTTAAATGTGCCTACAACAGAATCCTTCCTGGATTGGTTTGGTTATGGCACCTGCATCTAAATTACATGATTGGGTCACCAATCTGCATGTCTGCTATACATGACATACAAATATACATTCATAATATTTGTATACAGGTTGTTGTTTTTGATTTACGATATAAACATAATACTCTCTTCTTGCTAAGTTGTTAAGCTTCCGAAACGTCGGGAACTTAAATCATAGAAACATTTTTCAGGTCAAATAATGTTAATTTTACCAAGACGTGATTGGTATTATTAACTCGTATCGTATTATTAACTGAATTTTTTACGTATTTGATTATTGCCATTTTGGCATCGTAAGCACTGGGTAGGCAAATATGAGTGTCCATGGAACTAAAATTAGTGATATCCACAAGTCGACATCTGTAACTAGTATATTGATCGTTCGTTATTAAATCAGAGTTCGTGTCTATGGGTGGGGGTGACTAAGAATAGTATTTAAAAGTCCATCACACACGGCGCAAATACTATAAAATTTGACATCGAGCGAAAAGCCAACGTTGACCATATGAAAAAAAAAACAATTTAACGGATTATATCGCGTATATTATCTCATTTGAGTTTCCGACGTTTCGGAAGCTTTTCAACTTTCCATGGTCACGGGTTGACTGAGAAAAGATATATTTTCCTCTGTCAAAGTTACAATTTGTGCAAACTACCCACTTTGAAAAGACAAATAAAGATGTAAATAAAATAAAATATAAATGCCAGACAGACATTACACATGTGCCAGAAGGGCTTAATTATTTTATTTTAATAAATTACCAAGCAGCATTTTACATATGAGAATGTCTTATTTAAATGAGTAATAATCGCGGAACAGAAGAAAATATTAACATTGACCATAGTTGTGCCCTACTAAATTGTAAGGCTGGATTTTATAATAGTATGGAAAAATCAGTATTTTATTTCGAATAGAACAAAAATACTTTACAAAGTAGTATATCGATGTGTTTGTAAGTCGAAGTTAACGTATTTATATAAAACCACCCTATATACGAACAGTAATCTAAATACATTCACAACAGGCAACTACGGATGCTGTACTGAATTATTCATGGTGTAGGATTTTATTACTGTCAGAGCGACTCCAGGTAGCGCGGTAGCTTCGTTAGGTCCTGTAAAGATGTCTCCTAATGTGAAAAGATGGGTTTGATGTAGTGAACGAAAAAAACATAGAATGCGAGCTTCATACAAAATTGTAGTAAAAAACGGGGTAAATATTCTAACTACACATGTGCGTTGTGGGACCAATAAGAGCTGGCCAAAATATCAGTCTACTTTTTATTACCCAAAAGTGACTGGCTTCTAGCGCTGACGTTTTATTATACCAAAATGACGGCGACTATGAAAACGCATACTTAGTAGATAGATGGTCACATGCAATAAAGAGTAATTATGTAGGAAGAATTGTCGTATTACTTAAATTAAATTTTCAGTCATATTTTATTTTTAAATAATCACACAATAATCTTACGCAAATTAAACTAGTCTCCAACTAAGATGTAGCAGACTTATACTGTAAATACTAGACGACCGTACGAGTATGCATATTTTTAACCGACTTCCAAAAAAAGGAGGAGGTTCTCAATTCGACGGAATGTTTTTTTTTTTTTTAGAGCTTGCTAAATACTTAAATACAAACAGACAATCAGCCACTGGTAATCATAACTTTTGTAGTACGTCAAGACAAGCTTGCGTACGTTAGCGCCATTTTTACAAACTTTTATTCTTGCTGTGTCAGTATTTTGTGGACGCTGATCCGATATAACATAGACGCTGCTGGTTCGATTCCAGCATAGACTGCAGTGGATCCCAATTATTTTTTATTTTCTACTTAGATCTTTGTATCAATATAGTATACATCATGTTTTCTTTAATTTCATTATTATCCTTATGTTAGTCCAAAGACGTCCACTGCTGTACAAAGGCTTTCCCAAGGATCTCCATAACAACCAGCCGTGAGCCAAACTGATCCAATGAAAAAAAATCTGCTATTTCATACTGTGTAGTAACTTAACCAAAATGTAGGGAATGGCTTTTATTTTCGTTTCCCATAGGAAATAACACGTATATACTCTTCATTCAAATATGGATACCTTTTGTCTAAAATACGTAAAAGAAAGTTTCCGGTCTTATGATGGTTACGTACATTATATTTTTTCTTCTAAGAAGTATTTTTCAATGTCTTTTGCCAGTCACTGAGAATTACGTCACGAATATGGGTACATTTATGATCAACTTTCACTAAGATATCTTTGACTCAGAAACAGAAATTACCTTTTTTTTCATTATTCCGTTATTTTAGCGTATCTTTCAGTCCCTAATCCAAAAAAACAGGTCACGTTTGAGCGACTTTTGGCTTTTGTGACACATGTACCAAATAAACCAGGTAACTAGATTATGGTTCCTAATTCAGTCATCTCAACGTACAGGTTTCCTCACAATGATTTTAAATGAGCGTTGGTTTTGTATCATTCGAACGAGTAGACGTTTCCGTAGCGTGTATAAATCAATTTTGAAGAAACCCAAAGATTAATAACCTCACTGATACGTGACTTATTTAATTTAGAGCATACGCTTGCACAATGATTGTGACCTCTCTGTTATCCAAGAGTTTAAGCGAGAGTGGATTTGAGGATAAAAATGCGAGTTAGACTCACGTTTATGATACGAAATTTGATATGTGGCTTGCAACGTGTCAAAGATGTTATCACTGTAATCACCATTCTCCAACACGCAACGGCATTGGAAGCCTTTTTGTGACTTGGAATCGCAATTCACTTCACACTTTATTCCCAGCGAGTTCAGATTCTGAGTTGCGAATCATAATGTACAGATATGTAAGTTTTCTAATTTACGAATATTATCCAGGTACCATACTCGTATGGTTTGGAAGAAAGGCAAAGAATTGTGCACGTCCAAGACAAGTGAATATAAAATTATAATCCCATTGGTCTGATTTCTCTTGGCACAGGGGTAGGTAGCGGAAGTCAACGATAGTTCCTTCAAAGTAAAGCTAAAGTAAATAAGTTTCTGTCAAAAACTTCATTTTTGTGACAAGCTTTTATTGCCAACTATACTTTTCTTTAAACATCCATCAACTAATCACCAAGACGATTCGAAAAAACCCAAACTCGGTAGGATTGAATTATTTTATTACAGAGTTCCTATGACCACCTTCCTGCTTCATCATCAGATCAGCTCGATGATTTCATACTATTGCATTGTCACCAAACTTACATAATTAAGCCGAATTTTAGCTCAATTGGAAAACGGTAAGTAAGTCAAATTTAACTTGCAAAATTCCACCCGAACATATATAGTTACATTGCAAGTTAAATAAAAGCTTGTAAAAATGCTTAAACCCAAATGTACGTAAATAATGCATCGTGATCAAAGGCTTACCCCGAAGAGCAGCAATTGTTCGTTAACTATTAGATACATTTTCAGGTTATCTATGGGAACGGTTATGGCTATGAGCTCCGTTTTCCGCACTTAACCCGTGAAAGCCGGGCCATTGTGCGTGGGGATTATGCTTCCTAGAAGACTAGCCTGTAGGATCCTCAAGATTTCTAAACAAGCTTCCCGGAGTAATCAAGGTGCTTTGAGGATATCAGCCCGTTTTTTAGCTGCGCCAACGCATTCCAGGATCTAGTGGGGAGCAGACCAGACAGAGGGTTGTCGGTTATTCAAAGAAAATATAAATTTTTGTTAAGTGGGCAGTGTCCTTTGATGGTGCCAGGATATAATCAAAAATTTACTCCCAATTTATCGTCATACAATTTTTCCTACCAATAAGTCTGCGTGTCACTTTAACGTCTTCTTCATTAACTCCTCAATCAAACTACTTAATAAAAACTTTACGAGGCTTGTTAACTGGGCAAAATTCGACAGTTCCTTACCTGCGCAAAAAAGTCACATCTAACTTCGATCACGGTAATCACATACGACTTTATTTCTCTAAGCGTAAGATTTTTACTTGTCGTCATAACATCGGCGGTTAACCCCGATTGGTCCAATAAAGGGCCATCGACACGCCGTGACATTGGTGACTTAAAGAGCCGTTTGGCCCACAAACTCTGCCCTTACGCAGGCTATGTGAAGGAGCCATTTGCGAGGCTAAATGTGTGTCGCAGCGTCGCAGTGAGCACTAAAAGTCTGAACGCTAACGAGTCAAGACAATACGATGCGTAAAACTTAACACAGATTACTGGAGGAAAGACGTTTAAGCAAGATAGACCCAATTTAAACTAATAGAAACGATAATTTTTGCAGGAATAGAATCAGATTAATCAGTTACAATACAATACAACGATTATTTCACTAATTTAAATTAAATATAAAACATTTAAATATTTTACGCATCAAAGTAGGTTCTACTCGTATTCAGACGTACGACAACCACACGACAACGCAGCGACTAAATGTGGTGCTGGTGAAGCCACAACGCCACATACAAGATCAAAATATCAATATTTTTCAAATGAATGACCTCTTTATTTTTTTCTTTATTCCTTTTTTTTTTTTTTTTATGTCTTCAGTGTACGGACTTTTCTTTTTTACAACTTTAAGAGTACGCACACAGATAGGTATTTGAATGGCAAATCTCACCACCATCCCTGTCAACTTGCTACAGTGGGTAAATCTTTGTTTCAGAGAGCCAGGGGTATCTGCGACAATCAACATCTGACTGCTGAGTTACAGAATGTCAAACGTGCGCTTCGAGCCAACGAGCTCCAGATACCACGTTCCAAGCAGAATCCCAGTATGAAGAAACCAACAGTCGAGCGTAAACCTGCCGTATTACCATATGTGAAAGGGGTCACAGACAAGATCGGAAACATCTTGAAGCGTGCTTCTATAAAAACATATTTCAAGCCGTTGAAGAAGGTGTCTCAATACCTTAGACCCGGGAAGAGTAGCACCCCTTTGCAGAGTGCAGGCATTTATAAGCTGGACTGCGAGTGTGGTCTTTCATACATTGGTCAAACGAAACGCAGTGTATCAACCCGGGTGAAGGAGCACATAGCAGATGTCAAGCACCGTTGGTGTAATAGGTCTGCAGTCTGTGAACATGTCATTGACAAACCAAACCACTCAATTAAGTTTGATAAACCTTCTATCCTTGCCAAAGAAAAAAGATATTTTCCCAGGATGCTACGCGAGGCTATTGAGATTAAAAAGCATCCTAATTTCAATAGAGAAGATGGATTGTCACTACCACCAGCTTGGGATCCTGTAATACATCTCATCAAGGAACAAGCGAGACACAGGACTGCAAAACCTTAATTTCCGAACGGTGTAAAATATCTCATCTGTTTAAAAGTAGTTTAATAGTCTCTGTTTTTTTTAATATTTTAATTAGTAATTTTCTTTGCAGCGTTTCTTTTCTCCTCAGTACGCCTCTTTTGTGAAATGCTGCTTGGTAAATTATTAGAATAAAAAAATTCAGCCCTTCTGGCACATGTGTAACTGTCTTTACAGCTTAGGCCCATCTGGCATGTATGTACACCTTTATTTGCTTTTTCAAAAAATGGGTAGTTTGCACAAATTGTAACTTTGACAGAGGAAAATACATCTTTTCTCAGTCCTCCCGTGACCATGGAAAGCTGGAAAGCTTCCGAAACGTCGGGAACTAAAATGAGATAATATACGCGATATAATCCGTTAAATTGTTTTATTTCAACTTTAAGAGTACTAGATATGTCTTAAAAGTATCACGAACCAAGCAAAATAAGGAATGAAGCATTTATTAACCACCCGAAGAATTGGAACTGATGAAAAACATGGTCGTGGAAATCAAGCAAAATTATGCTGTATACACCTACGACTTAATTTTAATTATAACCTCCTTTTAGCGGAGTAATTGCTACTTTTTTTCTATTATTTGCCTGTTTTTTGATGCACTGATAGGAAATCCTTATCCTTACTATATTATAAACGTGAAAGTATGTATGTACGTTTCACTTAATCTCAAAAACTACTGGACGATTTTTTCTGAAACTTTCCAGTTGCGTACCTTATATATCAGAATACGACATAGGCTATAATGTATGTCAAATTTTATCCCTTTTAGGGACGAAAAAGGGGATGAAAATTTGTATGGAAATATTTTTTTACGCTCGGAACTTAAAATCTTGGTAATATGCTTCACATTTAAATTAGTAACATATCGAGTCTCGAGGAAAGACATAAGCTTCTTTTTATCCCGGAAAAATACCTTTTATCCACGATAAACGAATCTAAGGCGGACTTGTGTTGTGGCTTCATCAAGGTAAATCGGCTAAACGGATTTCAACTATTTTTCGTACACGGGTAGCTGGGTATCTCCAGATGGTTATAGGATACTTTTTACCCGATTATGCTAAAGAAAAAAGACGGGTTATGACTTTTTCTCCTCTGTGAACGAAGTTGCGGGCGCCTTCTAGTATTAGCATAAAATTTGCTGCTTTTAAAAGGACAGCCCGAAAAATATTGAATCATCTCATTCATGGGTCTCCTACGTTACGTTTTACGGGTTTAATAGGTAGACCACTAAGACTTACAAATAGGCATTTGAGGCTTAGTGACACGTAACGGTACTAAAGCCTAAACATAATAAGACTAAATACATTTAAAAAGCATCGCAAGTTCGCACGTTGAGTGGTTGTCTCAATAACCGTAACGCAGCGATAGCCCGCCATGTGGGACATCGATAACGCTGGGTAATAAGCCTAATCTCCGATTTGTATGGCCACGCGGCGCTTAACTTTGAATCTTTTAACCTCAATAAGGGATCGATTCGATAGGTATCTATACATAATAGGACTAAAGTACTGTTCCAATTATCAATTGGGACAGTACTAATTTTTACCCAATTGCGTCAGAAGGAGAGTAATGTTTTTCAAGCGTATGTATGTATTTATGTCCATTTCTTTGGCACGCCCTACAGTCCAAACGGCTGGAAGGTTTTTAACATATGAGGTGTCGTTGAATTTGTTAGAAGTATGTGAGTGACATAGGCTATATACATTTTGAAAATGGCGCCCGCAAATGAAAAAAGGGGGTTTGTTTTTTTTTTACCATAGCAATATTAGGCCATTTCAAAAGTCTGGTTTTCCCTTTTCGGTTCATTTTTAAGCAGTCGGGTTTTTCCGTTTTTGTAATAATTTTGCTTGTTTTCACAAAGCGTTCAAAACAGACAGACCACAAACAAATATAAGGGTGCGTTTCTACTGAAGCGGAGCGGTGCGAAAAAGACCAATCAAGCTGGCTTACTGTTGAATTCACTCTTAACGCGAGTACATTCGAATTTGCAGAATGTGATTGGTTAATTTTGCTCGCGCTACGTTTCAGTGGATATGCAGCCTTAGAATTCAAAATAACAATAATATCTACGAAAAGTAACCTGTATTGTCACGTTAGCCCTTGTTTTTCTCCTTGTTATTGTTTAGTAATACAAAATACATCAATATGTATCATAAAATACTGAAATTATTTAAAAGACTTCGGTCCCGTAATATCATTTGCTGGTTTTGTGAGGTTTTAGGAAAACGTTATATTTTGAAAAAAAATATTGGAGAGGAGAGCAGACCCAAAAGGTGTACATTTATTTGTATTTCTGTCTGCTTTGCATTTTAATTTTTGTTTTGCTATTATAAGCTTATCACTTTTATACTGAACTAGAAGATGCCCGCAACTTCGTTTGCGGAGGAGGATATGTCATAACCCTTCGTTTTTACTTCAGCGTAGTCGGTTAATAAGTATCCTATAACCATCCGATACCCAGCTACCCGTGTACAATTTTTTTTTGAAATCTGTTATCCAATTTTGCGTGATGAAGCCACAACGACACATACAAACATACAAAAAATCCAAAAAAAATGGCTTTCGTCTTACTGACCTCCAAATAGTTCATAACAATCAGTTTTCTGTACAGACATTTCATGTTTACCACTTTATAATAGTAAAGATATTCTGATAATTACGAACGTTAGTTATAATTTTATAAACAATTTTAATGAAAATATAGTTATTTATCAAAACATAAGAGAAAATAGTGACCCGCGCGCCATCTCTCGATGGCTCGTAATCTCGACATTTTAATTATTTAACCGTTTTTATACTAGTTTTATGTTTTACACAGCCCTGGTTCTATAATATTGTTTTATTAAAAAAAAACGATTAAATGAAACACATTATTAAAATGATAACAAATGTAAATGTTTTCTTCTAATAATTATATTGTCTAATATTCTAATTAAAAACAAACTACCTACATAATATAATAATGTACCTACTTAGTTTATATAAATATAGACAAAATAATAACTCGTATTTCTAAAGCCATGGTTTTGAGTCATACAGATGTCAGCACAAATTCAACAAGTTTAAAGTTAAAGTCGCTTATCAAAAACGTTATTAAAAAGTTTTATATCAAGTCGACCGTAGCGAGACGACATTTATCTTTTCCCAGACAATAACTTTCAGCGAAATTTTCTAGACATTTGAATATCTAGAAACTGTACAAGTACCAGGATTGCAGACTCGGTAAAGGAATAAACTTACTAAGAGTCACATAATCATAAATCTGAGTCGTAGAAAGTGGAGTAAAAAGTTTTTTATACGCCTATTTGCGACGTTTGGTACTTGTTAAAAACAGAAATACCTCTCACAGCAGAAGTTTGCTGCTTTGCAAGTATAGCCTGAATATATCTCAATAATAATACATTGTAAATAAACAAGTAAAGCTCTGCTACCCTTCCATTCATAGCCTTTTTTTCAGAGCTTTTTAATGTCTCCTTACAATAAACATACACAATAAAATACAATACAACAATTCTTTATTGCACACGAACAACAGAAACAATACAATAAAGCCTTAACATAAAATATGGTAGACAATAGGCGGTCTTATCGCTAAAGAGCGATCTCTTCCGGACAACCTTTGGATAGCGGAAATGACACAGAATAGCTGGGAATGAATTTCATATGAAACAAATATATTTCAGAAATTCAGAAGCATACATTGAGCAAAGCGTCAGAATACGTTTAGTAGCAAACAATATCTATAATCGTGAAGGTGTACTACATTTTAAGGTGTCCACACTTGTATCATTTCCTCGTATCCGATCATCGTCGCGTGGCATGACTGCGTATCGCGCTGCTTGGACGCTCACTCACTGTCGTGTGTGCGTGAAGAAACGCGTCCAGACGAAGCCGTAGCGTATCACCGTATCGTATCACCGCGCCGATCATTTTGCATGCTGCAGTTTGGACGCTTCACTAAGATTTTCTACAAATAATGACATATATACAGCTTTAAGTGTACCGTACTTAATGATTAAACGGACCCGTATTAGTATTAATGCGTTGTACCATAATCTATGGTAACATCAAAAGACGCATTAAACCTCGTCGTATCTATGCAACACTTTATAACAAACTACCCTTGTTCCTATTTAGGGTTCCGTACCTCGAAAGGAAAAAACGGAACCCTTATAGGATCACTTTGTTGTCTATCTGTTTGTCTAGATACTTTTTCTCAGGAAGGCGTGAAGGTATCAAGTTAAAATTAACATCAAATAATAAGGTCTGCGGTCCCTTGAAGCTCTAAAAAAAAATCAACCTTCTAAGTCTATGCAATTTAAATGCAGTCATTAAAAAAGGTGTTTCCATATATAATGACCCTATACCTCATACATGTTGCTTTAGCAAAAGGGTTCTGCTAACACTGGATGAAGATACGGGCGTTTTTAGCATATATTTTGTACGGAGCCCTCGGTGTGCGAGTCCAATTCGCACTTGGCCGGTTTTTTTATAGGTACAAATAGTGCCAAACTTTAGGAAGGGTAGGAGAAGTTTTAATGTGTTCAAATTCTAATAAATGCTTAAAAGACGCATTTGTCCCTATGGGCAAAACTACGTCTCATTTTTTTATTACCGAATCTACATGACTGACTTATTATCCAAATTTAGTCATAATCCCTATTTGATCTCGGTGTCATCAAGAGAGAAACTTCTGTGATAAAAAATTGAGACGTGTTTTTTATTTTTTTACATAATCTTAAAATGTCGCGTAACATCGTACAGTTTATACCTATTTATGACATCACGAACTCCTAAACTTTAATGCCATTTATCTCATAATTTATTTTTATTTAAAAACGCAGAAATTACATGTTGTATAGTTTTTTATCATCTAATTGACGGACAAATAGGAATTTCAATGTTGGTACCCCGGAAACATAACTATAGCGCACGAGCAAGAACAAAAATTAATGTGCAGCCATTGCGGTGCTCAAAAGGAGAACGGTTGTGGAATACACGCTATACGCATTAATGTATAACAAAAGGCGTCACGAGTGAAGCTGCTAATAGTAGGTACTTTTTTCTGTATGGCTTAATCGCGGACTAGGCCGCGCCTGTCTAACTAAATTGAAGGAAGTCGTACCATTACTCATGTGTTGGCAAAATACACGAATAAGTCCCCCCCATTAAACACTATCATTCATATCCTCGAAGCAATAAATATGGCGGAAATATCTCTAGAATTAATGACCCAAGATATCAATATTCATACAGTCATAAGTAGAGTTTCTGTAAATATTTTGCAAAAAATAATAGTGATGGGATCAGCCAATAAGTTATAAATCGAGTTTACTTGAAGTCTCGAGTTGAGAGCGCTCATGTGGAGACATTGTAAGAATATTTTTTAAACTCAAATAGACTCGGTGATGAATTAAATACGTTGAGAATTTCGCTTCAGTGAAGTTATGTTGTTAACTTTGTACTTTTACTATATGAATAATTATTTTTAATTGGTGTTTTTAAAATATAAAGTTGTAGTTCGTCTTATGAATCAAATGCTACTAGAAAGTCTTAAACAGAGTCACTGTCATGTCTCCCAGAGAGTTTAGAGTCATATAATTTGACTGGTCATTGTGGCTATACCAGGGACAAAATCAACTGAAGGTTAAGGTGCGTCCACACTTTATCATTTGCTCGTATCCGATCATCATCCCGTGGCATGACTGCGTATCGCGTTGCTTGGACACTCACTGTCGGCATTCCGTAACATTTGCGCAGCCGCGTCAAGAAACGCGTCCACACTAAGCCATAGCGTATCACCGTATCCGATCACCGCGCCGATCATTTTGCATGCTGCAGTTTGGACGCTAGCCGTATCGTTTCACCGCTCCGATCATTTTGGCATTTCGCCGATCATCATTTTTCGCGTGGTCGTTCTTCTGTAGTAGCGTTGTGCTCCGTGTAAAACTGTTGCACTCTGCGATCGCACATCAGATTGGTTAACACCCGTGCAGAAACTTGAAGCCGCGAGCACCGAACACCAGCGTGGACAGCAGCGCCCATGCGGAGTACTTTGGAAATTCGCCGTAACACACCTGCGCCAGCGACTCAAGCCACGCCTCTCGGCCATCTCTTTCACGCGTAGCTGCAATGGACGCGACAGAAGATGATCGGGCAAAAACCGACTCGAGATGGATCGCGGCGTATCATAACCGCGTAGCATGATCGCGTGTCATGATCGCTAGTGTGGACGTCGCACCGTCGCGATCATGGCGCGCTCGTCCGATCGGAGTATTTGATACGCGTAGCAATATGGATTTCGAGCGATCTGATCGGCGCAACGTCCAAACGCGTGATCGTGACACGCGATCATGCCACGCGACGATGATCTGATACGGGCAAATTATACAAATGTGGACGCACCTTTAGAGTCATAAATATTTTTTAGAAGAAACAGCAAGTGCAAGCGAGTGGTGCGACTCAGTGTTTAAGACTATAAAGTTCAGTTGATTTTGCCCTTACAATAGTGTCAGAGGCGATACTCCCTTTGGGTCGTTGCAGTGGCATTTACAGGGTTTTTGGCCAAGGTAGGCAATTAGAATGTTTTGCTCACACGGGCAGGCAGTTCTTCGGTTCTTAGATGGAGCCATGGTCATTTAGGGTAGGCAGTCTTTATGCCTATATTGCCTTTGCCTTTATCCCTAAATGGACCGCACACCACTGGTTGAACTATTGAGTAGTAATAACAGTAGTACTAGCGGCTAGGCCTAGGCTAAGTTAAGAAGAACATTGGTTTTTAGGAAAATACTTAATACAAACGGCCCATGATAACGGATGGCCGGGTGACAAATGTCTAAAAGGCATCAGAATGTGAATGGAGCGAGAATAATCGAGTCACGAGACTCGAGTGTCACGAGTTCATCACTAAAAAATCTATAGCGACGCCTAACCCGATGATAAATTACGTTTAATACGTCTGTAACAATGTTTGGCGTTGTGCCAGCGGTGCGGACGCATTGTGGTATTTGGGGCCTGTAAAAAATGCTACCTATTTCGTTTCATTATTAATAAAGATTTTTTTTGTGCGCTTTTATGTAACGCGACTGAGAAAAAATTATGTTGTTAAGTATGTTACTGGTACATGAAGAATACGTAGAGTAATTGGCACCTATATAACTTTCCATGTGGATGAACATTGGTAAAAGATTGATCTTGAAACCAAAATCGTCGTCACAGAGGCAGGTGATTTTTCTAATTGCGTCATAGGTTGTGTTCTTTTCTATTACAACTTTGACACGTGACTTTTTGTCGTAACAAATATTTTCTATCCCTTTTAATTAAGTACAGTGCGAAAAAGATGGGTAATACTATGTTGCACTCAAATTCTGCCCAGCTGGTTTCAAAAACGCTTTGTAAACAAGATTATGTTATTCAAAATTGTTCAAAAGATGATGCTCGTACATACATACATTACATCACACCTTCTCTCATAAGGGTGGGCAGAGATCACTTCCCATCCACTTGCTACGAGACTAGAATACCTCTTTCGCTTCAACAAGTTTCATTAAATTCCTCATACCTACATGCTCGTCGATTTAGAGTACGTACCTACTCTCGAGTCTCCTTTAGAACAATAACAAGATTATTTAACTACTTATATTATAACATAAACATAGATTAGGTAACTTTTGCGCTGTCAATATTATCTTTGACACGTTTAGTAAAATTGGCTATACAGTGGCCAAAAAGCTGGCCAACCTGGGGTCGAATCCCGGCGAAGGCAAGAATTAATGTGAAGAATAATCAGTACAATTTGTATTTGTTCCTGGGACTTAAATGTTAGAAATGATTATTTCAAGCAAGTATTTTCTTGTTTGGAATAAGGTCGATTTGTGTAGGATTGACACGAATATTTATTAATTCCCTTGTGCCACAAACATGACCGCCAGCATCTCTTTAATGTCACAGAACCCCTTCCAACTGAAAATTCTTTCTTCACCAATTTCTAACACGCAATATACTTATATTTATGTGCAATTATGTTTGAATTATTGGCGTTAGCTGCATTTTTTCCACATAAAAAGTCGATCGCTTGTTAGTGCCAAGTAAATGATACTGTGGCTGTTTTACGAGGTAACGATCATAGTGTTAGTCCCTATTATATTTATTGAAATATAGTTTGGTATTTCATATCCAATTTTGTAAATGTGAGAGTAGATATTAATATTCTTTGCCATCTTATAATTCATCACTTTACATCAATAAGGACATTCCATTTTTTAATGCAAAAGATGTCATTGCAATGTAAAAAGTGAAAATTAACATGGCATTTTACAAGTCAAAGTCAGTGATCTGACAGTTCTTTTATGTAAAATGGTGTCACAAATATAAATAAAAATGAATGATGATAAGTCTATAGTAGTAAAAACATTAAACAACTATACTATTACTTTGCAATGCAGGAAGTGGACTTGACATGGCATTTTATAAGTCAACGTCAGTGATCTGATATAACAGTTCTTTAATGTAAAATGGTATGTCCTTTAGAAATGAAAATTAATGTTGGTGAATGAAATGAAAATTAATGTAATGAAAATATGTTGGAAACATTAAACGTCTATAATTATGTTATATAAATAAAAGTACGTTTTCGCAGGTACATTAGATTTGAGTTTGAAATTTGCCGCTGTATTGTGAATATTTGTAAAACTAGTTCGGTCCGCACCGCAACTTCGGTTGTGGAGGTGGAAAATACATAACCCATCTTTTTTTCAGTCTAGACGTGTAAAAAAAAGGATCCTTTTACTATCTCTGGATGCCCAGCTACCCACAAATTACCACTAGGTTTGCCGTGCACTCGCAAACCAAAACTCCTATAAAAAAAAATTAAACCGACTCCAAAAAACAAAACTAAAATGTCAAAAAATAATTGCATTATTCAGTTTCTTCAATTTACTTACAAGTAACCGTTTGCTTACTCAATCTATACAGTATTTTATTGATTTTTATTTATTTATTTATTAGGCTCACACAACAAGTTACAGTCGCATAAACATCAACATAAAAAGCTTAAAGTTAAGGTCTGGACTATAACTCTAAACAATATGTGCACAGAAAGACTACTAAGATTTAGTGAAAATTAATCGCTAGAGACAAATTATATAAAATTTCTTAATATTTCAGACAACCTTAAGGTAGTAGAGATGGCGCAAAGTAAACAACCAATGAGTAAGTAAGTGGTGCACATGAAGATGAGACAAATCATAAATTAAAGGCAGAAAGAAAAACAAAAGAGAAATGAACATTTCAGATACATACAAAGATACTAGATACTAATAAATAAATATAAAATACAAATAAACATATACACAAATATACATATACCTACACAAATACATACATATAACCAAAAATTTATCAATATAACATTACTCGCATATACTATACCGTATAGTAGTCCTTTTTCAAGTTCTGATCGAATAAATTAGGAATGTGGTCTCTACTAGGACGATTTTTTTAACACAGCAAGGACAATATTTTATTATTTTATATTATATATTTTTATATTTTATTTATTAGCAGTGCCAATTTTTAAATCAGTAAACACCAAAACATAAATCCAAACAAAACGCGGCAAGCTCGACTTTAAAAGAACCTGCAAATGACAGCGCTCCAAACAAACAGCACGTATAAAAAATCTTTTAAAATTTCTGATTTTCAGCATAATAGATTACGACACTCCACTCATTACTTCGCCAGTTTAAAGTTACCCATTTAACTTCAACTTTATTGCAAGACATTGTGGATCATTTTAGAAGAGAAGTGGTGGAAAATTTGCGGACTCAAAAGTTGTATCATGGAAAATTATGCAAATGTCTGGGTATCGACCACATCCGGCAGGTTTATCTTAGAAGGCGGGTTTTTCTGAAGCTGCTATCAACATAAATAAGCTTATTAACATTCGTTAGAGGATAATGCCTCTGTTTATGGTCCGTTGACGTGGGATGAGCTTAATTGTTTCCTTTGATCTCTGTTTGTAAACAAGTTTTATCATAAATATATTGAAAGGTTCACTCACGTGCAAAGTGGATAGCAAGATAGGGCCATGGCTCTACGCAACTATAAGTGGCCGTGGATGTGACGTTACTGGTTAGTTATCTTGTATGTGGGAATTAAGAGCTTTGTTCTGCAGCTATGTTATAACTTGCATTTATCAAAACCGTTTCATAACAAAAGTTCCGATACATTGTATGGGTATTATTAGTTATTAATATTTTCAGGCTATAAAAATGGACTTTCCCACCCAACTTTAAATGCTCATAAAACAAGCTGCACGTAAGCACTCAAAATGATAACGTTATTCCTTATTTCGCTTGTTTTCTCATGATTTTATATAATCTCTACAAATTTTTATATCAGGCAACACCCCTATTCTTTAGGTATCAGTATCACTACTTTACTAGAACGGTTATGTCTACAAAGTCTTGTCTTTTCCAGAGATGTCAATAACAATCAAAAAAATTAACAACAGTTTGTCGGTATGTCAATGTAACTTCTTACGGCTAGATAACTTGTATTTTGTTTGAAAAAGTTTATGTTTATTGTCTTCAAACTTTTAAGAGGCAGCATCATAACTTTAAAGTCTAAGATACTATCAAAGTTCTGATAAATCACTGACGACTTGAAAACCAAGGGGACTATTTTCTAACAAAGCGATACACTATATACAAATTTTATATAACGCTTCGTTGTATCTGTAAGTTCAAACCTTTTTAAACTTCTTCAAACCTCATTATTATAAACAAAGATCAGAAGCAAATGAAAATTTTTTTTGACGATACTAGACTTGAACCAGTGCCTTGAGCCAGACGAAAAAAGAACTAACTTGAACTTTAAAGTAACTTCACAGTTCTGCACTAGGCGGCGCTAAACGGCTAAAGAGTCGGATGCACCATACAGAGATCCATAAGCATGAACAGATGACAAAATTCGTCGACTACTGGTATGGACGATTAGCTCAGTTGGTTAGAGCGTGTTGCCCCGGTCTGGCTCAAGGCACTGGTTGAAGTCCAGTATCGTCGATTTTTTTTTTTTCATTAAAAATAAAACAATTTAACGGATTATATCGCTTATATTATCTCATTTTAGTTCCCGACGTTTCGGAAGCTTTCCAGCTTTCCATGGTCACGGGTGGACCATTTTTTTTTCATTTGTTTCTGATCTTTGTTTATAATAATAACGCTAGTGGAGTGATCCATTAATAAATTGCAAATATTGTGATTATTATCATGATATTTGTAAAACAAAAAGTTTTTTAAACCTTGTTGAATTTCGAGTAGCTACCTAAACCTGACTTACACCCACGTTTTACAAAAAAAAACCATAACCTTATTCTATTACAATAGTTACGACTAATATTTCGTCTAATAAGTAAATAAATCAAAATAAACTGAACTGTGGAATACATTGTCGCCGGCAGTATTTTCCGACCGATGCGACGTTCAAGCCTTCAAGAAAAGAACGTACTCTCAGCTGAAAGGCCGACTCCGCACATGTGACTCCTCTGGTCTTTCAGGTGGCTATTGGCGACGGTGATCGCTTACCATCAGGCGATGCGTCAGCTCGCTGGCCCCCTATAACATAAAAGACATTGACAAAATAGTAAATATACGAGTTCATCACAGTTGGCTTTAATTTTCCTGCCAGAATTCTTATAAACACTTTGCTGCCAGATTTTTCTTTTGACAAACTTAAAGTAACATATTATCGTAAGCTGAGAATATTTTCGTGCCATAACCATTTAATTCCTAGGGAAAATGGTTGGCACAAACGTATTCTCACCCAACGATATTTTTCTTGCAGCAGACATGGAGTTGCTGATAGCACCCTATATTGTTTCCCGAGCTAATACATAGCTTAAGTTGAATAGTTTTCAGTCTGCGATGTACCGATCTGTCAGCACGTTCACCTAATTTATAGAAACGTACTTTATTGTACGGAACGCGTTAAAACTTTAAAATGGAATAAACTTTTCAATTTCTATCGGAGTTTTCCGCGCGGCCATTGATAATGTATTGTTTTAGATCTAGAATATTGTGTCGTGAAGACAGGGATTTTAATTTTTTTACAGTTGTCGTCAAATTGAGATAGTATTACAGTAATATACTGTCATAGTGGGTTTACTTCGTAAGTTGGTATTTTTCGTAAATTAATTGATGTGATTTATGAAGCTGGCGTTTTATGAATGTATCAGAATTTGGCGATTTCTGTTTAGTAAATTACTTTACTTTTAATAAGCTTGTATCCTTTGCATCGAAAGTTTCCATTATTTAGCAGGAAACACTCAGTTATTTCTATGGGAAAACATCATATCTATAAAAAAAATTATGTATTAAATATTTAAAAATATGGAAAATTTTCAAATTTTAACGGCGCATTTTTTTATATTTCAATAAATGAGATAACCTACCTTGTAAATGACTTAATTACGTGTATAAATATGTAATTCTGCCATAAATAACATCAGGAGTTTGTAAGTTTTAACATTTTGAAAAATACATTGACAAAGAAATTAGGAAATGTCCAGCGAAGTTTGAAAATAAGCCAAAGAAATTAGAAAAATGCAAATATCGCGCCAAAGATATTAGAATTCATCTGAAACGATGGCCCAACTTTTTGGGCTTCACCCAGATGGCATTTCGTTTATAAATCGCCATTTTACGTTAACGGTTGCAATTACCTTAAAATACTAGGTAGGTATCTTTCATATTCGACGAACGAAAATTCTGGGAAATATTCTCGTTGTCATTGAATTAAGGTGCGCCCAAACCGCCGCTTAAAGGTGCGTCCACACTTGTATCATTTGCTCATATCCGATCACCGTGCCGTGGCATGACTGCGTATTGCGCTGCTTGGACGCCCACTGTCGCCGCGCCGATCATGCCGCACTCTTCCGATATAAGTGTGTGATACGCGTAGCAAATGGATTTCGAACGATCGGATCGGCGCAACGTCCAAACGCGTGATCATGCCACGCGACGATGATCTGATACGGGCAAATGATACAAATGTGGACGCACCTTAAAAAACGGTGACGGTACGGAATCGCAGTGACGCGTCGTATCCGTACCGTTTCTACCGCAAGTTCTCCACACCGCCGCTCAAATCTATGAAAAAAACGTGACGCGACCGTAATTTAAAGATTTGCAAATCGGGGTTTCTCGGTTATTGTCGGTAACACTTCGTTTTTCACATAGAGATCATCAGATTCTAGACGTACCTTTTAAAAAAGAAAAACATTAATCCGACCGTCACTGTGATTCCGTACCGTCACTGTTTTTAAGCGGCGGTTTAGTCGCACCTTGAAACTTACACGATCTTCACTCATATCACCATATATCACAACACAACAAAATGAAACGTCAAAGAATTTACGTAATGTAATGAAATTAATTATATTTATGCGCGATAAGCCCCGTTTTATTGTGTTGTGATAATGATTCTCGAAATCGTTCCTCAATCCGGTGCAAATACTGATCAATAATGATGATATTCTCCTCGATTATCACTAGTTATAATAAAACAATTTGATCGAGTTAATACCCACGCAGCGTTCTTCACAGGGGTGGACTAAGAAGATTTATGTCCAATTTACATTTGTATAAACTACCCTCTTAAAAATGTAGGCCACTTTTTTTTCAAAATCATGATACAAATCAGAGCTGTATCAGACTCCATGTTTATAAAAGTGGAAAATATGCTGCGCATGAACAATTCGGAGGTTAAACAAACCGGCGAGATTATCCGCTTAACAATTTTGATAACCCTCGCGGACCGAGAAATGTGGACCGCCGCAAATTGCCACCGAGGGGACACACCGCTCGAAAATATTTTATAAAATCCTCCCCTCCTTTTTGTTCCAGTGTAGTCGGGTAAAAAGTATTTTATAACCATCGTTACATTACTTTACTATACTTTTTTTATAAGTATTAAAAAAAATACTTTTTATAAATATATAAAAATTACATAAAACGAAAAAAAAGAAAGACGACTCATGAACTAAATAAACCTGACTTAACCTAAACTATAATATATTTATATTATGTCCCCCATATCGCTGCCGGTATGGGCAAGGTGCCCATTGGGCTGGCCGCGTTGCCGCGTTGGATAGCGATGCCCACCCGGTAAGCGAGGAACGAGCCAGCCTTATGGTCACCCGAGGACCGAATGAGTAAGTAGCTGAGTTTTCTAAACAGTTTACCCTGGGACCGTGGGGACTGGAAGCTCCCCAGGGTCTCCACGGCAAACAGCGCAAATACGTAACTGACAGTGAGAGTTGAGTATTTGCGGCGCTTTGCTAATTGAGCGACGGCAGCCGCTTCACCAGCCTCGTCGACGTCGTGCCCTGGTGAGACGGCGCTAGGGTATCATATATATGCACATGTGGCATCCCAGATTAATGGCCGTCCGGTTGCCAAGGATTCAACTTCAAGAAAGTCAAGATACAAATTCCGTTTTTTTGCATTTTTATAAAATACAATATAAACTGGAGAAATTCACTTTCAAAATCTCGTTGATTGTGTATATAAAACATCATGATTTCGTTAAAAAATTCAATACTTGCTTTTATGTTTGAAAAATTAGCAGCATTTTTAAAAATGAGTCAGGGACTTTTTATCGGTTCACCAATTTCTTATCATCGAGGGTTCGAAATGGAAAACAATTGAAGGAAACTGAAATTCCGAGCAGTGTATCTTAGAGTGAAGGGGGTTTACATTTTCACTACCAAGCTTTTCGTAGAGCAACGCAACTTTCCTCTTCATACGGGGAAATGCATGATATCGGCTACGCGTTTTCGAGCAGAGCGCCTGCTAGGCGAGTTACTGGCAGTAAATGTGTTATGGATATTTACCTTACAAGAGTTCCGGAGCACTTACTACGCCGCTGGTAGACAACTATCCCTGTTAAGATAAAATCGAGGAAAGAGACACAGTTCTAGAAATTCGGGATTCCGGGCTCCCGGCAAGCTCAATATCCCCGATCCACTTCACTCTAGTCTTGTCACTGCTAATTACCCGGATACCTATGCTGGTACTACCTATACAAAAAAAAACCTGGTATTGGCGGTCTTTAGTGCAGTGTATCTTAGAGTGAAGCGCTGACTATGCCGCAGGCAGCCGTTAAACCGTGCACGACTGTACTTTGCAAACAACTATATTATATGTATATTTGTTAAAATGAAACCAAGGAAAGACAAAATATATTCATAGCAATTCGGGCTTCCAGGCCCCGGCAAGGGGACCCACATCACTCTGGGTTACACTGCTAATTACCAGGATACCGGGATTTTTTATAAGGAAGATACCGGGATTCGAAGCCTACAGTATATCCAAGAGTGAAGTGGGTCAGAAATATTGACCTTGCCTAGACTCGGAGCGGTGACTACGCCGCGAGCAGCCGTTTCCATATTGCACATGACATTTATTAGGTCGACCGTCTACTTGAGTCGTCGGCTACAATAGGATAAATGCGCTGGCTGTGGCGACCAAAAGGGAAGAGACACTGAAATTCATAGCAGTTAGGGTTTCTATCCCGAGATTTTTCCCGGAATCCCGGGATACCATACTAAAAATCCCATATCACTCTGGGTTACACTGCTAATTAAAGGTTATTGGGTTTTTTTTTTATAAGGATGATATCATGAATTGGTAACCTTAAGAGCAGTGTATCCCAGAGTCAAGTGGGTCGGGGATCTTGACCTTGCCGGGGCCCGGAGCGCTGACTACGCCGCAAGCAGCCGTTTAACCATATTGCACGACTGTACTTACACAATGTACAGTCAGGAATGGAGACTAAATATTTTATGGTTCTGTATGATTGAGGGTGGAGTACATACTCCACCCTCAATCATACAGAACGTGGTGATAAGCGATGACACAAAAAATTATGTGTCTTTATCAAGGACCATTAAAACAAGAAGACTGACACTTGCCATACTTTGTATCGTGTTCTGATCGTAAGGAGATATTCTGACAAAAACTAGATGGCGCTTTAAAACGAAATATTAAACGATATTATAATTGAATTAAGAAACATAGTATAGTAACAATTAGTTCGCAAATAGCTTATTATAAATAAATCGTAACATTTAAATACTGTATCACGCTTGCAAAGTTAAATAATAAAAAAAATATATATACATAGCTGGGGTTGTACATAGTGGGGAACGGCTTTTTGTATGGAGACGGTCAGTCCTCTTGTTTTAATGGTCTTTGGTCTTTATGGAGTAGCTAAAAGGCGCCCGCCGTACAACTGCTGCGATCAAATTAGATGTGCCAAATGAGAAATCACCAGGTTATATTACCAGTACATCCACTTTAGCGATATTCTCTATGCGAAACTGTTATAAAGCAAGTACGTTACGTACTCTTATCCCAGCAACATAGGTAAATCTGCTGACGCTGGTGTAGCATCAGCGGGACTCCCTCCTTCTTCATGAAAACTAGGAACAAGTCCTCATCCAGCTAGACAGTCGAGTCCCGACTTCCGACCGCGTTGACGCTTTCCTCTCAACGTTTCTATGCTCCACCATGGCCAGAACTTATAAAGTGTATTTAAATTTGTAAGAAATAATAAACCTTTTTTTAAAAGGACCTTGGGGTTTCCTTTCTAACAGTACGTACCTACGTGTCACTAGTAAATCGCTCAGTTTGTTATGTCGCGTTTTTAATTTAGTTAAAATTAGACTCGGTCACTATGATAATGTTCCAACATAAATTTGTTACAAGTAAACCATAGGACCCTGTAATATTAGGCCAATGATATTGACAGGCCCAACACATCGTTCGATAGGCGAAATCGCTTTGTACCATCGAATTCTAGACCAGGAAGGATTGGCAAAATTCGAGAAAACTACTTTTTTGTCAGTTGTTGTTGCCGCTGTTTTTAAAGTATGTTGGTTGATTCTTTGTCATACTGACACCACACATTCGCGAAAGGAATCGACAAAATAGGTGTACATTGCCGTTTTCAAATACATGAAGGACTCCCATCTTTCAAAATAGCGTCAGTGTATCTCGGTCGCGTCCCGACTTGTGCCAATATGTAAGTGAGACGAACAAAGACATTGCCATCAAACTCCTACTTACTTTCCAGAACATTTGTCAGCAAACACATATATAAAAAGCAAACAACTCGACAAAATTATCTGATATTGGCAATTATCGACATCGTAATATGTCCAAACTAGGGATACAAGTAAGTTATTACTGAGGCTTATCAAGTTTGTTTGTGTCTCAAACAAGTAAGTGATAAGGGTCCAATAGAGTCAATGCCCTGGAAGCTTAAAGGAAGGCTGGGGTGTTATTCTGAGAAGCCACGTCCCGAAATTACACACCTAGAAAACGTGAAATTGAGACTTTGTCAAACCCGTCATAAAGTCTCCAATTAGATTTCTAATTAAGTAATTCTAGAAATAAATCGCATGATATAGCCATCCAAAGGTTCAACTACCTTCAGTTCTTCCTGATATAACTTGACACATAAAGTAATGGGACATGTTCCAGATCATCATATAGGAATATACATCTGTCTATTGCTGAACTAAGAAACCTCACAACGAACAGACGTGCGCGGCCCTCATCCAACGGTTTCGCGTGATCTTGATTAGATCGTCGGCCCATCTCGTTGGGGCCTTTCCAAGCTGCGTCGCCCTGTTCCTGATCAAAGATTAAGTAGGTTGTCAGAACTTACTTAAGAAAACAAAACCAAGTGCGAGACCTGTTTGTGTTAGAACCTACATAAACTACATGTTCTATGTCTGGCTGTTTTTGTGATAACGTAATGTAAGATTTAAAATGTGACGGTTGCTATGTACTGTACTGTTATCTTACTTCTTCATCCTTGCTGTTTACGGAATAAACTACTCTCATGGTAATTGAGTAGTTTTTCTCTGAGATGGTAGCAGAGCGTGGTTTTATTCTAATAGTTGATACGTAGCTAGAGGTCATATTATAGCAGCGATGAGTCCGTCAGCGCTTCGTTCGGCGGTGACATGCATTTCGCAAATACAATATCTGATTACTTCCAGGAACTAGATACAGAACAAAAACCATGTAAAATCGTATATATTCGGTTGGAGCCCCTTAATGTTGTACGTAGTTCTTATGTATTTGATCCTATAGGATCAGGGTATTTTTCTGTGGTAAAAAGTAGCCCATGTCTCTTTCTAGTCTTTAAGTTTTCTAAGTAGTAAAGCCTTAAAAACAGGCAAACTCAGTCTGAAGCACGCTAACAATATTTTAGTTTATTTTATTACTACCACTAGATTAGAAGGTGCCCTCAACTTCGTTCGCGGATGAGAAAAAGTCATAACTCATACCCCTCTTTTTATTGACAGCGTAGTTGGGTAACAAGTATCTTATAACCATCTGGAGATACCCAGCTACCCGTGTACCATAAATAATTGAAATCCGTTTAGCCGATTTTGCGTGATGAAGCCACAACAACACATACAAAATTTATCTTCGTCTTTTTTTGTTTGATTGACAACAGAAAAAATACGTGTCCAATATTTATTGATAATCTAATTGTGTAGTGTATGTATGTGGGTAGGCATATATCTATAGCGGTGTGTCAGCCGTCGACCGTTAGTCTGTTTCCAAAGAATAAACGCGCGTGACACTGTGTCTGCATTTTATTTGGAAAACCCTGATATCTTCGATACAGGACATGTCAGCGACAACCGGCAGTGTAGGCTCGGATAAGGAGCGTGGCGCGTCCAAGAGGGCCTGTTGTCGTGGGCTGACTGATGATGGCAGGCGAAGGACCAGTCTAGGCGAGCGGCAGTCTGGGCATGGGGGGTCCTCCAGACGCAATTGGCTTCGCTTCGACAAATAGTCGCAGGGCGTAGTGGTGGGAACGGGTCCGTTGAAGGGCGATATAAAAATTCCGAACTTCGGCTTCCGTACGTCTATTTAACTTAATAAATAGGGTGCTAGGCACAGGCGACGGAGCTGGGGCGCAGCAGGATACTGAATGCAGTGTGAGGCGACTCAAGAGCAGTTGCAGTGTCCGTGGTGGCTTCTACCGAACTCGCTTGTGCCGCTCGGGCGCGGCGCTTATATTTATCCCCACCGCGGACACTTCGTGCCTAATGCGCTCCGCTCAGGTGGGCGGAGCATGCGCGTGCGCTGCGAGCGTACTCGTCTCTGGTTGGACGCGCATACTCCACCGTTTTACAAGTTAACATACAATATTTGTGATTTATTCCTATTTTGCTTATTTCTACCATAACAATGTTTATTTAGACTTGATGGAATTACACATTTATCTTAAGCTAAAGCCGTCGCTAACAGGACAAATTGACAGACTATTTAGAATATTTTTTTAGCAAGGAATCCTATTATTATTGTGACAGCGATTGAAATACCTGTGGAACTACCCATTTATTAAGTTCTATCTCTCGTATATTAACATAGAGCATTAAAGCACTGCAGCTGTATTATAATGTGCATTAAAATCTATAATTAGATACCTGTTTTTAAAGAATATGATATGCATATATTTAAAGAAATGACTTACAGATAAATGTTTTTACTGTATCAATATATTTTTTAATTCTCAACGAACAAGTAAATTAATGAAGTTTTATAACAATAATTGATAATAAAACTGTATGTATTAGCCCAAATAATTATGACATGTAACTCTAATTGTAATATAATAAAATAATGTACTTTTAAACCAAATATATAATTGATTGAAATTGTAACTGTATGTAAAATACATTTGTGTACACCTGGAAAGGCAGGGTTTGGTGAAACTTAAGCCTTGAGCTTCTTCTTAAAGGTAAGCCTTGAGCTTCTTGGTGTTCAGTTGACTGCCAATCTCAACTTCGGTCAATATATCGAGTCCAAAGCAAGAACTGCAGCCAAAAAACTCGGAATCCTCTCCAAGGTTAGGCGGTATTTCACTCCAGGACAGCTTTTAATGCTTTACCAAGCACAAGTCCGGTCATGTATGGAGTACTGCTGTCACCTTTGGGACGGATCAGCTAAATACCAACTGGCCACTTTGGACTCGATTGACAAACGAGCTAGGCGGCTTATTGGCGACCCTACTCTAACTGACACTAAGCTGCAGAGCCTTGAGCATCGACGTAGGGTCGCTCGTCTGTCGGTCTTTTACAGGTTACATTTCGGTGAGTGTGCGGGGGAATTACATGATTTAATTCCGCCAGCCCCTTTCCATCATCGGGACACACGACGCGGGCGTTCGTCCCATCCGCACGTGCTCAATATTCCGCGAATCCGCACGAAGCGCTATGGTGCAACTTTTATCATGCGTACCGCAAAGGAGTGGAACTGTCTTGCCCTGTGTTCCTTGAACTGTGTTGCCTGCGAGTGTGTTCCCCGACCATTATAATTTGGGCGTGTTCAAGACAAGAGTGAATAGGCTGTTTCTAGACGGGCATGATACATCCTTGACCGCATCGTCACTTAACAACAGGTGAGATTGCGGTCAAATGCCCAACTATTTATAATAATAAAAAAAAAAAAAAAAACTATACTCTGTGCAACTGTTATAACATCTGTACTTGACCCGAATTCCTCACACAGTAAATGATTATGATTATGATTGCCAAACATTTTTTTCATACATTTTTAATGGGAAGCGAAGTAAGCCCGTACAGCACACTGTGGAAATATTCCTATTTCTACTAATGGGCACAAAAACAAACACTTAAAACACACGCACACTAATCATTTATCTTATAACCCGACTGACTCTTGTTCTTAGACTTTGGCGGAGGAGAATGTATTCATATGCCATATACAGCAGTTAACCTTTTGTGCGCCAAGCAGCGAAGTAATACAACGTGACACAGACGCCACAGCAATTAAACAAAATGAACCTTCAAAAATAACATAGTGATTGCAGAACGAGGTATTGATATTATATTCGTAGATTTTGAACATTGCAATTTGGTCGGCAAACGCCAGACGAACAAAAAAAGCCAAGTTTAAAAAACCACATACATCTTCACAATTTTGCATCTATTAAAATATCAGTAGACGTGTGTAGTTTTTAATTTTTTCAACATGGAACTGCGTACTAGTTCTGGATATTCGGATATTCAATGTACGTACATAATATATATATAGATGTAAAAACGTTCCGATACAGAAAAAGCGTTATGAGCTTGTGAGTCTTAGCCGCCAATTTTACATAACGTGTTTTGTTCAGATCTCATTTGCTTATGTTAGATGCCCTTAGTTTTTTTTTTCGATTCCTTTTTTTATGGTCCACGCTCTTTGTATATAAATTCTAGGCTCCATACCAAATTTCAGCTTTCTAGGACATCGGGAATTATTTGGAACAGATGCTTGAAGGCAGCAAATAGCCTAAAGTAGGTCAAAATATAGGCCAAGTAAGTAATAAGGCTTGCCAAGATTCCGGTCCCTTTTCCTCTTTTATTAAACACCTAAAAAATCAATGTTTCAAAAATAACCTCAAATTACGTTAAGTTGAACCATTTAGGAAAATTGCTCCCTTATAAAAACTGGGCACGATAAAATTGTCGACTCCTTGACACAAATCGTATTTTATTGCAGAATGAGGTTTTTGGCTAAAACGAAAAATGACTTAACTTTCTTTGGGGAAAATGCCATAAATCAGTGAAATCTGTGGTGGATTTAAAAACGCTGAAATATTAAATCACAGATTATTTGGATTTCAGTGTTTTTCGGCCATTTTCTGTCGTTGATTTTTGTGATAACGGTCTGACGGAGCTTATTTTGTCAAATTAGATACCTTCTCATTTATGATACTCGTTTTTAAGGTTCCACTGACAAAATGGTAAAACCGGAACCCTTATAGTTTGGTCATGTCCGTCCGTATATCACAGGCATTTTACACTTTCTTTTAATGTAAGTAATGTAATATTGATGAAATTTAGATTGTCTCGGTGAGTAGTTAATGAATATTCAAGGAAAAGTACAGTTGGCAATAAAAGCGAGTCATGTTTTTTTTCCAGAATCTACTTATACTATTTTAAACATTGATCTCTAGCTTAAAGTCTCCCTTGCACCTAGCTCGGTTACCTGTGAAATTTGCCTGGTCCTCATTTAATACAAGGTTTTTAAAGTTCTCTCTCAAAAGTATTATTAAGATGGAAGACGAGGGAGCGTGAAAATCTCATTTCCTGAGGGGCAAATTAAAAACCACTTCGAAGGCATTTCATACTTAATAAAATCTTAAAGGCTTAAGTAATTTCCCACCTTATTTTGTTACCGACTTTTTTATATTGTTACGTAAACTAAAAATAAATTTCAATATATTTTTGCATATCAATAAAATCAAGTTACTAAGCTTCTGAAACTATTAGACATCATTATACCCATCGATTAAGTGAAATATCACCGTGTTCGACACTCCCTAGTTGGCATGTTCAACCTTGTTCCTCAGTTACGTTATCCAAGATCAAGGGTACAAAATGGATCCGGATTAAAAAAACTAATTGTACTAATTGACACCGATCTTATATGACATAGAAGCAAAAAAGTGTACACATTGACTGATTGGTATAATATTGATTGATTGGTATAATATAATTTAATGCTTTTTTAAAACGTATATCTACAAAAGGAAAAGGCGCTCAAGTTGTCTTACGATCCCCTAAATGAATCCGATTACTTGTTACGAAGTTAACCCAGGCTTATTTAGTTAAGTCTGGTAAAAAATATGCTCATCATATTTTGTGCCGTGACCGTATTGTGTATTCTCAAGAGTGACTTTGTAAGAAATATGTTTTAAATTATTTGATTAAAATATTCAACAGTTTCATCGTCATGAACGATCTTCGCTAATACCGCAGCTCCGCCAAGTTGACTCGGCCAAAGTTGAGAGGGCGATCAACTCAGGAATTCCAATTAAAGTGTACACCTAGACTTGGAGGAAAGCTGCAGAGGATGTATCGAAGATCGTGCACTTACGATAACGTGCACAAGGAACGACAGAATCAATCATTGTTTTTTAACACTCTGTATACTCTCATGGCTTGTACATATAATTAAACTTAGACATAAAGGGTCTTACACGATGTTGTTTATTTTACTTTATTATTCATATATTCAACGTTTCGGCGTGGTTTTGTGCTCCATGGTCTCTCTTCAGCATATTTGTAGGTACTAAAGTTTTTCTGTGCTGAAATAATGAAAAAAATGTATGTCGTTAGTGATTGGTAATACTAACAATATTACCAATGAGTATGTAAATGCAATAATCTTATTTTTTCAAAGTGACAATCGGGCAGACTATTTGGGATCATTAAATTTCCCAGGGATGTTCATATTGTATTTTCTCTCGATAGTGCACGTTACTTGGACTCAAAGTGTACAGATAGTTCATTTCTAAGTTGTATTATTATTTACATGTTTTATTTTTAACCTCAATATAATAATTGTGCAGCTGCCTCAACTATATACATTTTTACTCTGGTCTTTATTGGATTAAACACTTACATTTACAGCTAACTCGATTTTTTTTTTACTTATCTGTAAAGATCAGTTTAGGCAACTGCACAAAAGTCATATCAAGGTAAAACAAATATATCTAAAAATTAATACAATAGTTTATTTTTAAACTATTTCTACATTCCGAATCCAAATAACGTGCACTATCTACAAAAAATACTATATGAACACCTCTGGCAATCATAATGTTCCCAATTCACCTGATTGGAAATAGTCATCGTTGCTCATTTATAAATATAACATTAATTTTGAGTCATGTAACTTCAGAATTTTACGGCGTGAATATTTTAGGGAGATTGCAGAGTAAAATGAACGGCTCAGGCCTCAAATATCCGTTATCCTAAAATGTATTTTTCGCAAAATGTCTGCTTTTCAGAATGTCAGCATGTCCTTTGCATAATGTCAGCTTCTCAAAATGTCAGCTATTTAAAATTGCCTGTCTCCAAGAATGACAGGTTTTGTATAATATGCGCTTTTCAGAAAGTGCTTATTCTCCAAATGTCTGCAACCTCAAAATATCTGCCTTCTTATAACGCTAGCATTCCAGAAATGGCTTATTACCAAAATGTCTCCAATCACGGTCTTCAAATTTCGTCTAAATCGGTTCAGCGGTTTAGCCGTAAAAGAGTAACAAACAGACCGACAGAGTTACTTTCGCATTTATTAGCATTGATTTTAGTACAAAACTAAATTACGAAAATCCTTTCGTTCTGGTACGAAACCGGTTGAGAACGAATTATATTTTGTTCTTATTCGAAACTGGTTACGAATGTACCAAAGTAAGCAAGCAATTAAGCCTTTTACATTTAGAACATTGATTTGAAAATAAAGTAGACAATATGGGAAAACAAACATAACAAGACGATAGCCTATTTAAAAAAGCGAACATTATGGTAATGCTGATATTAGGCACATACTGAAATTATAGAATTGTAAACATTATGAATAGAAGACCTTCTTAGACTGCACACATTTTAAATTGAAGACATTTCGATAAAGCTGATGAAATAGGAATACAAATATTATGAGTACGTAGACCTTTTGAGAATTGTATATTTTAGGAAAACAGATATTTCAGACCTGAGTCAAATGAACAACTTTTATTACAATCCTTTTATTATAACAAAGCCTTTTTTAAAAGCTTTTATTAGTTTTACCTGTAATGTAACCAATTGTAAGTAAGTAACTACTATGTAAACAAATCTTGCATGTTATATTTCACTCACTTCCGATTCCGGTTTAAAACAAATTTGGCATACTTATGTAAGCTCGGTGACAATGCAATATTATGATACGAACGAGTTGATCTGATAATGGAGCCGAAAGGTGGTCATAGGAACTCTGTAACATAATAAAGCAATCCTGAGATTGGACTCTTTAAAATCGTCTCAATAAGGTAATTACCTTAGGTGAAAGTAACTTCATAGTTCTGCACTGGGTATATACAGATACAGAGTTTAAAATTCGTTGACTACTGGTATGGACGATTAGCTCAGATGGTAGAGCGTGCTGCCCCGGTCTGGCTCAAGGCACTAGTTCAAGTCCAGTATCGTCGTTTTTTTTTTTCATACGTTTCTGATCTTTGTTTATCATAATAACGCTAGTGGAGTGATCCACTAATAAATTGCAAAAATTGTGATTATTATCATCATATTTGTAAAACAAAAAGTAACGTAATTACCTGTCAACTGTCCTAAGACGTAAGACGTTAGACGGTCAACCGTTAAAAACTTGGCAAAAAATGATTTGTTGTAGAATCTTAAGTTTTCGGCTGATAAGTTTCACTTGGCACTTTTGCAACCGATATTTTCGTAGCGCTACGCACGTGAGTAAAACAGTATGTAGCGATAACTTGCTACGAGCAGAGCACCCGCTGCATGAGTGGGCTCGCGATCGTGAATGTGTTAATTCTACGAATGACTTATTTCCGAATACTTTGTCTGTGCATGGATCTTTGAACAGACTGCGCAGCTTAATGCTCCAGACAAGTTTAAATCGCTGTAATATCGCGGCACCCGAATCATTACGCCGTAAAATTAATACGCTATTTAGAGTAATTTGTACACGGGAATTACTGAAGTACATATTTTGTTTAGTGTAAAGTAAATATTAGCGTCTATAAAATTATATTAAAATTGTGTTAACTATATTTGGTGCTGGATAATCTTGTTGATCCTTGTTATCTTATTTAAGGTTTAGGTTAATATAACAGGGATTTTATGATTCAACTCTTGGAGTGATTAACAGAATATCTTTAGAGTTTCTATGCCAGTTTCTTGACACGATACAAGGGTCAGATGCTGGACTTAGGCCTCCCATAAAATGTATCTTCCACCGATCCTATTTCTACACTAGGATGTTACGGAGGTTCGGCTTCGGCTCCGATATACCGAAACTTTCGGCTGAATTCACACCTCCGGCTTTGGCTTCGGTTTCGTCTAATTTGAAGAGAATACCTCCGGCTCCGGCTTCGGTTTCGTCTAATTTTAAGCGGAGGTTTTAACGGAGCCGAAAGTCAGCGGCCGCGGCACGCGGCGTGTGCCTAGGAATGCAAACAGGTTTTGACTTGTCTCCCCGGGAATTACCCCACCTGTTTCATGACGATTGTTTACTCATTCGTTTATTTATTATTTTGGTTCACGAGTTCACGTCACAGCCTGCAGTGTGTTTTTTCAAAGTGTTAGTGTTAGTTAGTGTGACAGTGACAGTAACATTTGACGATAAAGCGGATGAAGGCTAAAGTAAGCCCCATATGGAACTACTTTATTGAAGTAGACGCAAACACTGCAAAGTATAAAATATCTGACAAAACATACTCAAGAAAGGGCGGATCGACTACTCCATTGAAAAGTAATTTAAAATCGGTTCACAAGTTGAGTAATTTAAATTAAAAAGTTATATACTTGCATTGTTTTATTTTATTGCCTGACTCCGCCTTAACATAAAATATATAAATAGATTAGGTTCACAATGTTCACATTAGTCTCCCTCCACCTCCACCTTCACCTCCGGCTCTGGTTTCGGATTCGGTTTCGGTTTCTTTTTCGCTTTTGGGTACGCTTTCGGTTTCGGTTTCGCTTTCGGTTTCGTTAAAACAAATTTAAAAACTCCGGTTTCGGCTTTGGTTCCGATAATACCACCTCCGTAACATCGCTGATCTACACGATATCAGTTAAAATTTATTTCACTATTAGTTTCATCGTTCATAATGTGAATTTGCGATTACTAGACTTATTACCATTACTTTAAAAGAGTTTGGCTTCATTCTTAAGTAAAAATTCGAATGTGCTCAAACTTTAAGGCTTTCGCATGAAGAAGCCTAAAACATAAACCCTATTAATTTGACGACACGTTTGTCTCAGTTGGTTGCACAACTGCCTACGAAGCTAGCGGTCCCAGGTTCGAATCTCGGCCAGGGCATGTGCTTGTGTGATGAATACGAATGTTTGTTACTGGGTCTTGGATGTTTTCTATGTATTTAAAGTCTATGGTCGTTTAGTACATGGGGTACTAGGCGACCATACATTAAATACTTGAAGTATGGACTACAAGATTTACATACTTAGTTTGGGAGTAGGTTGATTTGTGTAAGATTGTGCCTGGTATTAATTAATTAGCCTTTGCAGTTTCTTCTGTCTGCTCTTTAAAATAAACTTGTTAACGTTACTTAGCCAGTTAAAACGTTTACACAACATGTACTTCTTATTCTTAAGAACGTGCTTTTCGATATTACTTTAAGTGAATATATGTTTTTTACATTTTTCTATTGGAGAACTATATATGTGGATAAGAACTACGCGAATCATACTAAAAAGGCACACTTTTTAAGTTGGACCATCACTCTATACTCTATGGTTTATATTATATGTCACTGAACTATAATACCTATATTATACAACTCCGCACAGAACTATAATGAATTTCAATAAAGGAACGCAGTGTTTTTGCAAATATTTTTTAGCTATGTTTCATTTACTGTAGTGTATAGGTTAATTACGTCTCGTTCCTTAATTAGCCCACTCAGCCAGCTTCATGGCCTAAAACAGGTACTTGACTGAAAAAGCATACATTATATAACAATTGCGTAATACTATTTTTACACAGTTTAGCAAAAGACGTATCTCTAAATAATAAAGGCAGCGCGTACTTCCAAATGGATTGCTCTCTTTAATCAGAACAAAGTTTGGGTCCAAAAAACGAACACGGAGAGGTTTCTGTAAAACCGCACATGTTTTGTGAATGTTTAATAGAACGTGTAGAATGCTGGCAACATGCAAATTCGAAGTTCGACTCTGGGCCGACCATTAGGAAAACCGCCTGTGAAAATTATTCGCACATGTGTTCCGTATTATTGCAAATTATAAACTTAAGCGATGTTTACGCATACTTCTCTTTTTATGCGATTATTAGCATTTTTAACTGGCAATTTTTATTGCCATATTTGAAACATAAAGTAAATAACCGCTTTTGTATGAGCCGAACTCTCCTACGAAGTATCACTGTACGGACGAAAACACTTTACTTGTTTTATTTTTTTATTATTATTTGTTATTATAGCAGCCAAATATTATGTACATTCTATGAAAATTTAACTATTACAGCTTAGGTTAGTCAAAGCTTAGTAATGGAATTTTGTGGGTAAACTAAAAAGAATGATTTTAATATTCGTACTGTTATTTATTTATTTTTACTCAAATATTATAAAGACACATTTTAAGTAGCAGCGTTATCGCGTTATCAGTGTTGACAATTAATGGTGTTTACTTGTGTTAATGTTAACGGTTCTATTCATTTTGTCATCCCAGTTTTATTCCTCTCGCCTTGCGATTACGCCCTTATTATAAAGCTGTTTTAACAATTGCATGTTTATGACGGTGCCATAAACTGTAATCTATGAAAGAGATTGCAATATGGCGTCCATATATAAATAGACTGTACCACCAACTTGTTCAAGTGGACAAATGGAGAACTAATTAGACATCATTATGGACGATACGCTATTTAACGTTGACACTAGCGCCGCCGTCGACTAGACGGGATTAGCTGGTGGTATTGTTACGCAGTTTATACAGACCGTTACTTGTACCACGCCACCTGTTGGGAAATGCTTTCAACAGCTTTATTCTCTCAATCGATTGAATAATTCTCAATCCTTGTATGTACTCTTGACCTTGTAAGGGAATTTCAATATTATTCCATTCGTTTTAAGGTTGGATTAATAAATTATACAATTTAGTGAAATACGAGGTTCTGAAATAACATAGGGCTTATGATTGCAAATAGTGCAAAGCTCGTATTAATAGGCAAGCAGTTAAATGGAGATCTAATAAAACAATGCTTAATTTTGACATTTATTTATTTATCGTATGGCTTAAGTTCTCTACTTAGATTATTAAAATGTTAGATTTAAGGTATGCAACTGCATCCGTCGAAAGAGTCTTGAGATCCACCGTTTTCCCGCTAAATTTGGTGATGGGGCACTCGAAGAGGATGTGGTGTACTGTCTGATCTGATCTGACATTGATAGCCTCCGATGCGAAAGGTTGTTACTTCAATAACTAGACTCTTAACCTGCTTAATAATTTTATAAGATTAGATAAGATTACTTTATTTTATGATAAAAATTACACTTAAGTCAATTTACATTATGATCATCAAATACAAAGAAATATTAAAATCATAATGTACATAATATGGGAATGGAATGTCACAGCTCATAAAGGTACATGTTGTTCGCTATTAATTATTTATGAAATGCTGATTTAAAAATATACTTGTAACTAATTACATAAAGATGTCGTTATCACCTATATGAGATCGTCTGAAAAATACTAAAACGAAATAAATTAATACTAAATATACAGAATTGATATATCCATGTAGCTCAAAATTTCTGTGATAAGTACTGGCATCAGACAAAATAATATGAAATAAATATCTTCAGCAAAACACAATATTACTATTTCTAAGTATTAATAGGTAACTTAGTACTATTTTGTGAGGTCAATATAGAGTTTTTGTATCTTATTGTAATATTCAGAGTCTAGCTTTCTCCATGTCTCTCTTTATACGGGTAAATAATAATGCACGGTATTCGCCACAAAAAGAAATAAGAAGATCAAACCTGGCTAGAGGCAGTAGGGCCTTGCAAAGCAGCTGACATACAGATTATATTATTTGTGCTACGAAGAAGAGTGATTCGTTCCATTTATAACCTGAATTCCCGTGATTCTTTAAAATAACGTTTTCAAGACATCAATATACTAACCGTAGCGTCCTAATATATGATAATATTCTTTATGTTATTAAATTCAAATTTAAATTCAAATTATTTATTTCGTATAACATGACCCATATTCGTTAGTATACAATAATTATTAAGACTCTTTTTTATAAGTTTTGAAATGTTTTCATGGAGAACTACGCATTGAGTTTATTCTTAAAAACATATATATCTAAGATAGGCTAACTACAAATATTGTAATAGATAAGATTTATTTCTAAAACGTTACTGACTGTTGAGTTTGTTTCGGCTTTCTTCTCAAAGGCGGTCTCCTCTTGGGAAATGCCGTAAAGTGGACTTGTAAAACCACCCTTGCGGCCTATTTACAGATTAATCAAATTAAAGAGAGTTTCTACCCATTAAGTCTTATAGTAGATGCACAAAGTCAATATTTTTCATCATAATCTACTGCTAAACATAAGTTTCTTCAATTTACGACCCTAACAATCCAATTTGCAGTCAGTCTCATCCCAGCTCTTGCCAGATCCACCCTGAACTTTGTCTGAGGGCGTCAAGAGCTTAAAATTCGCGCCACGTAAGTTCGCGTCTAAAGGTTTAAACTCTCCGTCTAACCCCTTTGACACCTTAACTAGAAAACTACCGTGAGACTCCGACATATTTAGATTAAGTACATCAAAAGCAGCGTCCACTCGTGTTCATCACTAATGTTACATTTTTTATAATAATAAATAACACAGACACAATCTTACACCTAGTCCTAAACTTGCTATGGGTACTAGGTGTCGATATACAAAATATATACATAAATTCTAATACTTAAATACAAAGAAAACACCCAACACCCAGGAACAAACGTCGGTCTCGCACGACACTTGCCCTGGCTGAGATTCGAACCTGGGACCGCCAGCTTCGTAGGCCGTCGTGCAACCCACTGAATCCAACGTGTCGTCGGAATGGACTAAAATATTTTGAGCAGTACACGACTTTCACGTCGTAGAAATCCCTAATTTAAAACTGACTGGTAGCTGATTTCAGAGACGCAAACTTTACGTGGCGTGGTATGTATAAAAAATAATTCGACTTTCTATTAATAGAAAGGCTTTAATTTTTGTCGTAAATCCCTCTCCCTCCATTAAACTTGGAAATTATACGTGAGGGTTTTTGCTCGTTAACCAAGGGCCGGCACTGCCAGCTAATCGAGCTGAAAGAGACAAGGATTTATCCAATATTTCTAAAACTATTCGTGTTCACAATGGTATTCGAGACGTTCGGTAGTTTTGTTATTTTTTTAGCGGATTATTAATTATGAGGATTTGTTTGATGGCTTAGGCAGTTGCAAGTTCAATACCTACAAAGTGTTACAGAGGTACCCATGGAGGTAATATCGCGATACTGTAAGGGGCTAAGCAAGGGGTAAGCTAATCAAGAACAGTAAATAAAACAATTTATCGAGGTTTTGGATATGTTTTCTATTCAGACGCTGACTGGGACTTAATTCCTTTTGTCATATATAGAACGAAACAGGCGTTATTCTTACTTTAAATAGATCATCTACTTTTAAAATACTCGCCTGACCGTCTCGTATACTAGCGTGGAAGTTATAATACTATCAATGTGCTTTACAATTTCCTCAATACTGTCATGGGAATAAATGATATTGATGTTGGTAACTCTCCATGCATTCTTTGTTACTCTGCTTTACTCGATAAAACTGAGGAAATCGTTGAGTAATTGCGAGTAAAGACAAACTACTCTTTGAGGGTCGAACGAGTGGCGTCCCGCCACAACGGGAACTTCATTCTGCCCAGCTGTTGACTTTCATGAATGTAGGAGGAGCTCTGGCTCTGGCGTTTCCGCAGCTGGTTAGTTGATACCCAGAAGTTGCGTCACACGTCGCCAGATGTTAAACCGTGCTAGTATTTATATTTATGTTTTTGTTTACATTATTTTGTTTAAATATGTATGTTAGCTTGTAAGGTATTTTTCTATCATATGAGCCACAGATGCTTGCAATCAATGAATTTGCTGTATTGAGAATAACTTATATAAACGCTATCTATTGATCGAATTTTCTTATAGGTAATCCATGTGATCAGAGACCATATTAACACTGACAATCTTTTAGTCATCCACTGCTTCGATTTTATACACGTTGAGACCGCATTTTTTTGCTGGGTGGAATGTCGTTTTCAAATTTTCACTACATTAAAAATCACTCAATATAACCCTTACAGCATTCTCCATAGATACTTATTTTGCTTAGACAGTATCTGACAGTATACTGATACCAAGAGCAATAATTTTTATTTAATAATCAGAAGTTGACCACGCAACTACGTTCACGGAGGAGAAAATAGTCCTAATCCTCTTTTTAGCCTCAGTACAGTCGGTTAGCTAAGCATCATTGGATGTCCAGCTACGCCTGTATCAGAAATAAAAGAATGTTGTCATTCATATCAGTCAGTTTCAAAACAAAAAATCCAATTGTATTTCTTAACTATCCCAAGGCAATTTAGCAAAAAATCTTTAATCTAAATTATCTTGCCTATTGGCGGGATGAACCGGACTCCTTTTTGAAGGAATGGCCGGAAAATGCCCAAAATAGGGAGGTTCGGAGGAAGAGGGAAGAGGCCTTTGCCCAGCAGTGGGACAAAACGGGTTCACAATAATAATAATAATTGTTTACGTTTTCTCATACCGTTTTAAGTGTCTCATGTTATTTTGTTTTGCTGTGCAATAATGATTGTATTTCAGACAACCAAGCATCCGAATTTGACTCCGATTTCTTGCTCAATAAATTTCTATCGTTACTAAATGAAGAGTGAGCACCATAGGCATCGTACCTGCTCGATGTTCAGTAGCCCGGCTAAACCAAACGGGGCAGAACTGGCGACCCACAAGCGCCATTAGACTAATGTTGACTTATAGTGCAGTCAATGGGGTAACACTTCCTTGAGATAAGGGTTGGAAGGGCATTGGGTCAGCGGCGCTATTATTTATTACATAATGCTCGCGTAACTTCGTTCGTGGAAGAAAAAAAAGTCCTAATCCTTATTACTTAACCGAATTTGTTACGTTACATCTTAACATGTCGTCTGTGTCTGATAAGGACCACAGGTCCCAACCCCATTTTTAGGCCAATTTTTCGCATTTTTTTTATAGTTTTTTTTTTTGCCTAAACGAGGCTTGAACTCGCGGTTTCCGAAATTCCACATACCAAAGCTTAACCAAGTACGATATAAAAAAAGAGGAATTATGACTTTCTCCTCACCTGCAGATGACGTTGCGGGCACTCTCTTGTCTTACATGTATAGTGCTTTTGACGACTGGTTAAACTCGGTTGCAGAAACGATGCCTGCGAAGCTGGCGGTTCTGGGTTCAACAAGTCCCACTAAGGGCAAATATTTATGTGATGTCCATTAATAATATTTGTCCCAGAGTCTTGAAGGTTTTCTACATATATATATGAGTAAATCTATCGTCATCTAGTTCTCGTACCCGTAACACAAGCCTTATTGAGTTTATCATAGGACTACTTCGATTCGTGTAAAAACACAACAAATTGAATTAAGCTAAAGGGAATGGGAATGTTTTCGTTGAAAATGTATAAAATAAATTTGAGCTGCGACGTAAGTGGCGCCATTAAGGCGATATCTTGGACAAAGCAGGTACTTACACAATATAAGCTTTTATTTAATTGAATTTCTCCTCTATTTACTTTGGAATAAAAGGAAAAAATACAGGCTTATTATTTTGCACTCCATTTTATTATATGTTAGCATTTTTCCGCGACTTTGCTTGCATTATTGAGAATTAAGGAACCTTTGTTTTAGTCCATGATCTATTTCTTTAATGTATGCCAAGTTTCTTTTGTCCATTATTATGGAACTTTATTAGTCAATTCAATGTGAAAGTGAAATGACATTGAACATTTGTATGTATTAAATAAACATACACTTTGTAATGCATATTAATTAAAATAACCTAACTTACACTACGAACCTAATTTTTGAACACGTAGGTAATTAAGGAACAAATTAGACGATAAAATCCTAAATTACATTAAATTATTAATTAAAGCTAACTAATTTATTAGTTTATTTTATCATGAAGGCACCTGCTACTTCGTTCGCGGAGGAGAAAAAATCCTGACTCCTCTTTTTTTTCAGCGTAGTCGGGTAAAAAGTATCCTTAAACAATCTGGAAATACTCAGCTACCCGTGTACCAAAAATGATTGAAATCCGTTTGGTCGATTTGGCGTGATGAAGCCACAACGACACATACAAACATACCTACAAAAAATCCAAATTAACATTTTTTTGATTCAGTCACCTCCAAGTAGTTCGTTATATATATTTTTTTACATCTTCAATGTACAGACATTTCATTTTCCAAATTTATATAATAGTATAGATATTCCGTTTCTGAGTGTCATACATTCAAACTTCTTTACAACCTTTCACATTTATAAATAGGATAAAGTACTAGTACAAGTTCGATATAAGAAACAAATTAGTGTTGTACTATTTAGATTTAGTATAGGCGGTACTATAAAGCTAAAATTGTTTACGGCGAGCGATCCAAAAAATGCATTAAATATAAATCTGTGCATGTATTTTGGCTTAAATCTAAAGTTGTACAAAAGGTGTCATATTCCGGCGTTTTTGCGGTAGACTAGCATCGCAGTTTTTATTCACTGAACAGGTCTGGTTATAGCTTGAGAAGTTATTTCGTGACACTCGTATGAAGAGTGCGCATGGCGGAACACGATGACCCTGCCGCGCGCACACTTCTTACTTGCCCTCGCTTTATTTCCCCCCGTTGCCCGCAGACCATGGGAATATCACTAAAGAACTTGTCAAGCTATAGTTAGGCCTCCATACCAGTAATCGAATTTAATGGTGGGAACGGAAACACCTACCAATGGGAATGATATCCGTGGCTACTTAGAGTAGGAGAGGGGTCGGTTCTCAAGGCACAAGGTCTGCGGAGGTAGGTTGAACCGGTTCAACTTGACTTAAGGCGAGAGAGAGAGAAAGGGAAAGAGAGAGAGGTAGAGATAAAGAATCGAACAATAGGGAACATTACAGTTAAAAATGTGACCTACTTGTTTCACTTCAGTATCAGATATGATAGTTTCATTCCGAAAAAAAAACAAAACGATAGAAACGAAACTTTGAACAACCAGCCGATATAGCACGAAATCATCCCAATCCATCATCTATAATGAATACGTTGAAGCCTAATGGACTAACTTGTAAGGAAATGACCGGCAAAGAACTTGAAGATTTTAATCTCGTCTTTCTTTCCTAACTTATTTCACTAAGTGAATTTACGTCAACAAAGTCATTGTACAGTCTGTTCCAATATAAAAGTAACAAGCATTTTTATAATACCTACGTATCATAAAGCCTAACTAACTATGGTCTAAATTAAATAGAATTATTGTTGAGCAATTTTCATCTTTGCCAAAAGTATAATAATAGTTTACAATATATGAAATTTTAATTTAGCTATAAGATATAACGTTTTTAAAACTGCACACAATGTACGAGATGAACACAACGTACACCACAAATTTACGAGAAGAGTTGTACGTGAGATATGGCGCCCGATTGTGTTTGCCACATACCCTGATGTGACAACCACGACCACTCTGCTAAGAGTATGACCATGAAGAAGAAGTGAAAGGTAACTCAGGAATAAGAAGAATATGTATTATAGCAGTTTTAATATATGAAAACATTTTATTGGATCTAAGGGCGTTGAGCGGGAGCACGGTGTGGCGCGGATTCCCACGCTGGGCTATTAGTCCAAGATCCATCTTGGACAAATAGCCCTTTCCGGAACCCTACAAAGCGGGTGTCCCCACGACGGGATATTGGTCCAAGAAGGAACGCAGCGCGTGTCCCCGCGACGGGATATTTGCCCAAGAAGGAGCACAGCGCGTGTCCCCGCGACCGAATATTTGTCCAAGAAGGAGCACAGCGCGTGTCCCCACGACGGGATATTTGCCCAAGAAGGAGCACAGCGCGTGTCCCCACGACGGGATATTTGTCCACAAAGGAATACAGCGCGTGCCCCCGCGACGGGATATTTGCTCAAGAAGGAATATGCGCGTGTCCCCGCGACGGGATATTTGCCGAAGAAGGAGCACAACGCGTGTCCTTACGACGGGATATTTGTCCAAGACGGAGCACAGCACGTGTGTCCGTGACGGGATGTTTGTCCAAGAAGGAGCACAGCACGTGTCTTCGCGACGGGATATTTGTCCAAGAAGGAGCATAATGGTATTGTTGGTTACCTTACTCGTAGTTCTAATCCAATATGTTGTTGTACGTACAATGAATCATCCGCCAAACCCGAACATAATTAACTTTATCTCCAGCCAACTGTACATTATTAAAGGCCGCAAGCTTAGTTCTCATATAAGGAAGCACAATCGTATTTGCATAAAAGGGACCCGTTTGAAAGCTTTTTCGACGCGAATTAGGGACGAAGATCCTTTCCGCAGGCGTCAATAATGTTTGATACCAGGCTGTGCTTATGTTATTTACAAAGAAGATATTAAAAGGACTAAAAGAAACTGTTTTATGTCTAGAAGTTACCCGTTACTTCGGTCGTGGATTAGAGAATATCAACTCTCTTATTTGGTTGAAAGCAGTGGCGTAAAAAATATCCTGTAGCGACTCACGAAGTATCAAAAATGGTTCAAAGCCGTTTTGACGTGACGCAGATACACGCAGGTACATCCATCCTAATACTTATTATAAATGTTGTGATTATCTTTCTTCTTCACTCTTAAACCGTTGAACTGATTTTGATGAAATTTGGTATATAAGATAGTTTGAGTCCCGAGGAAAGACATAGGCTATTTTTTTATCCCGGATAAATACCATTATCCGCGATAAACGAATTTACGGCGGACGAAGTCGCAGGCAGAAGCTAGTACACATACCTATATATGAAAAATATTCAGTGGCAATATTTTTCTGAACATGTTTTCCATGTCAAAACATTTTCATATTTATAACTTTATACTATTATATGTAAGGTATTGCCATTGTAAAATGTACAGTGTTTTAAGCACGGAAGGCTGAAATACAAAGGCATCTTTATGGAATGAATAAAGGTACCTTTATAATTTCTTGATTACATAAAAAACAATGAAGTCAATTACACTAAAGCAAAAAATAGACTTATGATTTTTTCCTCCCCCGCTAACGAAATCCTTACTTCCCTACTATATTATAAACTTGAAACTATGTATGTACGTTCCACTTAATCTCAAAAACTGCTGGACGATTTTTTATGAAACTTTCGAGTAATGTACCTTATATATCAGAATAGGACATTGGTCATAATTTCATCCTTTTTAAGGGACGAAAAAGGGGATGAAAATTTGTATGGACAGTAAATATGCTTCACATTTAAATCAGTAAAATATCGAGTTTTGGGGAAAGACATAAAGCTACTTTTCATCCCGGAAAAATACCTTTTATCCGCGATAAACGAATCTAATGCGGACGAAGTCGCGGGCTGCCGCTAGTCATTCCATAAATATCGTATTTGTGACAGAGCTTTGAAATGGAAAATTCGAACTTAATGCGGACGAATTTGATACTCATACCTGACCAGCTAACGTTATAAATAGAGTCACAACTAACTAAGCCTTAAGGCGTCAATCAAACGGCTGAATTTTGAATAGGAACATAAACAAGCTTTTGCCTCCGACTTCGTCTGCATATTAAATTTCAAAAAATCCATGCATAGTGAACCTTTACGTCTCTAACGGAATGAGTGTTTCAAATTTTATGTTCCTATCTTGAATGGTTTAGGCTGTGCTTTGTCTGTCAATAGTAAGGGTTGATACTAACTTTTTTATAAGATGGGGTCAATTGAAGCTTGTTATTATCTACCTTAGGTCACTACGAAAGTTTTGAGATACAAAAGGCCCCGAAATCGAATGAAGAAGTATCCGTATTTTTTTTTAACTAGAAGATGCCCGCAACTTCGTTCGCGGAGAAGGGAAAGTCATAACCCTTCCTTTTTTCTTCAGCGTAGTCGGGTAAAAAGTATCCTATAACCATTTGCGCGTACCCAGCTACCCGTGTACCAAAAATAGTAATCCGTTTGGCCTTAAGTGTGATGAAGCCACAACGTCTCAAACAATCATAGAAAAAAAATCGATTCAGTGACCTTCAAGTAGTCTTAACTTATCTTAATATTTTCTTTTTTGAAAATATCTTCAATGCACAGACAATTCATATTTACAACTTTATATTAGTATAGATTACGCCATAGGTACAGTCAAATTAAATACCTCTCCTTTACTCAAGGCAAACAAATCCGTATTATAACAAAGCAAATTTAAGTACACGGTAAATTAGTCTCTTTTGACGCCTTGAGCATAAAAATAAAAGGTTTCTATCGCTCACTCAAAAAAGAAAAAGCGTAAAACCATTATACCACTGTACCAACATATTACCTTGTTTTGATATAAGCATAATGTCATTTAACATCCTCAAAAACCCTTTTAATTATTTTGAAACAGCTGTGGTCTAAACGAGACGGGTTTTTGTTTATTTCTCAAACCACACATCTTTCCTTCACTATTATATATTTTAAAACATTATTCCACGTCCAGTAAAGTTCGTATTACGAGAGCTGTTTTGTAAGTTACGAGTTTCGGAAAGCGATGGGGTTGAGTCAAAATAACTGAAATCACGTGTACTGCGAACATTGGCGACCCTTTTGATCCCTTTTGGTGACAGGTTCCTGCGTTTAATATGACAGCTGCTACGGAGCTCCGTGTTTGTAAACTAGACAGTTTGATATGTGTGTAAAAATAAGAAAATATTAAAATGGAACTCGATGAGGAAAAACTTCTTATATTTGAGGATTTAACGGTAAAATAAGGAAAGAATACAGTCCGTTTTTTAATTATTTGGGCAGCAACACAACTTTTCACAACCGTCCGTTTTGCTAGGAATTTATGCCTCGCACGACTGAACTGTGGAATAAATGGTCGCCAGCAGTATTGCCGGACTGATGCCATCTTCAAACCTTTAAGAGTCCCGGGCAAGCTCGGCCGAATTTCACCTTCCCATACAAACGGAGTTTCGTTCTCATTTTAAAACTACTTGTTAGATGGTAACGAAACTTTGCGTATACATTGACATGAGGTATATCTAGGCCTGTAATTAGTTTATATGGCTCCAGTTTATAAAACGAACCAAAAACACCAAAAACAAGTTGTGTATGAAACACTGTATTTTTTTTACTATGGTATCTGAAGCTACATATACTAATTACAGGCTTACATATACTTTAACTTATTCTAAGTACTAAGTTTCAGAGCAAACTAGCTAGTCCTTTTAAAATGAGAGTGTAACTACGTTTGTATGGAGAACCGAGCTTACCGGGGACTCTTAAGAAAAGAGTATACTTCTACCTGAAAGGCCAGCATCGCATGTGACTCCTCTGGTTTTGCAGGTGTCTTTGGGCGACGGTGATTGCTTACCATCAGGCAATTTGTGTGCTCGTTTGCATCCTATAACATAAAAAAGCAAATTTCGTGATTGGTCAGCAAGCTGCCCTTAACCTTTCAATTGGGAGCTGCTTGTGGCTGACCGGTCATTAAATAAATACCTATTATTGTAGTCTATTAAATTTGCTGCCACTTATACAGGCTGTATCGGTTCGTGTACCAATCGACTAGTGTGGGTAGAAAGGGGCACTTGCAACTAAATATGGGCTAATTTAACACCTGTCCCGCCCACGGTTTTTTTATATTATTTTAATTTAGCAGTTCCCAAAGATTCACCATTTTGTTAACCTATCTTTTTTTTATTTCACAGCGCTAAAATATTAGTATCTCTAATGTATGCGTATTCTACGGAATTCTTAATTGCATTCAGATATTAAATGAAAATAATATTGTGTGTTTCAAGTGTTCTTACCTGCTATACGTTTGGCACACTATTTGTCATACACTATGTATAGTTTAGTTGGTTTATGTATTTTAAGGTTAAGTTCTTATTTTCTGTGTGAATAGCATTTCTAAAAAAAAATAAAGTTATATGAAAGTCGTAAGTTATAAAGGCTCATAACCATTCTAGCTTAGCCTATGATAAAAAATGTCCGTTGACTATCCTGGAATGCCTATTAGTATTCTAAATACCATCCTACCCAGTGGTAGGCTATGAGTATACAAATATATACATATTATTATTACATTTATTGAGTTATTTTTTAAATATTGTTATCATTCTTATCATGTAAGTAACTTTATCGTAGTAACAAAATATATTATACGTGTTGTCTTAGCAACAAACCATATGAGACTGACTTACTTTTAATTTTAAACTTATTATTTTACACCATGTCTTTATGTAAAATTGATTTGATTTTAGACATGGAATTAAATAATAATAATAATTAAAGATTCATGGCTTGTTTTCGACGACACGTTTGGCTCAGTGGGTTGTACAACGGCCTACGAAGCTGGCGGTCCCGAGTTCGAATCCCGGCCAGGGTAAGTGTTTGTGTGATGATACGAATGTTTGTTCCTAGGTCTTGGATGTTTTCTATGTATTTAAGTATATATTATGTATATCGTTACTTAGTACCCATAGTACAAGCTTTGCTTAGGTTGGGACTAGGTCGATTTGTGTAAGATTGTCCCTGATATTTATATAACACCATTACATTATTTTGATGGAAATATTGGTCGGTATAAATGTGACGCCCTGTATACATAGGCGTAACAACATGGAATTATGTTAATAATAGTCCTATTCACCATCAATGTCCACTCTACCATAGATAGTCCGTCCTTCTAACCAATCAACTGTTTACGCAACACGTCTTCGTGTTTATGTTAAAATTTGTAAATCGATAAAATCGAGGAAGTTCAGTTATCCCGATGATATACGATGTTTAGTTTGGCCGAGTAACGGCGTAAATGACGGTTGCGAGAACTCTCTGAACGATACCCAAGAATGCTTCGCATATCTCCAATCGTAGTCTTACTTTGGCTGGGAATTTCAAATCAAACACTTTGTGTTTAGGGGCATATTTTGTTTAACGGGATTTTAGTGAGATTAGCGGTTTAGAAAGTTATTACAACGATATACAGACAAGATTGATGACCGCAAACTGTAAAAGGTGCGAAATGAAAATAAGTGCCGAATTTACTCGACGTGGTGAAATCTAGGTTGAAGATTTGAAGGTTTTGTACCTAAAATGTGGAATTAATTATTGAGAAGCATTCCTTATCCTACGTCATCTGTTTGTACGACGGCCTGTAGGTACTGCTTTTAAGTGAGCTGTTATGAAATTGCTAGAAATTGCACGCAACTTTGTCTGTGAAAAGAGAGAAAAGTCGTAACCCACTTTTTGTCTTAACCATAATCGGGTAAAAAATATGTTGTAGCCATGATGATATCCACCTATCCATTTGTCGTGATGTGGTGACCAAGATGCAAACATACACAGTCAAATAGACATCAAGCAATTCACCCGAACCTTTATGCTTTTATAATTTTCTTTAATCTATCTATACTATTATAAAATTCTATATTTGTATTGAAAATCAGTTTACTATGGAGAGGGGTCATGATTTCAGGAGAAATCTTAATAGCACGATTCAGGATCGTCTTTTGTTTTGTATGGCCGCGCGGCGCCTTGCCAGTCTGGCGCCATCTGTTAGCAAGAATTTCTTTGTCCTCTCATCACGCCAAAACGGCTGGTCGGATTTTAACCAATTTTGGTACGGGCATAGCTGGACATCCAAAGATGTTTTTTTTTTATTTGTCCCAATTACGGTGAAAAGTTTTACGCGGACGAGGTCGCGGGCACCTTCTAGTTTAAAATATGAGTTTTATTTTTATTTTTTCATAATATAATTAAACCTATTTGAGGCAGGGCTTGTAACCCGGTTAGTTTTCCATACCGGTAAGAGCTACACTCTGAGCGCCTAACCCATAATAAAGGTTACGCTCGCAAGAACATCCTACCTCAAAATTGATCCCGTATCCGAACACGAAGGAACTGGTTCGAGAGCGCTTCGAAATAAAGCTCCCAGATCAATTCGTCCGAGCGTAACCTAAATGATATACCGGTATAACATAAATAAATACTGGTTTATTTGTAACCGGCTACAAGTCCTGATTAGAGGTACTCGATTTTTTTTATTAGGATCATAATAAAAGACGCGTACTGATTGTTCTTCCTAACCAAGCCCAAGATTTAAAAAAAATGGTAATATACTAGGTGTTTTTATCAAGTTCCCATAATTTTAACACGTGGTCGAGGTAGTAATAATAATAATAATAAGCTGTCACTCGCTGTCACGGATTTTGGCCTCCGCTTATATTTAATATTTTTTTTTTTTTTTTTTTATGTTTACCTAACTGTTTTCGACATAATTTTACAACATCTATCATGAAAAACCGAAGAAAATTCTCAATAACCACGGACATAGTAAAAACACAGCTCAGAAACGGTAATTATGGACGAAAAACCGAATTTGTGAAGTGTCAAAAATGTCAACGTTCAAATATGTAAATGCTGTTTAAATCATGCAACGCTATTTCACGAGGAGCCAAAATACGCGAAAAATAAGCACAGCTGCCACGCCAACACACGCACGACCAACACCCCCGCCCGCCTCGTCTTGCTCACCATCGGCATCGAGCGACGACTTCGCCACCGCGCCCGACACGAGCGAGTCGAGCGACGACGAGTGCGGGCCGCCGCCCCCGCCGCCACGACCACCTGCGCGACGAGGGCGGCCACCGCTGCCGGCACGCTTGGGGCCTGCGGGGCACTCTGCTCCGCCCACGGCTCCCGCTACCGGTGGTATAGTGCGTCGCATGCGATGGTCTCAAGCCAATAACGAGAACGTCATGCGCGCATACTATGGGGCTACAGAGGGGGGAACCCACCTGTCTGCATACCGAGACAGGATGCTCCTCCTGTTCCAGACCTTCGAACCGGCCATCGCCGCATCTGCGCAGCGGCTATCGGATCAAGTGCGCGCCATTCAACGGCGTAAGCTGCTGGACGACGCGACGCTTGATCGACTGCGCCTGGAAGTACTGGCTGCTCGCGCGGCCTCCACGTCGTCTCGGAATCCACCTGCTACGTCGCCGGTTCCGGCGCCAGCACTCGACCTGATGCCGGGGGCGCCGCGGGTCGATCCCGACTCTGACGAGGGGCACTGCGTGAGTATCGTGAGTACCCAGGCCAATGAGCAATTGAGGAGGACTCTGGAAGAGACGATTGAGCGGTATCGATTCGCACCTGACTCTAGGCCGCGATTACCACGCTTGCCCGCGAATAAACGTAACTTGGCGCTAGTGGGAGCCTTGAATGCTTTGCTAGACCCGTATCTGCGGGCTAGCGAAGATCTAGCTGATACCCACTCGATCATGTACTGCGGGGCCATCGCGGCGTGCCGCGTTGCTCGTGTCAAGTTCCCGGACGCTGACCGAGCACCGCGGACTGCCGGTGGTGTCCCCGCCTGGCAAGTACGGATCGAGCGGCGTATCAGCACGTTCAGGACTCTCATTGCAAAGCTAATCTGCTTCAGGGGGGGTAACAACCGCCCTCGTGTCATGCGCTACGTAGCACAGGCCTTTGCGGGGACTGATGTCAGTTCCTGTGATTACATGGCCTGTGTCACAGAGCGCATCGACTTCCTGAAGCAGAAAGTCTATGCGTGGGCAAGCCGTATCCGTCGCTACAGAGAACGTGTGGATCGATTCCAGCAGAATCGCCTCTTCCAGAGCGATCAAAGGAAGGTATACCGAAAATGGGAGGGAACCGACCAACGTGTGACCGACGGGCGGCTGCCGGATCCTACCGCCATGAGTAATTTCTGGCGTAGTATCTGGTCGGTGCCAGTCGAGCACACAGAGGGCGAGTGGATGAATGTTGTCGAGCGCGAGTGTGAGCCCATCGAAGCCATGGGGGCTGTTACTATCAGCCCCGATGACGTGAGTTGTGCGGCTCGTACGACTCAGAACTGGAAAAGTCCTGGGCCGGACGGGTTGCACAACTTCTGGGTTAAGTGGTTTCGATGCTCACACGAACGACTGGCAACACAATTCCAACAAGCCCTCGAGCTTGGTTCCCTGCCATCTTTCTTAACAACTGGTGTTACCTTCTTGCTCTACAAGTCCGGTAGTACCACGGAAGCGAAAAACTATCGACCCATCACGTGCTTGCCTACGCTGTACAAGCTCCTTACATCTATTTTGAGAGCAAAAATTAACACGCACATTGTTGCGAACAACGTTTTGGCCTTCTCTCAAAATGGATGTAGGGTTGGGTCCCGTGGTACTAAGGAGCTCCTCCTCATTGACACGACCATTTGTCAACAAGTTCGGCGGAGCAGGGGGTCTCTCTCTGCCGCTTGGATTGACTACAAGAAGGCCTATGATTCGGTGCCTCATTCATGGCTCGAGAGGATTTTGGAGCTGTATAAAGTCGATACAGCTCTAAGATCCTTCTTAGGCGCATGTATGAGACAGTGGACCACAGTCCTTTGTCAACCAGGCGGCCGAGACGCCCGCCCTGCTCCGCAGGACTTTATAAGGATTAAGAGGGGTATTTTTCAGGGCGACAGTTTGAGTCCACTGTGGTTCTGCCTAGCCCTGAATCCACTCAGCACTCTGCTGAAGGATTCAGGACTAGGTTGCCGGCTTCGGAGAGGGGGTGAGATCATTTCTCATCTGATGTACATGGACGACCTCAAGCTGTTTGCACCAAAACGACCGGAACTGGTGGAGCTACTGAAAGTTACAGATACTTTCAGTAGCGCCATCAAAATGGAGTTTGGTGTAGACAAGTGTGCGGTCATGCATGTACAGCGGGGGAAAGTTGTAAATTCCACGAATTTAGAGCTTTCCGAGACAATGTCTCTTAGATCTCTCTCCGAAACTGAAACCTACAAATACCTTGGTATGTCACAGGCATTGAGTATTGCGGATGGGGACATTAGGCAGGCAGTGAAGGAGCGCTTTTTCTGTCGCCTGACAAAAGTACTTAACAGTCTTTTGTCGGGTGGCAACAAGGCGCGCGCCTTCAACGCTTGGGTGATGCCCCTGCTCACTTACTCTTTTGGAATACTAAGGTGGACCCAGACTGAGCTGGACGCCCTGGATAGGAGGGTCCGTATGCTGCTCACTACACATCGCATGCTACACCCACGCTCGTCAGTAATGAGACTGTACATCCCGCGTAAGTGTGGGGGCCGTGGCTTTTTAAACGCCAAGGACCTCCATAATCGCGAGGTGTGCAGTCTCAGGGAGTATTTCCTAAACAACGAGTGTGGGATACATCGCGATGTAGTGGCAGTAGACAAAGGCCTCACCCCTCTATCCTTGGCAAACGAGAACTGGCGCAGACCAACGGTGCTTAGCACCGTAGACCGCAAAGACGTATGGAAGAGTAAGGAGCTACACGGGCGGTTCTACAAGGCCCTTACAGGACCCGATGTGGATCTGCTCGCGTCGGTGAACTGGCTACGTTTCGGCGATCTCTTCGGGGAAACCGAAGGTTTTTCCTGTGCAATTGCGGACGAAGTTATCATGACGAACAACTACCGGAGATATATCCTGAAAGACGGTACGGTCGACATTTGTCGGGCATGCCGCCGTCCCGGAGAGTCACTCAGGCATATCATGTCCGGTTGTTCTTATCTTGCTAACGGCGAGTACTTGCACAGACATAACCAAGTAGCCAGGATTATTCACCAGCAACTTGCTGTTAAATACGATCTTGTGGGGTCTGAGGTGCCATACTATAAGTATGTACCGATGCCAGTTCTCGAAAATGGTCGTGCCACGCTGTATTGGGATCGATCTATCCTCACGGACAGGACTATTGTAGCCAATAAGCCTGATATCGTGCTGGTAGATCGATCTAAGCGCCGAGCAATGCTCGTCGACATTACCATCCCACATGACGAGAACCTCGTGAAGGCCGAGAAGGACAAACTCAGCAAGTACCTTGACTTGGCTCACGAGGTCACCGCCATGTGGGATGTTGATTCGACGATCATTGTGCCAATAGTCGTTTCGGTAAACGGTCTTATAGCGAAGAGTCTCGACGAGCATCTTAAGAGACTCTCGCTAGATGGCTGGATCAAGGGTCAGATACAGAAGGCAGTAATCCTGGACACGGCCCGCATTGTCAGGAGGTTCCTCTCTGTGCAGCCCTAACCACCGGTAGCTTGAGCCCTGCCCCGCTGCCGGCGGCACCCTAGGTTAGGTTTTTTATAATGTGTTTATATTTTGTATTTGCAGTTTGTATTTTACTTTTTATATATATATATTGTAAAAAACCTACCTAAGATTGAAAATAAATAAGTGTATAATAATAATAATAAATGCTACACCCACGCCCGTCCGTTATGAGACTGTACATCCCGCGTAAGTGTGGGGGCCGTGGCTTTTTAAACGCTAAGGATCTCCATAATCGCGAGGTGTGCAGTCTCAAGAGAGTATTTCCTAAACAACGAGTGTGGGATACATCGCGATTAAGTGGCAGTAGACAAAGGGCTCACCCCTCTATCTTTGGCAAACGAGAACTGGCGCAGACCAACGGTGCTTAGCACCGTAGACTGCAAAGACGTATGGAAGAGTAAGGAGCTACACGGGCGGTTCTACAAGGCTCTTACAGGGCTCGATGTAGATCTGCTCGCCTCGATGAACTGGCTACGTTTCGGGGATCTCTTCGGGGAAACCGAAGGTTTTGCCTGTGCAATTGCGGACGAAGTTATCATGACCAACAACTACCGGAGGTATATCCTGACTGACGGTACGGTCGACATTTGTCGGGCATGCCGCCGTCCATGTCCGGTTGTTCTCATCTTCAACGGCGACTTGCACAGACATAACCAAGTAGCCAGGATTATTCACCAGCAACTTGCTGTTAAATACGGTCTTGTGGGGTCTGAGGTGCCATACTATAAGTATGTACCGATACCAGTTCTCGAAAATGGTCGTGCCACGCTATATTGGGATCGATCTATCATCAGTCATCACGGACAGGACTATTGTAGCCAATAAGCCTGATATCGTGCTGGTAGATTGATCTAAGCGCCGGGCAATGCTCGTCGACATTACCATCCCACATGACGAGAACCTCGTGAAGGCCAAGAAGGACAAACTCAGCAAGACTTGGCTCACGAGGTGACGTGTTGATTCGACGATCATTGTGCCGATAATCGTTTCGGTAAATGGTCTTATAGCGAAGAGTCTCGACCAACATCTTAAGAGACTCTCACTAGATGGCTGGATCCAGGGTCAGATACAGAAGGCAGTAATCCTGAACACGGCCCGCATTGTTCCTCTCTGTGCAGCCCGGTAGCTTGAGCCCTGCCCCGCTGCCGGCGGCACCCCAGGTTAGGTTTTTTATAGTGTGTTTATATTTTGTATTTGCTTTTTGTATTTTACTTTATATATATATATATATATTCTAATAAAAAACCTACCTAAGATTGAAAATAAATAAGTGTATAATAATAATAAACGTTTATTTCGACCAACTGGGATCATAGTTAAGTTAAGTTAGTTATAATCAAATATATTCGTTTATCCTATAATTGTACATAAATAATAAATATTCTATAGTATTATTAGTATAGAGACTCGTGCCTGCAGTCAAACTATACAATACAGTTTTGCAGGAAACTGTCTTAGAAATAAGAAATATGTACTTTGTTTAATAAATAAATAATAATAATAATAAAAAAAGTTACAATATCTTAGCCTAAAGTTAGTAACATAAACATAAAATACCTTATAGCTAAAATATGGTCAGCACTCTGTAAGGCTTGGTTGCCAGTACGTGGATCATATGGCAATGATTCAGATACTGGCAATCAAACCTCTCCGCAAATGCCCTCAGGATACCGTTGGAACTAGCCCGCACCCTGCTCGCCAGTGATGTGCAGCGTTTCCTCATAGTTGTATAGAAACAATTAACTCTGGCATCCGCGAACATGAAGAACCTGAAGGCATTGTTGTACTGTACACGAAGGGCATTGTACTGCTTCTGCGTGTAAGAGACCCACAGACTGCTCGTATACAGGGTCGTACAGAAGGCTCTAAACAGCGTTATCTTAACCTCCGCAGAACAACGAGCAAATCGGCCGGCCACCATGTTCGCTCTAACGGACAACGCCCTCCGTTCTCGCTCAATATCTGGATCGTCTCTCAGGTCAGAGGTTACTACGTGTCCTAAGTATCTAAATGTATCCACCCTTTTTAATGGTATTCCAAATAAACGAACAGGAGACAGTTTTTTGCCTCTGACCTGAAAGACCCTGCATTCACTTTTTCTCACATTATATTGCAAGCCGTGACTAAGTGCAAACTTTTCACATATTTCCAATAGCTTAGCGAGACCACAAGGTGAGGCACTCAGCAGCACCATGTCATCTGCATAGCTAATATTATTGAGACATACATCATCAATATGGCAGCCGACATGAGTGCTCCTAAGATCCTCTATCAGTGCATTGACGTACAGGTTGAAAAGCTTCGGTGAGGTAACGCCCCCCTGCCTCACACCGCACTCCATCCTGTACGGCTCCGAATATGTATCAGACCATCGTATCACGTTAACTTGGTTATGATACCAGAACCTAAAAATATGGTACAGCTCCATAGGCAAGTCGGTTCGTCTCAACTTATCCCACGGAAGATCATAACTAACATGATCGAATGCTTTAGATAAGTCTAAGAAACACGCATAAACGGCCGTTTTACGGTTCATGTAGTACTTGATAGTCTGTTTTAAATACAAAATGGCCGTTTCTGTCGACAGGCCCGACCTGAAACCGAACTAGTTCTGGTGGATATTTAAGTACTTGTCGAGTTGTATGCTAAACAGACTATCAAGCACCTTGGCAGCCACAGTCGCCAGCGAGATCGGCCTGTAGTTGTTTTTGTCACTAATATCGCCACTTTTGTTTTTAATGATTGGCACTACACCAGTTTTCATAAGTGCTTCCGGCAGGTATGAGTGAGTTATACATAGTAGTACCCGTCAATCCGAACAACTTTTCATATGGAAAGTTTCGTTACATTATCTATCTGTATCTGGCAGATTTTATTTTCGTTTCCGAAATGTTTCGCCATCCGAAAAGTTGCTTATATTGACGTGTACTACTTCCTGTCAAAATTATAGTAAATCAATAAAAACACCTCGTATGGCTGATTGTGCATTAGAATAGACTATCCATAATTTTACTATCCGACAGTCCGATTTATAACAAACTAGTAGACTGCAGGACAGCAAAATTCCTTGTAGTGCACAATCCCATACTTATATAATACACAAATGAGTCTTTTTGTATCACTTCTTTTGCTTGCAAAAACGACCGATAGGAGTGTTTCCATTAAATTTTCTACTCCGTGAATTCTTCTAAATTCCAAAATTCCGGTCATTTCTTCTTAAGGGTCACGGGTACCGTATAATTCAATTTTCTTCTTTGCGAAACATCGGCATCCGACCAAATATATTTTCCGATTCCCTGGTTCTGCACAACATCTGATCTTTCACTATGGGATTTGTTATTACCTCATCCCTTGTCGCCATGTTTTTTTACAAATCGAATACAATATTCATTTACCTTTAGGCGTGTATTCCGAATTCTTTGTTTAGTTTCGGTTCCAAAGGGATTTGATTTAATTTAAAGAGTGAGGAAATAATGTGAAAGTTTGAATATACACTTTTGGTAAGAAATTCATTTTTGATAAAAGGTTGCTGACGATAATTTGCTGTTGCATTGTCACAGGATGTACCTAATTTAAACTCAATTGACCCCAAGCACGAGAAATGAACCGGAAAATTAAATTTAAAAAAAAACCGTTTTAAAATTGATTGCAAACCTAAAGTCCTTTGACTATAAAATTTGTAACTCTTCATTAGCTTGCTATTTTGCTGTCTCTACTCCTATTAAATATTTTAGAAGCCAATTTTTATTAACTTTTAAACCCTTTTTCTTTAAAATAAATATTAAATTCACTGACTTTAATATTTATTTTAAAGTCAGTGAATTTAATATTTATTTTAAGTGAATTGTAAATTTAAGTCGTTTAACTTCAAACTCGAGTAAATCCATTTCTGACATTTTTTAAGATTTTTGTATATAATAAAAGGTTAAGAAATTAGTGTGTATTTTTTTCAAATCTAGATAAATCCAGGTCTGTTAAATCAATATTATACAAATCCACACTGAGTTTTTTCAAAGATAGATAAATTGCAAGCGATTATATCAAATGAAGGTAAATCCAATAAAAAAATTTTTTTTTGAAAAGAATACACTATAAACCATAATATACGCGATATAATCCGTTAAATTGTTTTATTTCAATGAGTAATAATCGCGGAAACAGAAGAAAATATTAAGAATACACTAGTTTAGATGGTTTTTAAGCTGAGTTTGTCGAACAGGATCGATTTTTTAATGCTTTAGCCATAATACAAATAATTTGCCTTTCAAATCACCGAATTATCATTTTTTTCAATAATCTCCAAAGTGGATTTATCTGAGTTTTAAGTCAACCGACTCATTTATGTCTGCAGTTTGTGTTTAATACCTGCGAAATTTCCAAATTCGTAAAATGTACGATAATTTGTTTCTTCTAGTTCAAAAACACGGAGTAAATTTTCTCTGAAAGTTCATTGACAGGGGCAAATAGACCGTTTAGTGTTTCTTTTTGGACCGAAGGACTTAACCGCCATGCAGATGTTGCTTAAATGCGTCATTTTAGTGTTGAGAGGTTTTCTAAGGGTTGCTGATGGACCGGATTTCAGCCTTTTTAGACACGAATTACTCGCCCAGAGGCTTAAGTTCTCTGTCTATCAGACAGGCTAAATTACTTGCCGTGATTCTGTTCGCTTACATACAATTACTATCCCTTTAACTATAATATGAACAAGGACTGTATGGGGAGAGATAAATTTGTATTAATAATCAAATGTCAAGATAATTCTGTAATTGTTAACTTTGTCGATTTTTCCGAAATAGTTAGTGTAAGTACCTAGTAGCACAGAGTAAAGGTCGAGCAAAGACTAATAAAGTTAGGCTAGTTTTAAATGTCATGAAAAGATTACGATTTCCAAGATAATCACGAATTTTGACAGTAAACGTTTCAAACGATTTAATAAAATCTCTTCCACTTTCTAGTGATTTTATAATAGCATACATTTTGACGAAACGTTTGGCTCAGTGTGGGTTGCACACAGCCTACGAAGCTGGCGGTCCCGACCAGGGCAATTGGGATATCCCAAAAAAAATTGACCTCGATTTTACATCAAAATCGTAAAATGTAGATTAATTTAAGATACTAATTTTGCCCGTTTTCCATTCGGATGAGTATATTTGTTACAACTCCTAACCAAAGTTTGCTGTAACGTAATTATTTAGGCGTTTTGTAGTCGTCAAAACCTCGTATCTTGGTTAAGGATAGTACCGAGTTACGCGGTTTCGACGATTACAAAACGCCTAAATAATGACGTCACAGAAAACTTTGGTTAGGAACTGTAACAAATATACTCATCGGAATGGAAAACGGACAATTGCAAGCGGTTTATTAAACCTATTCTTCTAAACGGTTTTTGAATTGCCATACCTTTAAAAAAACTGGTATCTCCCAATTGTTTGTGTGATGAGCACGAATGATTGTTCCTGGGTCTTTGATGTTTTAAGTAATATAATTTATATCTATGTATTATATACATCGTCGTCTAGTATTACAAGCTTTGCTCTCTGTGTGATTTTTTATTCATTTAAATATAAAATGCGTTTTCGGATAAACAGATGATGTAGCCTAGGAAATTGCTTGCCACAACACTTCCGATTTCACACTTCAGCTAACATAATTTTATTAAATTGACTATACAAGTTCAAAGTGAAACGTAAGATTAAGTGCGAAACAATAACCTATATCAAGTTTTCTAAATTCGTAGAGAGTACACAAAAGCGAAAGTTCAAATAGAACCCTGTATGCACGACAAGGATACGGGTGACAAAGGAATGCTCCACTCATACAAAAAGGCGTCTTGATGAGAAAATTCCCTGTCGGTTAAGTCCGTCTGCTTAGGAGCAATGTTTGAGCAGTTTCGGGTTCAATTCTCCCATTTCACAAGCAAATGTGTGTGTAAGTTATATTTGTTGTCGTTGTGCAAAAAACGAACGTTGAGTATGAGTCGGACACTAAGTATGTCACATTCAATGTTTTTGTGATCATTAATTGTTAGATTTTGAAGGTTTTATTTATTGAAGAGACCCATATAGAAAAATCAGAGTAACCTAACAGCTTGACGAATTGAAGAAAATTAAGTGGGTTACCTATTCTTCTTTTTATCGAAATTGACTCTTACGGTAGGTTACATCGGTAGTGACGTTACCTAACCGAACCTTACCGAGGTCTGTTCTAACAATTTTCTAAAAAAAATATGGTTTCAGAGAAAGTCGAGGCTTGAGAAATGAACCATTTGTCAAATGAAACATTTGCCAAGAAATAATTTGGTGAAACGGCAGTCAACCATTTTAACGACCCCAAATTTGTGCTCTCGAGTATGCAATGTTATATACATTAATATAACAAACAGTGCTATCTTGTTCCTTATCTCCTTAAACATAATTGTTTAGCGTTACGCTGTTAACCCTGTGAATGCAAATTAAGGGTAACAATTAAAATTAATACCGCCACCGGGTTAAATTTGTTCCTTTTATCCTTTAAACACACCATTAGCCGAAGCAAATACGCTCTTAAAATATCTATTTTAACATGGAAAACGTGCTGCGCCTTTGGGTACGGAAATAACATATTGTTGAGAGAATAGTTGTTGGGGCCAGGGAGTTCTTGACGTTCGACCAGGCGCCGGAAGGCGCAGCGTGGGCTCCCTACAAAATCCAGTGAAGTACTAGACAATAACGTTCTGGGAGCCCGCTGGAACGGCCACATCACTGCAAAATGGCTTTCAACCTTTTTTGGCACAAGCATAGGGCATCTAACGATGGCTAATCGTACCTGTCAAATTAAAAATCATCTAAAAATTTACAAAATAAAAAACCGGGCCAAGAGCATCTCGGACCATGCTCAGTGTAGGGTCCCGCAGCCATTCATAAAACAAAATTCACTACTTACAGATGAAAAAATATGAAATGAAAAAGTGCACTAGCAAAAGAGCGTATCTCCACAGCACTTACGCCCTTTTGCTGAAAAGTGCAGCCTTTTGGCAATAACTCAAAACCGGTACATTTGAACATGCTCAAAACATTTTTTTTCGAAAGTGTTTATTATTATTAAGCTTTATGTTTGTGATTTTTTTAATATTTTTTGGACATACCGTTTAGAAAAAAGAGGGGAGGGGAACACAATTTATTCAACTTTCGGAGCGATTATTTCCGAAAATATTCACTAAATCATTTTTTTTTTCATTTCGGTTACATGTATGGAGTCCATACTATGGACTACTAAACTAAGTAGCCGCTTATACAAGACACCTACACTCCAAGTTTCATCAAGATACATCATGTAGTTTAAGGGTAAAATGCCTGTGACATACGGACGGACATGACGAAACTATAAGCATTCCGTTTTTGCCATTTTGGCTATGGAACCCTAAAAAGGGGTTTTTTTACCACTACAAAAAGAAGACTTCAAATGTGTTCAATAAAATTGTGTATTATGCAATAAAGTCTGATTTATTGGACATATTTTATTATTAGTGACTTCTCCAAACTTTCAGGCCGCGACCACACCTGCGACTATGCCGAAGTTGCTGGTATCTTCTGACAAACATTTCGAAGCCGGACATTTATCCTTACCCAGAACAACCTTACAGAGCACTAAAGTTTAATGAGCTTTTTAGATTGTCCATTTTCAGGCAAATACAAACAACAGATTCAAGTGATCTTTTTGCGTAGAAAGAGTATAATTATGGGTTAGTGAATGCCAAAGGACACCTATTATATTTGAGAAACAAATGCAGTCTCCATATAATTAATATTAAAAAAAAACATAGGATATTTAAGTATTTTTGGAAGCGCTCACTTGGACATAGACTGATAGACTGCATCATTATCATTACATACTAAAAGCATTCATTGAAATCAATTATATTATAACAAAGACCACTCAAAAGGACTGACAATCTTCATATAAAAAGCTGTTCCTCAATAAGTACAAAGCCATCTATGTATAAGAATTATTATTCAACTTTGTAAGCGTGGCACATTATTTAAATGTTACGATTCAATTATTATTGCCTGTTTGCGAACAAATTGTTACTGCACTAAGTTTCTGTTTACAATTATAACACCGTTGAATGTTTAATTTTAATGCGCCATCTAGTTTTTGCCAAAATATCTCCTCACGATCGGGGCACAAACCAAATTGTGGAAAATGACAGTCCTCTTTTTTGAATGGTCCTTGTATTCAACGTAGGAAGTGAAAAGCAGAAGAAAGGACATCTCTCTCCTTCCCGGGAAACTAAAATGTCAGCGCCCTAGCACTGAATTCAACTGAAACACGTAGTAATTTTCTCAGTGTGATACAACGTGATTTTAGTTTTCAGGTTCGTGCCAACAGATGGCGTACCAAGATACACAATAGGCTATGTGACAACTTTTTTCTGTGGTACCTGTGAAAGAACGAGCTCTCAATGATACAAATATTTGTTAAAAAACTATTTCAATATCAAAAAAACTCCCCGAGATACCACGATGTTAAAAACTATTTGACACGTATTTTTTCTTTTTTTACTGAATCAAAAAATAAAGGCAGAGTCAGAATGTCGACAGACATTGAGTCAGAATGTCGCGTGACGACACTCCTAAGTACAAAGTTTACTTAGGAGTGACATCATGAGCCCCCACTCCTAAACTTTAATGCGATTCATCTAAGTATTTTTTATTATAAAAAAAAAAAAAAACCAAATAATACTTGCCCCATTTTTGTATTATCTAACAGACGGACTAATTAGAATTTTGATTTACATATCCAGTCATCATACCTATGACGTCAATTCATTGTTACATGAAAACAAGGTTATTATCTATCTATCAGCCACGGACGTCCACTGCTGAACATAGGCCTCCCCTATAGTTCGCCACAGAGTGCGATCCTGCGCAGACTGCATCTACTGACTCCCCGCGACCATTACGAGGTTATCCGTCCACCTTGTCGAAGGTCATTCTACGCTGCGCTTTCCCTTGCGTGGTCAGCTCCAGGACTTTACTGCCCAAACGGCCATTCATTCTCCGGGCTATATGACGACCATTGCCACTTCAACGATGCAACGGTTCTTCTGCAGATATCCCTATTTTTCATTAAATCACAAAGAGAAACCACGAACATAGCCATTTCTTCGTTCGCGGAGGAGAAAAAGTCATAAACCCTCTTTTCTTGTTCAGCGTAGTCGGGTAAAAAGTATCCTTTAACCATCTGGAGATACCCAGCTAACCGTGTACTAAAAATTTTTGAAATCTGTTTAGCCGCTTTTCCGCGATGAAGCCACAACGACACATACAAACATACAAAAAAAAAAAAATCCGTTCAATGACCTCCGAATTAAACGTTACGATATTTTTTTTGAAAATATCTTCAATGTACAGACACTTCATTTTTACAACTTTAAGTAGGTAAGTATAGATTATAAAGTTAAATTAAAATACTTTCACATTTTTAAGTATTTATTAACTTGGAAGGAGCACTTTCTATTGTTTGTTATATTTTTTAGGATGTTGTGTCTAATAGAATAATCATCATCATGCCTGTATTCGCTCGCTTTCGGGCATAGGCCTTCCACGAATGCCCATGCTACTAACATCCAATTTAAACTGCTTTTATTTTACTTGCCTAGTTAGTTAGTATGGATCACCACATCGGTTTCCGATTGAGCTAAAATTTGGTACCTACTTATCTAAGTTCGGTGACAATCCAATATTATGATACCATCGATATGATATCACGATGGAGTCGGAAGGTGGTAATATATAGGAACTTTATAATACGCGTAAAATAACGAAACACCACCGAATTTGGATTTTTTAAAATCCGTTTTTTTTTTTGGTAAGCCTATAATCAATAGTCCGGTAAATCCCGGGGCTGTTTCGGCTATCGGAAGAGCGGGGACAAGGTTACCTCTTAAGGAACCACCTGTCCCGCAGTGAAAGTTTCGGAAAGCTGTGGCGATGGTTCGCCGGTGACCAACTGAGTGAAAAATATAGTAATGATGTGTATTTAGCGCTACTTATTTCGTCTAATAAGTAGTTGGCGGATGTTATAAGAAAAGTACAGTCGGCAAAAAAAGCTCGTCACAAAAATTGAAGTATTTACAGTAACTTTTTATCTAGTTTTTATCTAGCAGTATTATACATAAAAGCATCGTTCTTTGCATTGATCGCATAAAACTGAATTCGGTACAGCTTTAACCTTTTCGCCGCTGTACGTCAAATACAAAAGTGTCACTTACACGCCAAAATCTATGTCACAAGAGACTGAAAATTAACCTTACTTGATAGCACATAGGTTGCCTTTACAATATTTACATCAACTTTATATGAAGTCAATGGCGTGTAGGGCTTAAATGCCCTGACTTTATATAAAGTCAATGGCGACGAATGGATTAATAATACAAATAACAAGCTACAAGTTTAAAACATTTTATTCAAAAAGAGAGATGATATATGTAATACCTATTAATATGATACATTTCTAATTCTAACTTAATCTATTTATACATCCTTAATATATACAATCTCGGTCTATGATATAAAAATATTTGTATCTTACTGAACATTTCTATTTTCACAATAATATAAGTACAAAGAAAAAGTTTATTATAATTTATCCTAAACACACTGGATTTGTCTTAATGTAGTTTCTTATATTGTTTCACATAATTTCGATACGATAAAATATATGTTTATTTGAAGAAGAATAAATCAACCATTTTCCCCTTTAGACACATGTTTCCATGATACACAAATTATCAGATACGCATTTTACCAAACTTTAAATACATAATTGCCAGATACGTAATTAGCTAAAGTATAACACTCAATTTTCCAGATGCGTAAGTCACGTTTATACGCAAACCACCAGCTTTCTTCTAATGGCTATTCGCGTTTTGGTAACATGCGTCATTTGATATACACGCATTTTGCCACACTTATAATACTGGCAATTTGCGTCTGGCAACGCGCGTCTAAAGGTATTTTCCTTTTCATGGCCATAAAATATTCAATGTGTTGATTAGGTAAAGGATTAACCTGCTGTATTCTGTATTTCGCTGCCATGGTAACGTGTCCTGAGCTACTCTTTATAACTACGATTTTAAACGATATAAAGGCAACAAATATTTATATTCTAGACAATATAGGTCCATTTTCAAGGGTCTCTAGGGGCCATCTCGACAGTATATAGCCCAGATTATTCGCATTTTCTCTCTAAATAACTGTCACAGCTGTCTCCTGAGTTAACGGATAGAGTAAGAACAAGAAAAAGTTGATCTACCCTAAAATAAAAAATAATTATGCCGACTGCCGAAAGATTCTTGAGTTTAATGCTGCCGAAGATCGCAAGATGTTTTATTCTCACTTTGCACCATACAGTAAGAAGTTATGATTTCCCAGTATCGATACAGACGTGTCTAACGAACGTATCTAACTGGACTATAGAGTTTTTAGGTATAATTTGAAACAGATACATAATAAAAAAAAAATGTTATGTAACATTATATCATTTATATCAAACAGCGTACAATACCAGTCCAAGTACTTTATATACGTATATACGTAATAGCTAATACTGTTATTGTTATTTCTTTCAAAAATAATAAAATTTGTTTCGCTTCCTTCCATAGTCTAGAGATTTATGTGTTTCTACCATAATTTATGAAATAATAAATAGAATTCCAATATTACTACTTATTCTAATTAATATTTAAATTAGTTAATAAATATAAATGCTGTGTTGACTAGGGACGATCCCATAAAAAATAGTGATTAGGTATATCATACAGATTAGGTCAATAGTCCGTCATTGTTTAGTATAATATTTATATCATTACATTAAACATAATTGAAGGGATGTTTACAAAAATAGCATAACTATCATTTATTATTGGCTATTTGAGTAATTGGTATCATAGCGTTGGTCTAAGCAGGATCTACAAGTAGAGCAAAAGATAGTGTCTAAAAATGACCCCAATTGTCCATAATCAGTCCCCAAAAATATACCCATTTTACAAGAACTACATATTTACATTATTTTTTACAAAAAGAACATAACTTTCGAGTTCACATAAAAAAACAACATGCCTTCAATTATAATTAATAATATAACGCCCAAACCTACCTTCGTGGCACACCTATATCCATTAATAGTTTTAAGGGTTAATATAATCTTTGGTACAACACTTGATAAATTATACAGGAGTTTTTTTTTGTTTTAATTTAATTAAGAAAAAACTAAACAGTTGGTAAAACTACACAACGACAATAAATACATATATATTATTCGTTCTATTATACATACTAAAAGCAGTCTTAATATAGGTATATCTTAAAAAAATATATGATAAATCTACACGGATTCTAAATTGTTCACCGGTTGGCAAGCGAATTTCAAAAAGTCGTCAATGTAACTTTCCAATGTAGGTAGCGCATTTACATTAATGTTAATAAAAAAACACATTTGAATATTCTTGTTGAACCTGACAGGTTTTTAGACATGAACTAATAGATAGTCACTACCATAAAGGGGTCTACTACTATATAGTTATAGCATAACGGTCGGGTGTCAGTCGCGCACGGATGTCAGCATGAGAACTGCGAGCGCCGTCAGTCACGCACGAATATCACCATGAGACCTGCGCATGCCGGTCGCTCTCGCGTCATGCGTGTCGCCGGTCCGGTGTCCACAGTCGCACACGGGTGTCAGCATGAGAACTAATTACTCCAGTCGCTCTGACGTCATGCGTCTGATCCGGTGTCTGCAGTCGCGCACGGACGTCAGCGTGAGAACTGTATGCACCGGTCCAGTTTCAGTCGCGCACGAACGTCAGCATGAGAACTGCGTGCGCCGGTCGCTCTGGCGTCATGCGTGGCGCCGGTCCGGTCTCAGTCGCGCACGGACGTCAGCATAAGAGCTGCGTACGCCGGTCGCTCTGGCGTCATGCGTGTTGCCGGTTCGGTATTAGTCGCGCACCTGTGGCCGTATGAGCAGCTGCGGGGACGGTCGCTCTATATTCGGGACACGCTACCGCCGAGCGTGCCATATATAGGTATACATGATTGTTGAGATAAGATGTCTACTATCATACCAGCTGCGTGCGCCGCTATCGAAATATATACTTGATGAATGTTGAGTTGTCATGAGGTCTACTAAATATAGTTATAGCATGAGGTCATGCGTGGCGCCGGCCCAGTGTCAGTCGCGCACGAACGTAAGCATGACCAGCTGCATGCGCCGATCGCTCTGGATAAGGAACACGCTACCGCTGCGCGTATGATATTTATACGTAAGTAGTTCTAGAGTTACAGGGTTTCTACTACATATATTTATAGCATGACGTCATGCGTATCGCCAGTCCGGTGTCAGTCGCGTACGGACGTCAACACGAGTAGCTGCGTGCGCCGGTCGCTCTGGATCCGAGACACGCTGCCACTGCGCGTGCGGTTCAGAGTCTGAAAAATAAGATTTATCATAGTCGTTTTCATCAGTTAGTTGTGCAATATTTTAAATATTTTGATCTAGTCTTTTGTTCACAAGTTAAAATTGATTAATCGGTAACAATGAATGAATAGTTTTGAAAAACGTCTTGACGTAGATGAAAAAATAGTTGTATTTTTTTTCTACTGAGATTAGTTACCTACTTTAGTAATTTGGGTTTGGCTTCAGATGAAATCCGGCGAAATATAACTTTTTTCGACTCGCACACTACCCGTGCGGTGGTTTTCGACATTGTCTCAGCTTTTGGATTTTTTCAGAATGGTGGAGATATGGAGGTCGAAAGACCCTGGAGGTCTACAGCTCACAGACACTAGTAATATTGAGGGTTTAATAATGCTAGTTACCAGTGCAACAGAGTGCGACCTTCGCGCATGCGTAGAGTTGCTGAGGAGATCCGAGTTGGCGGTGGAATCGGATCGCGATCGGAGCGTGCCGCGCGCGCGCCGCCGCCGTCGCCTGCTGCACCACAGCCAGCGGTATGGGGGCACCCGTCTGGAAACAGAAGTATACACATATTACTAAACATTTGAGTACAACTTACTATAACCTGACTATAACAGCTAAAATACATTGCATGACCCTCTAATAACCGACCTACGAAACCTGCATGAGTGTAGGGTAAGCTTTTCCACTAAATTATTGGTTTTAATTACAACAAAAGGAAAATAATATGGGGGAAATTTTAATTAAAAAATCAAATGGTACAAGTAGTATTCATCTGTATAACTAACGTGACAACATCTTATTAAGATGTAAAAATAAAACGTCTGTAAATTGAAGATATTAAAAAAAGTGGTAAGGATTTGAACGCCACTGAAACGAAAAATATTTCTTTGGAATTTTTTGTACGTTTATTTGTATGTGTGTTTGTACCGTCACGGCTGGATAGATTAAAACTATTTGTGGGACACGGGTAGGTAGGCCATGGGCATCCACAATATTATTGATTAATGAATTCATTTATTTCATGAGAAAATAACAGTAAAAAATTGCATTATTCAAAGCTATCAGTATTAACATTATAAATAAATAAATAAATATTACGGGACAATTTTACACAAATCGAACTAGTCCCATGGTAAGCTTAATAAGGCTTGTGTTATGGGTACTAGACGACGATATATTTAATGGATATATTACTTATATATATAGAAAACATCTAAGACTCCGGAACAAATATTTATACTCATCACACAAATATTTGCCCTTACCGGGATTTGAACCCAGGACCTCAGCTTCGCAGGCAACGTTACTCCCACTGAGCCAAACAGGTCGATCATGATCCTTATGTAAAATAAAGTAATATAATTAATACCATCTCCCAATAAGGATTGATGGATGGTTGTGGAATATTTTATACCCTACTAGGGTGAAGCAAGAAAGAAGGAGTAACTTAATTCTTCTACTCATACGAACGAAGTTGCGGGCACCTTCTGGTTAGTTTTGAAAATATATAGGTACACACTTTCATATAACGCCATAAAGCTTTATTTCTCAAGTGTCCAAATTATACTGTATTCCAAATTAACACTTCAATGCCCATATTAAATGTAAGGGACTCAAAGTGTATAAACGAAAGTAGATCCTAATCACATCATTACAGATAAATTTACATTTAAAATAAGTTGCCAATTCCATTACTCTAACTTCAGCCCTATAACCCAACATTTTAGATTCAAAATACTTCTCCTCTATTGTATTATCATAAGTTCTTTTGATACGAGCACATTTTGACTCGGCCGTCTGTCTTCAAACATAGTTTTTATTCAATCACGAAAACGGTTCGCTGACTCCTAATGAAATTCTCCAAGTGACAAAGTACCGGAAATTGAGACTATTTCTATCGTCCTTTTTAACGCTGTTTCGGAAACGGTTTTGAAATTGGCGAGTAAGATGAAATAATAATATCGTAATAAAAATCGTACTATAGGTTGGATTGGATACAAAGAAATTTCAGAAGTACTTAATGTTACAAAACGATAAAATATTATAATGTACCTACTTTAGGATCTCCAGATCAAAAAATGGCCGTATCAGTGTGGAATTAGTCAAGTCCACAAAACAGCGTACTAACAACTGTATAGTTGTTAGGTGGGAATTATACATCAGATCAAAAAAGTGGTTTGTATTCGCAATATCAAGTTGTACACTTGCTGGAAATCGCTGCCTTGTATGGATACTTACTTACCTATGACTCGTCTACGGGATAAAGTGATTCACTTCTAGGAATCGAGGCCAATGTAAGTCAACCAGCAGAGAACAAAACTGTTACCCTGTATGTTAGTAAACATAAATACTAACTTATCTAAGACTTATACAGATGTCAGGCGAAAACATACAGCAGATCAAAGGATTGGCGGCCGAATTGAGCGGTCCTAGGCTCCGTATCAGAGTAGCGACCGCCATGCTGGTCTGCGTTTGGGGGATGAAGTGATATCAGGTCGAAGCTGATGTTCAGCAGCCAGCAGAGCACAAAAACGTCACCTTGCATGTTAATAAATATAAATACTAATATACCTAAGACTCATATAAATGTGAGGCGAGAACATACAGCAGATCAAAGGATTGGCGGCTGAATTGAGCGGTGCTAGGCTCTGTATGAGAGTAGCGACCGCTATGCTGGTCTGTGTTCGGAGGATGAAGTGGTACGCTTGCAGGAGGTTAAAGCCGATAATTGGTAATTGGCAGAGCACGAAGCTGTCACCCTGTACGTTATTAAGTATAGACACTAACTTACCTAAGGCTCATATAGATGTGAGGCGAGAACATACAGCAGATCAATGGATTGGCGGCTGAATTGAGCGGTGCTAGGCTCTGTATGAGAGTAGCGACAGCCATGCTGGTCTGTGTTTGAGGGATGAAGTGGTACACTTGCAGGAGGTCGAAACCGATGTACGGCAACCAGCAAAGCACAAACACTGAAAAAAAATATGTTTATGAAAATAAATGAGTAACACTGATAATAAGTTTTTTCTTCCATCAGTATTTGCCATTTATTAAGACGTTTATCACAGTAAAAATTTCGTAACACACGAAAAAGGTGATTGAATTGAAACACTCCTGAGTCTCAACCAATTTTTTTATAAATTCAATAGTTTGAAACATTTTGGAATAATTTGAGAAGAACAAGACTCTCAAAGTATGCTTTTTTTCTAAAGGCAATTTTAGCGTTTCGGAGATATAGCAAATAATTTAAACTCCAATATTAAAAGGAGATTCACAAGGTTTGGACTAAATGCTGCCCAGAGATGAAAATACCTGTAACGAGTTCCTTGCGGTACTTTATATTAGAAACAACATATATTTTCAAAATTGGGCCACGATAAAAACACATGATTTTTTGTTTTTAAGGTTGTTTAGCGTGCAAGCGCTACCACTGTTACATGTTAATCGATGAGGACAATCGAGACCCTAGGCTAGACTGCATACGGAACTATTGCGGCTCATGTTTCACGGGCCGGATAACAATTCGCTGTTGTGCGCACGTTATTTGTGCCTAGTTTAGTTTGGTTCTTAGAATGGGCAAGGCGTCAAGTTGTTAGGCGCCCTGCTCAATTCCTCAATACAATTATTATAATATTTTCTTCTGTTTCCGCGATTATTACTCATTGAAATAAAACAATTTAACGGATTATATCGCGTATATTATCCCATTTTAGTTCTTTTCTCAGTCCACCCGTGACCATGGAAAGCTGGAAAGCTCCCGAAACGTCGGGAACTAAAATGAGATAATATACGTGATATAATCCGTTAAATTGTTTTATTTTAACAAATATTATAAGTTTTTTTTCATGATTTCATTGAAAGCGCTTTAGTATACAGTCTAGTTAGCCTAAGGAGCATAATGCACTATGTGCTTAGTCTGGGCAGCACTTTGTCCAACCCCCATACAAAGTGGTCAATCTCCTTTCGTTGATAGTTGATACACGACATCATATATTGAAGTATTATTTGGGTGGATGAACAGTTTCTTATTGTTATTTAGTAGGAGACAGAGTTACTTAGAAAAATGCTAATTATATACTCAAGAGATGGGTCCTTGAAAAATGGACCTATATGGGCTCGAAAAAATATCTTCGTATCCTTTGGAATTGTGAAGGTCATTTGGGCATTTTATTCGGACATATAAACAAAATAGGGCTAGGTATGTAGGTAAAAGTATCTGCTACTCAGTGTTATGAGTCGCATTCTTGTAAACCATGCGTACACAAACAAAATAGGGCTAGGTATGTAGGTAAAAGTATCTGCTACTCAGTGTTATGAGTCGCATTCTTGTAAACCATGGGAGAATTGAGACAAAAAAATCATTTCTTATCATTATAGCATTTTTTTAAATTATTTTTTGATGAATATATGGCTTTTACACTTCGCGGTTTTGGCGAGGTGGATTCTGCCAGTGTCTATGTGTAGATTTTTGTCTTTTTACAGAGAATTGTGCATGAACCACACACCTTTGCACAATGCTGAAAGTAAAAACATTAATTAATAGTAGCACTACATCGTACAAATACTGTTGAATATTTTTTTCTGCCGGTTGATAGATAAAAAAAATACGTATTTAGAAAAGTGACAGTGAATTCTCAATTTTAAAACTAGTTTGGTCTCTGTACGCGAAAGTTCGGAAAGCGGGTAAAAACGCCCAATGAGAAAAGTGAGTCAAAAGACGTTACCACGGCAATGACGAACTGAAAAAACCGGGGCAAGTGCGAGTTGGACTCGCGCACCGAGGGTTCCGTACAATATATATTCTACAAACGGCCGTATCTATGAAAATTTAGTAAGCAAAATATACGCGGTGTTCAATCATTTTATATTGGTTATTGCCATTAGTTGTTATAGTGGCAACAAAAATACGTCATCTGTGAAAATTGCAACTGTCGAGCTAACACGGTTCATGAGATACAGCCTGGTGACAGACGGATAGACAGACAGACAAACAGACAGACAGACAGACATACATACAGACAGACAGACGGACGGACAGCTGAGTCATAGTAATAGGGACCCGTACCCTTTTGGGTACGGAACCCTAAAAAGTTGACTGACCCATTTCGTGATCTTTCTCAATGAAAATATTTGCAATAAAGATATGCCGAAGTCCTTTAAAAACAAAGAGAAATTATAATGTTGAAAATTCTGTAGAACGAACAGTTTGTAAAAATATATTATCTTGTATATTTTCCTTAATATTAAATTTGATATTTAGTACTATTACAAAGTACGGTAAGGTCAGGTGGGGTAAGGGGAACATACTTTATTTCGTTGGTAAAGAGAATCCATGCAATTGGCCCAACTCTATTTCCATTGACACATACTTTTGTCAGTTTTCAGTACGACATTTACATCGTGGTAAGAGTACCACGGTGTTTCTCTTACCCCGGTGTTTCTCTTACCCCGACTGACCTTACATATTTTTTGCAGTTCCTAAGGTGCGGTCTTGAAGATACTTAAGGACGTAAAGAGACGTTGAAATATTTGGTGACGCAAGGTTAAAATAAATCAAAATCATGTTTTTACGTGATTAAATCCTGATTTGTTGTGATGATGTTTATATATAATGCAGTATCTTTATCAATCGTTAGTATTTATAGTACAAAACATTTAAATATAATACACATATTCTATAATAAAGTTGTCAAAATTAAATATCTGTACATTGAAGATATTTTTAAGAAAATGAAACGGACTAGAGGTCATTGAATCGAAAAATTGTCGTCATCTTGTGTCGTTGTGACATCATCACGCAAAATCGGCAAAACGGATTTCAACTGTTCATTGTACACAGGTAGGGGAAAGTAGTACGAGATGATCCCCTTAAGCGGGAATGACCATAAAATCTACAGTTTTCCATGCAATCCAAAAATAATCAAAACAATAAATTAGTTTAGATTTGATGGAAATATTGTCGTCTTTCCAAAACCTTACGAAGTAACCATCTTTTGCACCCCGTTGTACAAGATGATTCCCATGGTAAGGGTAAGATGATCCCTATGATCATCTTACCCCCTATTGAGAATTAACAACTGTTTTTGAGAATTAAAAGGTGTTAAAAAATAAAATTACGCAGAAATCATAGAACGTATTTATTGAAAATAATTAAAGGATCTAGACTATGGTCTATAAACTGATATAAATATCAGGCAGATGAGTTTTGTCGTCATGAACAAAAAAAAACAAACATAATTCTGTCTTCTGAGATAGATAAGCACTTATAACAGTCATAAACTTCTTTAATATAGGTAATTAAAAGAACAAACTGTTCAGTAATAATCATACAGATAGTAATAATCAACTACCAATAACAAATTTAATTATTTTACGCTCATTCGGCTCATTATAAATTTAATCGTTTTTACCCGGTGCCGCCGCCAATTTGAAGATAGAAACACATACAGACAAGCAAACAGACAGATATACTGACTAATAGAATAATAAAAACATTTTTTATTAAATATTTAAAAAAAAGTTTCGTTCATATTGTAAAGATCATCTATTCCATATGTACAAGATGATCCCCGGGGATCATCTTGTACACATAGAATGGAATCATCTCGCCCCAAATCAAACTTTTTATACAATGTCACCAAACATAACCTCCAAGCACGAGGCTATGTTTCCGTAGCCTAAAAACCAAAATTAGGCATATTAGAAAGCCACAAACATAACAGTCATTGCAATTAACAGCATACAATACAAGTAACATAAGCTCAGTCAGCCTTACCTTAGATTAAGCACACACAATTTTTATTTTTTTACGTAAAAGACGCTGTGTCTCACGCACCGCTATTACACTTTGACTGAGGCGGGGTGTTTGGAGCTACAGTTTGGCATATAAACGTACTAGATGGCGTTAGCAGTTTTCACACAATCGCAAATGATCATCTTACCCCGAGGGATCAACTCGTACTACTTTTCCCTACCTGTGTATCCACAGATGGTTATAGAATAGCTACGTTCAATCCGACTACGCTACAAAAAAGAATGGTTATTACTTTTTCACCTTCTAGTAACTTCAAAAACTTCGAGCATTTAACCAATGGAAATGACAAGCCGTATTTCTGAACAAATGCTTCAAGGACTTATAGGCAGAAGGTGAGGTAAACACGCAATACGCAGCACATTATTAAAATAAATTTTCAATATAAACGTATAGAAAATACCTACAAACTAAATAACTGGATCTCAATCGGAATCCTTAACTTCATTTGTCCTAATGTCTCGTTTACGCATTTTTTTACGAAACTGTGAACTTTTCAGGATTGTTATAAAACAAACCTAACTTAATCTATACGATAATCTTGTAAAAAAATCCTGAAAAGTATACGGTGCTGAAAAAAAATGCAGTATGACTAACGCTACATTAGGCCAAACGACATTAGGGATTCCGAAGGACACCCGAAATACACACATGCACTGCCAATCCATACTAATATTATAAATGGGAAAGTGTGTCTGTCTGTATGTCTGTCGGTCTGTCTGTTACCTCTTCACGCTTAAACCGCTGAATCGATTTGGATGAAATTTGGTATGGAGATAGTTTGAGTCCCGGGGAAGGACATGGGCTACTTTTTATCCCGGAGAAATACCCTTATCCGCAATAAACGAATTTAAGGCGAACAAAGTCGGGGGCAGAAGCTAGTTTCATATATCGTATAAACCGACCTGACATTTGTGTCATTTTTTGGCACAGGGAAATGCGTCTGTATGCCATCTCCATCGGTTTAATGCTCTAAGTTCAAAAACTAACAGATAAAATCTATCAGGCAGCAAAGTAATCTCTAGCTAAGGTAATATATAACAATAACAGCAAGCACGTGGAAGGAGTGAGAGAGTATGACGTGAATAAACACAACATAATTAAGTCGCGGAAATAATTCACTAATCCTCTTAAAACTGAACTTGAAACTTCGGCCGTAACACTTCGGTAATAATTGATGGAAATATTAGAAGTTTCATTTCGGTAACGCAAACTCGTAAAATTAAGTAATATTTCATGCATCTGTTGCCGAATTTAGATCGAGAGACCAGAAGAAACTATAAAAACGGATTGGCAAACTTTAATAAACAGACGTCGGTCGTTAAAATAAAGAGGAAATAATAGCACTTAATATGTGGAAGACCGCACTAAAAATATACTATAAGCTTGAACTAACAGGAAGGTTAGAAACCCGATACCTATCAGACGGAAAACTGGAATTAAAAGTGGTCTAGAGCGCAAATGATTCGTGCGTGAAAGGTTCCGCACTGAAAATAAAAATCGATCGTGTTACTTTTTTATATTTTGTTCAATTTAGGTACGTCGCAGATAGACTTGTGAATTGTAGTAATTATTATAATAGACTAGAAGGTACCTTTGCTGTTTTCACGAAGGAAAATTAAGCAAAAACCAGTTTTTTTCTTCAACGTAATCGGATAAATGGTATTCTATAACTATTTGAAAATGCCCAGCTACTCATTTCACCAAAAAAAATAATCTAATCCGTTTTGCTGTTTTGGTGTGATGAGTGGGATAAACCTGCTAAACATCGAAAAATATATCACCAGATCACATTCTGCTGATTCTATTTTAGTGAGCTATTTTCAAAATTCAATATCATTAGGTTGGTACCTAAATACTATTTTAATAAAAAAAAAACATACGGGTAACTAGATTTAACTAGTTTCAGTGAAAAACAAGGTACCTTGTAAACGTTTCAGCCGCCGTCAGTCTCCAGTAATATATATTGTAAGAATTAGCTACGCCAAGCATCAATATACTGTAATCATAGTTGTCGTCATAATTAATCGAATTCAACGCATATTATGGCCAATTACTTTAGTACTTGGATACAGTCAATGAATGAAACGCCCGTGAAATCACCCGAAAATGTATATTATAATATATTCTCATGTTCACTTTGACCCTAAAAATATGCTTAGGGTAAAACCCGGATAGTTGCCCCGGAGGTATAGATGCCTCTCTTGTAATTACTATAATTTTGCGAATGAAACACGTGTTATTTTATTTATTTATGGAGAGACTGCAACTACAGCTAAGTTGACGGTGTTACATGTCGCTGTGCGATTGCATTGGACGGTTAGATGCGATTAAAGTTTTTGCGTGGTAAATGTCCTCTTTCTCGACAGGGCATCTATCCTAAACGTCAGTATTACACGGATTAGGTAACTGTATGGGATATTTGCCCCAAAATTTAGAGGTCCACAAAAATCACCAAGACTGGAAATATTAAAGATAATGTTTATTCCTTTCACAAATTTGAAAAGAGAATAAACCAAAGTACCTACCCGTTTTACTTTTAAAGAATCTTGCTTTTTGTACATAGAGATATAAATTAATTTAAAAAACTGGGGCAACTATCCGGGTTTTACCCTAATGATTTTATTTATAGTAAAAATATTTTTTTAATGAAACATGAAACTCACCAAACACGATGACGAACGTCATCTTGACGCTTTTTATCTTGGCTCGTGGTATGAGGCCCCTGGAACTGGCGCGTCTCGAATCGGGATCTCCTTCAACATGACCTAAAAGAATTATTTTTACTATGTATACCTATTGGAAATAAAATATATTTAGCTGGGTCCAGATATAAAGACAGAGAAACGCAAAAAAAGGTGAGAGGGCAATGAAAATAAAGTTATCTTAAAACCAATACACAAAAAAACTCCAGGCCAATCGTGACAAATGTCGGGTGATAGTGACAATTTCACGTACATTGCGTGCCCAGTATAAACTAAGGAGAGCTTGCGGGGATCGCCGTGAGCATAAAATTGTCGTTGTCATCTGACAATTGTCACGATTGTGAAATACGGCCCTCAACTCCATTGCCAATTCCAGGTGCTCGCCTGTAAATCAGCAGTAACTAGTACCTAATAAGAACCTTGTAAAAACCGTTAATATTTTACTTACTATGCAAAGAAAATAATAAGAACGTGAAAATAATTTGGATTTATGACAAACATTGTGCATTGAACATTGTGTGATTGTGCCCATCATATTTTTCGGAAGAAGAAAGTGCTTATTTCAATGGAAGCATAAATAATCTTGTTTATTTAAAAGATTTTCTGGGGTCTAAAGTGCTTCATTTTTTTGTTTCCGCTAAGCCCATTTTGTTCTTTAAAATAATCCCCTCAAACAACTTCATTATCCTCCTCCTATTTTCTGTGAGTGCTTGAGCTAATTCGAGTTATCTTTCCAGATCGCTAGTATGTACGTATAATCCAGTCAATAGGGTTTTTGACAACTTCTTTCTGTGGTATAATATAGAACCTTTTAATAATACAAAAATGGAGAAAAAACTGCTTGAATTTCATAAAAACTTCCTGAGATACAACAAAGTTAAATCACATTTTTGGGTTTTCCTAAGAAACGCCTACGAACTTGTGAGGTCACACGTATAACAAACGTCACCATACGTTTCATGGGTTATTGGTATTATTAGTTATTAATATCTTCATACTTTAAAAATGGACAAGCTACAAGTAAGGTATCAAACCCAAGATCTTAACGTAGTTTCATAATTTGCTTGTTTTATCAGTATCATTTTGTTTACAAATTTTGAGCTTAAGCAACGTCCCTATTAAAGAAAAGAGCAAAGAAGTTAAATTGAATGCACTTTAAAAAATATATTGCATTGCATGATTAAACATGGCGCGATACCAAATTCCATTGACCTTTGTACATATGTCTAAAAAGTTTTTTGCTTTACTTTGTATTTTATATGCGTACTATATATTGATATTTCCGCTTTGTATACTGCTGAAAAAAAGCAAAAAAACTTTATAGACGTACAAATTTTGCCACTAATCAATAAAAAATGCATTTGAAAATTATTTCGACGAGCTCACGAAGTGAGCGAGGACAAATATATCTGAGTGTCATAAAGGCTTTTAGCCACGTGTTAAATACTCTCTTTTTCACTTCGACTCAGAGAAAATAAAAAATACTTAATATTAAAATTGTATATTTAATGAAAAACTAAAAGTACAGTTTGTGCAATTCTATTAAAAAGTTTGGCCAATCTGGTCCGGTTAGTTTGTTTGTTTTTAATTATTCGTAAGGAGTATGTAGCTGAGGGCCTACTCTGAAACCCGAAAAATGAAGTTCGTGACGTGCTGTCCCTCTCACTCTTATGTTATGCTGTAATTGAATGAGCGGGATGGCGCCATACTAAGTTCGTATTTCGTATGTCGGAGTAGCCCATCTAACCCGCAAGTTTTTTTTTTCACTGTTAAAGAAATTTGTATGGGATGATATGGTTTTCTTTTAAGACCTAAGGGCTAAATGTACTATTTTAGTCTCGCTTCGCGAAGCTAATATACTATAAATAATACTTATGTTTGACAGACAGAACAGAACATGATTAAGGAATTATTCGTGTCATATTGGCTATAGCAAAGTAGTTTAAACATATAGTGTAAGGTTTTTTTTCGGAAATTTCAGAAAAAAAAATCCTGCTTTACTCATAGCAAATGTCCCTTGATCTTCTCAAACTGTACCTATTGTCTAGACTATAGTCACGCGCTCTGTTTATAAATAGTGCCGAAGATAGCTTCACTACAATGATCTTTTGAAAGATTTTAATGATGCTATTGTTGATATAGACTTGGAATAAATGGGCTAGTGAATTTAATAGTGTGGAAATATTCATTGCAATATGCGCGGCAAAATCATGTCGAATATCTCTTAACTTTTGTTGAGAGATATTTATATTATCATGAGAGCTGTATTAGTTTTACTTTTCATAAGCCCACTAACGGTTCGGCATTTGTATAAATTTTTGTGCTTATTCAACACGCACTTGTCCCACATTAAGTTCGTTATTTAAATTCATGTAACGTTTTTTATACTTTTCATTTACCTACTGACTAAGGAATTTTTGAAGTAGAGATTAGGTGAAATAATTATCTTTATTCTGTATGCCGCAAGAGCACATTTACAAGTCCTGACTCTACGGCATTTTCGAAGAGGAGACCACTGTTAAGAAGAAAGCCGAAACAAACTCAAAGTCAGTCATTTTTCCTATATAAATCTTATCTATTACAATATTTGTACTTATAGCCTATCTTAAAGTATAAACTCAATGCGTAGTTGCCAAGAAAACATCAAATTTTATAAAAGTCAAAATATAATAGAAGAAAAAATCGAAATATGTTTTTGTACGTTTGATAACCGTCTCCCGGGTTCTCATAAGATATGGCATAAGAGTGAATTATTTGGTTTCTGTTTTGGGCTATGCATTTTGGTCTGTTAAATAGTCCTCTACTATAATATGCTTTTGCCATTATTATAGACTTTTTAAAGTACTTTAACGGTACGGTGATGCATTAAAAAAATCGTGTAGATCCACAAATCTCTACGATTTTTTTTTGCCCACCACGGCTTCGCACGGGTCTATTCAGGAAGAAAACGAGACCTAAACTTGCACTTACTGTATGGACCGTGTGATGAAATATGTTTTGAAGATCTTCCTTATTCCTTTCGTTTCACTCACTCACTGATTTCCTATATGAAGATTTTCAAACCCATCACTTTCACTTTTCAATGCAACTTTTAGTATATTTACTTAGATACAAACCTTGTCCAGACAATTATGAACACCTCAAAACAATATTACAAATTGCAGCCATTCGGAAGTAAAGCGCGATGTGCGAACAGTTTATATATATATAAGATGGGATTATCATGATCACAGTTAAGATCAAATTTTTGCAGGTCTGCCATCGCTATAGCAATTTATCTAGTTTTTTGGAGTAATTTACATCGTGTTTTCGATTGCGTTACGTACTCACCATTATTTATCGTCTTGGTCCTTCTAGAGTTTATAGGAGGACTCATGACGACTGCTTTGCTCTTCGTCCAGATCGTCATCACGATGACGGCATAGCAGGCCGCTATAGCCAACGCGGGGAACACGAAGATCATGACTGAGACCAGAGTCATCCAGATCTGCCATCGCTCAGGCGAGCCCAGGTCTATCCAGCACTGCTGTTGCCCTAAAATAAGATATTTTTTTTATAAATACCTATTAGTGGATGGAGAAATTCAAGATAAACAGCATGGTGATCTCTGGCCGATGAGTTAAAACATTGGACCGGTAATCCAAATGTACCGGGACCTATTCCTGGCATGAACGACGTGTGAGCACTATTCAGTTTTTTCCTTGTATAAAATCTTTGTATAAAACTTACAGCAGTAGCAGCCTTTAGTAAGGGGAATGAATTGCGTACCACCCTGTCGCAATAACAAGCAGACGTCATTCAAACTCGAATCATACATAACGTATATTGCGCTCATAAACACTATCTACCATCAGACCTGTTCAAGTAATGATAAATAAATCGAGTACGGCTTCACAAGCCCCCTATAATACAAGACCCGCCAAGTGAGATCGAATACCTTCAAATCAAAGCAATAATTTTCAATGTTTCATTTCATTATTTAGATTTTGTTTACAAACGTTTGTGCTTTAAATCCTCCTTTAACGGCTATATATTTATACGTAATTAGTTTCTCTGAAACGCCTCTAATGATGTGGATTAAATTTGGTATTTCAACATTTTGCCTTCCATGTTTATTAAGGTCGGCTTCGTTATCATTCCATTTTTAATTTATTCATTCATAGACAATGTACATTGTGTTTGAAATTGATCGGTATACAGTTAAACATTATTGATCACCAGTGACGTGCGCTCCATAACTGCCTGAACGACCGCGGCTCTGCCACTGCCTCCCTGTGCACGTCACTGGGTTTCACCCCCCCACCCCTACCGGCAGCTAGCTCGGTTCGGTAGCCCAGGTTCTAGGCTAATTAATTCAAAACTATCTGACTCAAAATTAACTGAAATAATGCTTTCGATGGTTTATCTTACCTTGAACTTCTTTGATTTCATACAGGATCAGAAGTGGGATGGAAAACACGATGCTTATAAGCCAAGCCGACACGATGAGACCTCTTGCTCGGTTCCCTGAACAATACAACAATATATTATGAATATTTTTATTGAAGGTAACCCCGTACATGGATGAATAGCGTCGTCATATTATAAAGATTAGTGGGTATATTGGAATTCGTATTTACAATAAAGGCAGAAACAGAAAAAGACCAAACAAAGTATTTTTTTAATCTGTGGCGCAATATCACTCAATAAATGAATCCGGGTTACGTGGTTTATTATTTGCGCCTCTTTAATCATCCTATTAATTTAAACGAGCAATTCTTTTTGTATATATAATATGTAATTTGTTTCTCGGAAACGGCTAACGATTTGGTTGAAATTTGATATATGTAGAATTAGTTTTGCCTTCCAAGTTTATCTAGATAGGTTTCACCCATCGAGCAAAGCGGGTCCCAGATTATGTTTCTTTAAACAAGCAATAAGAACTTTTTTTTACTAATTCAACAACTATAATGCAGACTTTTTGTTTTAAAAGGTTTTATCGTAATAATTCTTAAGGATATTCACTGATTGTTTTTATTTTTGTAAACAAAGTTATGATCTTTATTTCACGTTTATTAGCGGTGTTTAGACGAATGGCGCAGAGTGTAACTTTTTTTCAGATATTTACTTTAAGAAATACTTGCACAGTTACTTTAAAAATAAATTAAGTACAGTAATTTTGCTTTTTCTACAATCTTAACTAAACTAACCAGGGACCCCAAAGAGGGTCTTCGCGTCCGAAACGAGAGCACGCCATCTGGCCCGTGCGTGCGCAACTTCTTGCCAGTTACTGACTTGAAGATGTCGCACGTCCACCTGCACACTGTCCTCTCAGCGGTACCTGGGACGCCCAACTGGGCGGCGACCAGTTGGTCGTCCCACGTACGATCACTTGGTAGCACGATCCTCTCCCATTCGGAGTAGGTGACCGAACCCGCAAAGTCTGTGTGATTTTGTTACACCAATGATGTTGGGTTCGGCCACCAGCTCCTGGATCTCTATGTTTACTACAAACTTGGTTATTTAAATTGCTGTTATAATATAGATTCAGAGAAAAAAAGTGTAGAATTTTATGAAACCTCCAAAAGAGGGTGCTCTTTGACCCGCTATATTTGCCATGCACGTAAAGATCTGGAGTTGAATCTAGGTAAAGTTATTTATCAGATAGTCAAGAGTAGATTAACATCGATAACCATCGAGGATCATAGCGCGGATACTGGGGGGAGGGAGTGAGCTCGATTATGACGTGCATTATTTAGATTTTTCATCATTTAACTCCATATTACTCCAAAACTCGTTTACATTGCCGAATAATTCTTCACAAAATTAATATACTTTTAGACAATAAAAATAATTAAATGAAAACTATCGGACATGATTTCTTCTTTGACTAGTTACATTTTCTGAAACTCAGAATTGATAGTTACTTAAATATACTCATCAAATCGTCATAATAGTAAGCAAACAATATACAGGGTGGAACATTTAAGTGGGCCAGTGAGGGCAGCTACCAGTAATCTTGCCGCTTTGCGAAGATGACCTTAAAAGGAATTGTCTTCTTTAAAAACCTATTTTGATCGGCATTTATAGGTTTTTGTAAGTGAAAACGTACCCTGCGTTTTCACGGAAGCGGAGAGGTACGAAATAGACAAATCAAAAATCTGCACGAGTGAATTTGAATTTGCAAAACGTGATAGGTTAATTTTGCACAGCTTTGCTTCAGTGAAAACGCACCCTAATAGTCAAATAATGTAGCGGCAAAATCTGCCAGCTCGTAAAATCACACTCAATTAATTTCCTGACTGGATGATTTTCAAGACTAGAGTCAAACGAAATATTACCAAGAAACTTCTCAAACCTGTTGTAAAATAACTGGAATAATTCCTTTCATGGAAACAGTTTCAAAACTGAAACAAAAAAGCATTCATTCCTAAATTGGGTTGTAAAAAATATCGTTAAAAAGCCGACCTTTATGGCATTTGCGTAAATAAAACGAGGAATGGTAAAAGGGACTTTTAAGGGATTTGAATCGGGATTCTGAACGAAATTATTGATTGAATGTGATTGAGATTGAGCAGTAAAAAATATTAGATACCTTATTATTTATATTAAAAAATATATTTTCAGGTATTTTATTGATGTAGTTGGCGAAACACAGACAATAGTCATAATGCCGGGGTTTGAAAATCAAAATTGTAATTAGTCGGTATAACAGATAACATTTGTAGAAAAATTGGACACGTAACGTAAATCAATCGCAATTCGCACTACAGTTAGGATTGGGGGCTAGTGGTCACCTTCGGAATCTCTAATGTCGTTCGTCCTCATGTATCGTTTGTCATAACGATTTTTTTTCAGAAACCGTAAATTTCTCAGGATATTCTAAAAGATCATCGTATAGATCCTGAACACTTTATAGTAACGTAAAAAAATGCGTTATGACAAACGATACATTAGGTCAAATGACGTTAGGGATTCCGACATAGATCCATAAACAGTACCTAGGCGTGATGTCACGCGACACTTTGACTCAATGTATCGCCATTTTCTTTTATTACGAAAAATACTAGGTCTCCAACAAGGAAACTTGTGTTTCCTTCGAGACCATGGACGTAACGCGACGTCCGAAACGTTGAAGAATTACCAACGAAAGGTAATTCAATAAATCATATTTATACACGATTAAGCCCCGTTTTGTTGTGTTGTGATAATGAGTGAAGATCGTGTAAGTTTAAATCAATGTTAGGTCTCCAATAGTTTTGACTAATCTATTACTAGATCTAAGTCCATTACTGATACCTTACGTTACTACGTTAAGTCGTGAGGTTTGAAATAACGCTACAAATCTTTCATATGCTCGTTGAAGGTTCAAATCTTCATGATGTAAACAACCCATAAACATCAAGCGCAAATATCGACATGGAGCTTTCCATATTTTAGCTGTTTTATCGACCTCGCATTATCGACTTGTTGATGTGAGGGATTTTGCGCTGAATTTATAATATAATAATGCTCGAACGATAGATGAAGTGGCGGAATATTTGACATGTAAAGATGTTTGTCAGTTCTCTGGGAACCGGATTATCTCCCGGAACTCAACGTGAAGGAAAGTGTTCCATATTTTAGCGGTTTCATCGACCTCGTTTTATAGACTTGTTGATGTAAAGGATTTACTCTGGGCTTATTATAAAGCTGAAGGTATTTGAATGGCAAATCTCACCACCATCGCAGTCAACTTGCTACAGTGGGTAAATCTTTGTTTCAGAGAGCCAGGGGTATCTGCGACGATCAACATCTGACTGCTGAGTTGCAGAATGTCAAACGTGCGCTTCGAGCCACCGAGCTCCAGATACCACGTTCCAAGTAGAAACCCAGTGTGAAGAAACCAAGAGTCGAGCGTAAACCTGCCGTATTACCATATGTGAAAGGGGTTACAGACAAGATCGGAAACATCTTGAAGCGTGCTTCTATAAAAACATATTTCAAGCCGTTGAAGAAGGTGTCTCAATACCTTAGACCCGTGAAGAGTAGCACCCCTTTGCGGAGTGCAGGCATTTATAAGCTGGACTGCGAGTGTGGTCTTTCATACATTGGTCAAACGAAACGCAGTGTATCAACCCGGGTGACGGAGCACATAGCAGATGTCAAGCACCGTCGGTGTAATAGCTCTGCCGTCTGTGAACATGTCATTGATAAACCAAACCACTCAATTAAGTTTTATAAACCTTCTATCCTTGGCTAAGAAAAAAGATATTTTCCCAGAATGCTACGCGAGGCTATTGAGATTAAAAAGCATCCTAATTTCAATAGAGAAGATGGATTGTCGCTACCACCAGCTTGGGATCCTATAATACATCTCATCAAGGAACAAGCGAGACACAGGACTGCAAAACCTTGATTTCCGAACGTTGTAAAATATCTCATCTGTTTAAAAAGTAGTTTAATAGTCTCTGTTTTTAAAGATATTATAATTAGTAATGAGGTAGCCTGGGAGTTTTTTTCGCAGCGTTTCTTTTCTCCTCAGTACGCCTCATTTGTGAAATGCTGCTTGGTAAATTATTAGAATAAAATAATTAAGCCCTTCTGACACATGTGTAACTGTCTTTACAGCTTAGGCCCATCTGGCGTGTATGTACACCTTTATTTATTTTTTCTAAAAAGTTTGAACAAATTGTAATTTTGACAGAGGAAAATACATCTTTTCACAGTCCACCCGTGACCATGGAAAGCTGAAAAGCTTCCGAAACGTCGGGAACTAAAATGAGATAATATCCGCGATATAATCCGTTAATTTTTTTTATTTAAATGTGTAATAATTGCGGAAACAGAATAAAATATTAAATATTAAGTATAGTAATTTTGGAAAGTTTCCGCAATTTGCACATCAGTAGTCGGGAGCAAGAAAAACAATTGAGTTACGACATTTATGCGGACATAGAGAAGAGATAAACTGGATCATTGTTACTATAAAAAAAAATGTGGTGCTCAGAAACAGTGTATTTGAAACATTATTTTAGTGAATACGTAATTTTAATACTCCGCTGCTGCACACTTTTAACAAGCTTTCAAGCTTTTATTTCAAGTTAAAATTGGCCACTTCCCGGTGTCCGATTGAGCTCAAATTAGACATACTTACGTAAGTTTGGTGACAGTGCCACATGACACCATCGAGCTAATAGGTAAATATTCATTTTATTTTTAAATTAATATATTTTATTTCGTGTTACTCGACGCATATTGACGACAACACGTTTGCCTTAATGGGTTGTACAACGACCTACGAAGCTGGCGGTCCCGGGTTCAAATCCCGGCCGGAGCAAGTGTTTGTGTGATGAGCACGAATGTTTGTTCCTGGGTTTTAGGTGTTTGGATTTAAGTATTATAATTTATATATATATATTATGTATAGCGTCGCCTAGTACCCATAGGACAAGCTTTTCTTAGTTTAAGACTAGGTCGATTGATGTAAGATTGTCCCTGTGTTATTAAAAATAATATTTTATTATTAATATACATGTTCCAACACATTTACTTATTTTAATAATACTACCACAGAATGATACTGGTGGGAGCATGCAGTTCCAATAACATTAACGAAAATACAAAAAAATAACATTCGACGCGCGCCTCCACAAATATTTCTAATGCGATATAGAATCAAGGCAGTTCCACTTCCCCGTAACCCGTTATTATAATGGACTTCTTATTATTTTATGAGACTTGGCTTAAATACTCAAATCTCTTTTTCAAAAATAAATGACTTGTCAAACTCTTGTAACTACTTTTTTTTCACTGAGTAAGGCGCACTTAATGTAAGTTAGATTACGCGCGACGAGTTTGAGAGACCAAATTGCCAATCTCATATGTATTCTCATTCTTAGATATCTGAGATTGGCATAATCTCGGGGGAGGGTGCCGTATGCAGTGGTTATATCGCAATTTGTATAACTCTTATATGTGGGAGGAAGGCCGGGACTATCCCGATCAGCCGTGTCATTGTCCATAATGTCAGCGCAGACACAAACACTCACTCACTCGAAATAACAACACGTACGACGGAAATAACACCACGTGAAGATAGTTAATAATTCGCTTTAATCACATCTAATAATCATTCAACGAAATCACTTAAGATTGCCATGGTAAATTCGGATACAAATATGGCGGACAAAGGAAACGTGGTGGTCCCAGAGACAGCGTTACGCATCGACCGTCTCGATCCGCCCTCTGCGTCAGAATGACGTGACAGCTCGCCCGACGGCAAGCCATCCCTTCCCCCATGATGTCATCGCTACTTAGCTGTCAACAACTCCGTAACGCCATCTCTGATTCCACTCAGACTACTCTGACGCTTCCTTCACTCGTCCATGATCGATATCGTGCCGTAGTACATCGCTATGCCGCTAGATAGTGCTGTTACAGCCTACGTCAGTACGTCAGTGGTGCTGCTTCGACATATATAACGTATGAAAGACGCCAAAATAGTAAAACACAACATGTTACTATCATAGATAAGATAAATAAGAAATGTACATTATCTCATTAAATGTTGTAATAGAAATGAAAAACAAATTATGCATGAAAATAGGATAAAAAATAAGACATTTATTATTCAGTGTCTTCTAGAGACGTGGCAGTAATTGGGACCTATAATGTACACTATGTACACCACAATTTCGTTCGCGGAGGAGAAAAGTTATTACCCCAATTTTTTTTCTTCAGCTTAGTCGGGTAAAGAGTATCCTATACCCATTTATGGATACCCAGCTACCCATGTGCCAGAAATAGTGAAAACCGTTTAGATTTGCCGTGATGAAGCCACAACGACACATACAAAAAATAAAAATAAAAAAGTTTTTGAGATTTAGTAATCTCTTTTTTAAAATATTGTAAAGTTGTAAAAATTATAAATGTAATAGAAGTTTATTAGGTAATATCTAATATGGGTGACTTTGATTTCGTAGAAAACCATCAATATATTTTGATATTTGGTACAATTTTCAAATTATCTATATCTAACAACGTTTCTTAAAATGTGTACCTACCTACCTATTTCATAAATCCGTTATCTCGCAGAAGCACCCTTTGTGGAAAATAATTTCAAACAAGTGACATTAATTTGATAAAATAAACATTTGATAGATTGCATTTTTATTGTAATTAAATTACTTACTGCAGTGACACAAGGGCTCGATATATGCTCGCGTCACAGCCCGATCCTCTCCCATTCCAAATGGCTTAGCCAGGGTAGCCTAGCTGCTTATAATTAGTATATAGGTATATATTTTTCAAAATCAAACCCTGCTAGGTACCGTCGACTAGTACTGAATTACAACCGAGTTCCGTTCCCCTTGACCCTTTGTCTCTTAGAGCGGAAATCCGTCAATTTGTTGGCGAGTCGAATTTTCTACCATCTGCTTATGCCTTATGCTTTTTGATCAGTCAATGAAATGTTCATTATAATAAGAGAGTATGCGACTAAGCGTCGTTATAATGAAAATATACAATTTGCTTTTCTACCAAATGAGAAGGTACAGTCAGCCTCAAAAGTAAATGATAATTTTAGTATGCAATTTGACATATGCCAGTAGTAAAATTGTCAGCTACTTGTGATGCTGAATGTGCCAGTGGCGTTCACATAAATCCGATTCCCAAGAAAAGGCTTACAACTTACAACTACCTTTTTCTTTAAATATCAGTAAATGAATGCGCTGTCGGCTTCCCTTGTAATTTTCCTGACGCCAAGGTCCTTCTCTATACAGTGATTCATTCTATGCATTTAAATTATACTATTATATAGTTGTTCGGTGCTGTTATACAATTTGTTATACATATTACACACCCACCTAATATAACTTCAATAACGTACTGGTACGTAACAAATACCTACTGATACAATAGACCTGTCAGATTAGCAAGATGCCTGTATTGACGACATAATATGTCTCGTATAACAGTAGATCTCGGGGAACAGAGGAACAGAGGCACAGAAGTGTATAGATCCGTACGTATGTACTATGTAGTCTCCTTATATCTGCGGCACAAAATAAATACTAGCACAAGACTAGAAGGATCTTTCTTTTGATCTTAGCGAAATCTGCGCGAAACCGCGCGCGCTCAAAATGTTAACTTTCATGGATTACCGCTGCTATCTGATGATTGTGCCAAAAATAGGCATTCATTACAAAACGGCGAGCCACTTTTGAATTCAGTTTTTTTGTAAATCGCCACGAAAAAAAGAGGGTTGTTTTAAGTTTGACTTGTGTATTTTTGTGTCTATCTGTGGCGTCGTAGCTCCTGAAGCGATCGACCAATTTGGAGTCCGTTATGTTTGTCTGAAAGGTGATTTCATCAAGAGTGCTCTTACTAATTGTTCAAGAAAATCGGATTAGGCGTTTAAGAATTATAAGTTTTTTCTAGACCTGTCAGGGTTTTTTCATCGGGTGATTTTGGATAAGATGAACGAAGTATGGGAAAGAAAATTCTGTAATCTTCTGTGGGTGCCCAGGTAATTGTACCCTTGTAATTTTGGTTTATGACACCCAAGGTCGTCGTTTTAGAATATAAAACTACAAATAAACATACATATTTAGGTGAAACATCTGTACTCAGATAGGTAAGTAAATTCGGTAGTTACTCTTGCTACGCGATTAAAATATCAGATCTGAACCAGTATCATTATAGCTTGATAAGTTCTTTAGTGACACTCTCATTGGCTTCCCCCCCCCCCCCCCCCCGTCACCTGCAGGCCATGAGAGTGTCAAGCTATAATTTGTACTTATATAAGTACGCGTGGACTAAGGAGGTTAAATTATATCTAAGGCGGGCGCCCGTGGTATAGTGTCACAGATGCTGGAAGCATTTCCTCGCCCTATACTAATACGCTGAACAAGGAAGCTGCCAGCCCTTTGGTCGCCTGACGTATCGACGAGCCGGTTTGATACCTCCTTGAAAAGGAGCCGGGGTCTCCATACCGAATAGCATAAAATGGTATTCGGTGCCAAGACCCGGCATTTAAATATTTTTGCGCGTTTCGGCTTCATCCACCGCTACAACAGCCTTGTTACTTTTTCAGAAATTCTGTTCTTCTATTCTCGTAAGGAATTACTTACAGCTACCGGAGAAGTTCATGGGATTGGTGATTGCGTCGCATCTGTCTATGCTCAGGGCTACCAACACGTACGTGGAGGCATACATCACCACAGCCTGAAATAAGGAAAACCCAGGTTATTTATTTATTTTATTTATTTAAACTTTATTGCACAAAACAAGAGTAAGTACAAATGGCGAACTTAATGCCAAGAGGCATTCTCTACCAGTCAACCATAGGGCCAAACAGAGAAGCATGAAAATGGTGCAGTGGGGAAAAACATTCAGTACTGAGAGCGTTAGGACACACAAGCAAATAATGCATACATAATTCCTTATACATAAATAATTGGTTATGTTATTGTAGGAGAAAGACCGGCCAAATGCGAGTCGGATTCGGTCACGTAATTTTCCGCACCAATACAATTATGAAAAAAAAAACACGTTTATTTTATACTAGCTGTGCCCGCAGCTCCGCCCGCGTGGAATTCGGTCTGTGTCAGTAAGCGGCTAATTCACAAAGTCCAGATAAAATGTTATACAAATACCACTAAATAAAACTACATTCCAAAATCAATACTTTTTTGCACTTATTTAAATTTTTGACGTTTTTTAAAAGACACAAGAGTATATACTTAGAGGTGTACCTATATCGGACGATACAGTACCACTTTTCTTTTTTTACGTCCTTGACCGTAGTACTATCTAAATCAAGTACATGGCAAATATCACCCAAATCGGTCCTCCAATCAATCAGTCTAAACATGAAAAGGTAAGAAATATACACATCCATACTTCCTAACAACCTTTCGAATTTATGTCTAATATTATTTAGAAGTAAGATTAGAGGAAAGGTGAATATAGATATTGAGGCCAAGTATTTACATTTTATTTACAGTTATGTTTATGTATGCACAACTAAATATATACATATAATTATATCTACAGTTACATACTCCGAAAGTAGGTATGTAAAGTATATTTCAGTACATAACATTGACATTTTACAATATTTTTTGTACACCGCATTGTGAGTCTTCCCGGCGGGCATAAACACGAACAGCTCCGTGCAGCTGACGAGCGAGCACGCCACGTAGCTGCCCGTGCGCTGGTCCACGCCGGCGGCGCGCAGCGTCTGCCCCTACGACTTGTTGATGGTCATGGCGAAGCAGACGCTCACGGGGAACTGTAGGCGCTTGAAGCGGAACGGGAAGTTGCTCGGAATGAGAGGGGGCGGAGGATGAACACGGCTTCTCGGGCGCCGCACCCCATCAGGATTTGCGCCTCGATGAGGTTTCGCTGTAGCTGCACTACTTTTAGCCTGGTTCCATTGCATAACTTTGGAGGTGACAAATTCCGAAGAAGCATGATCGGAACTTCAACTTTCAGGGTTAATGTGTGTGCTGGGAGTCAGGAAGCACAGACTGTACAGACTTTTGACCCTCTTCAGCTTTATTATATGTATAATCTATACATATGGTCTCCATACCATTTTCAGGGTTCAAAAATTATGCAACTTTTGGGTCAGTCGCTCCAAAAGTTGCATAATTTTTTTCCCCTCCCCCTCTATTTTTCTTCTGATTCTGATTCTGATCCAACAAAAATTGTTTTTGTATTAAGTTATTGCCAAAAAACTGCGCGTCTCAGCAAGAGGACGTAAATGCCGGGGAGATACGCCCTTTTGTCAGTGTTTTTTTTCATATCGTATTTTTTTTGTCTGTAGTGCATCTTTTTGTATAAACGGCTGCGGAACTTTACACTCAACATGGTCCGACATGCTCTTGGCCGGTTTTTTTTTTTTTAATTTGTTACTATAACGACTATAATGTAGGTAGGTATATACATTTTTTTGCAATTGTAAAGAAAGACATCACGATTCAAACTATGAAATATATATATATATATTATATTGTCTACAGCAATATCCGTATTCAAGTTTCTATCTATTTCGGTTCAATTGTAGGAGCTCTGTAACAGGCCGATGAACAGACAGCCAGGCAGACAGCGGACGCTTAATGACGATACGTTATGTGAATCTTTTGGTTACGTCAAAAAGTAATAAAGCTATGTAAAAAAAGTTTTTTTTTTGTAACAATTGTACAGAAGCACAATGAAGATTTTTAAAGTACTGAAAAGTGCTTCTCTTCTCTTCACATCATTTGTTTCTTTATTATGAGACTAGACGTGGATTTGGATTCCACCCTTATGTTGTTGATATAACACCGACCCGAACAAAACGATTGGGTTGTATATTCCTTGTTAGGACAGCTAAATAGTGGAACTCTCTTCCAGCATATCTTTTCGCGGAACAATATAACTTGGATCCCTTCAATACGAGAGTGAATAGGCACTATCTAGGTATGCATGCTCCATCGTTGGCTTCATTGTCGACGACGTGTGACGACACACGTTCGTAGGCTTTATTATGGATCTGAGATTTTAACATTGTTGTAACTCGGAGATTTTTTATGAGATTGAAGCAGTACTTTCATAAATATTTCTATTAGTGTAAGGTCGTTCTATGACATCAAATACTTCAAAAAAAGTTGTCGACATGCTATTAGGTGTAAAAGTATAAATTAAACGACCCAATGGCGATGATCAAAGTTATATCGGTTGGCATATTTGTTTGTATTTACAAAAGATTAATGATATAGATTAAAGTATAGAAAATATTTCTAGTGCTCATAACTTATTTTGACAAAGCAAGACAATGATGGCGATGACTGATGGCTTACCTGTAGAAATTTGACGAACTTGCACATAAACTCTCCGGCCAGCCAGGCTATGGTGTGCTTCTGAACGATGTCCGCGAACACCAACACAAGGCCTACGAACAGATCTGTCAACAAAATTTAAATTTTACATTTAATGTCTCAAGGTTTACAAGTTCTTTCGTGACACTCCTATGGTTTGTGGCCGAAGGAGGGAGAGGAGCTCTTATTAAAGTTAAGTTTGGTTGTTTGGGTATGTAGAAATTTAATTTGAGAGTGTGCCTATAAAGTTCAGTCCACGGAAGAGATGCATTAACACTGATTCATACTTTTTCATGTTATAGGGGTCAAATAAGGGGTCACCGTCGTCCGTAGACACCTGCAACACCATGAGGAGTCACAAGTGCGTTACCGGCCTTTCAGGAGGGAGTAAGATCTTTTCTTGAAAGTTTGGAGGTTGCATTTGTCCAAAAATACTACAGGTGCCAATTTATTCCACAGTTCGGTCGTACGAGGCAGGAAATTTCTAGCAAAACGCACAGTTGTGGACTGCTCAGCATCTTAGTGCTGAGGATGGAAATATTGTTGCATAGGACGATGGCGAAATGGCAGCAGGGATCTTTCCAGACCATTCCCCGGAGCACTTTCCGTTACATAAACGATAGAATACTCGTATGCACAGCGAGGCTACATCTCTACGCAGTGTCAATGAGTCAAGCCGAAATGATTCATGATTATAATATATAACCGGTCCATTTAACATTCTCCCAATTAAACCAGAGTATATACTTCGTTTCTTTTCTTTTGCCATAGTCCTACTATTTATTATATTAAATTTCTCAAAAGGGCACCTGAGCTGTTGGCTTCGGTCCCATAAACGCCTTCCAAATGACTGGGCCTCACGACCCGTGACTAATAGGTGTCACACAATCTAAAGCTATTGTGCCTTGCGCTCTGCGTCCCACCCCAACTCTAAGTGGCTGGCACTCCCGTTTGTGGGTTTGCGCTACCCCCATCTGATTAGTAGGCATCGGAAATTGGGATGCTTTTATATCTACAACTAGCAAAATTCCGGAAAATGTTAAGCAAGTATGGAGTCGGTTTCTTAAAAATAATATTTAAATTTTTCTACTCTCGGGATCCCGGGATTATACAAAACGCCATGAAATGGTCCTTTTTAAATTATTTAGGTTATGACGTTAAATCTCTAGTAGTGAAATGAAACACATGTGAATTAAATACAATTTTGTAAACAGGAACTACTAAAATAGTTTTTTTAATACCTTGATACGTATGTACTATGTACCTATTGATGTTATACTCATTTCCAGTATGCCGGTAAATCCCGGGAATTTTGTTAGTAAAATTAAATAGAGTGGAGGCTTCCATGCTAGTCAACATCTACGCGGTGTAGGTACTGAGGCCGAAGTTTAGATATAAAAGCATCCGAATTTCCGATGCCTACTGATTATTGGTAAGGAAGCCTACCCAGTTCAAAGTCAGAGGGATTACTCCTAATCTCGAAATTCTAAGTTCGTAACATGCCATCCCTCTCGCTTTTATATTAAACTGTATTTGAGTGAGCGGGCCATACGAACTTTGAATTTCAAATTTTAGAGTAGCTTCTCAGATGACAAAAAAGACCTGTGACTAACGGAATTTAAAAAATATCATATTTATCGCAAATTAAAATATTCTAACATTTAGCGTATATTTTACTGTTTCTTGGGCATTAACAATGTTAACCTCATATAAATTTAAAATGTTAAACACGAGGACGATCTCCCCAGTGAACTTTTACACCAGGTTGGCGAATTTGCATTTATTTTCTATGGCTATCAGAAATGAATTACAGCAAAAACTGTCAAAGGAAAAGTTTTAATATCCAAAGTTCTGTATTAAATAACTGACATAAACACGTACAGCATCGTCTACTTTAAAAATGCTGTATGGGCGCAGTAACTGTATATGTATAAAGCTAGCACTAACCTACCTACAAAGTTTATTTGTTATTTTGAGATACAGGTATTTACCCGATTACGGCAAAGCCAAAAGAAAGGGTTATAATTTTAGCAGTCTATGTGTGAGTAATAAAGAGTCAGTCGATTTGTTATTACGGCCGAGGTGAGGTACTTGGGCAAATTTCTTTAACCGACTTTTTAAAAAAGAGGGGACGATACGGCGATAATTAAATCTCAATAATATCAAGTATCTGACGATTAAAGAATACTATAACGATCACTAGTGATTAAGAAAAGAATAGCTCTTTTATGTCGGTAAATTCTCATTTATCGCTTTAAGTAATTAATCCTCCGAGTTCACAAAATAATGAAGACAAAATTAACATGAAACTTTATCTGTAAACATTGCAAAAAATATTTCGGTTTTAAAGGAATTTCGTTTGTTATCTTTTATTTTTAAAGTTCAAGCTTGGAGCCGAGTACGTAATGTACACTTTTAATACAACGAGGTTTTTACTTTTTCCGCCTTTGGGTAGAAAAAGTACTCGGAAAGTTTACGCTGAAGCACAAACGAAATATTTAATGAGCGATAAATGTCTCTACAAAAACGCGCGTACTTAAAACAACAAGTATTTTATTCTTTGTACATTTTAAAATAAATGAATGAGTCGTTTATTTCAGGTAACATGGCCATATATACATAAATACCTTATAGACTAGCATACATATTAATACAACAATAAAATAAATATTTTATAGAGTTCATTGTAAAGGAAAAAAACAATGCAACCTACTAGATTGCAAGCAGGATTAGAACCTAGGATCTTTCATTTAACGCAGAAGTGCTCTGACCGACTGAGCTAAAAAAATATCAATATTTGTATTAATTCAGTTTCTTATTTGAAAAACAGCGCCATCTCTCCCGCTGTCCTAATGTTTGCTAGAGCACCTTGGAGTATGGCTAATGCGCTCAGGATATAATATAAAGAAAGAAACAGAGGGCACTACTAGTTCTAACTAGATTGTGTTCAAAAATTTCAAGTCACGTACGTAAAGTTGCGATAGCTCCGTTGGTCAGAGTACTTTTGCGTTAAAGAAGAGTCCGCGGTTTCAAATCCTGCCTGGAATGTAGTAGGGCGCATTGGATTTTTTCCTTTACAATCGAACTCTGTTATAATATTTATTGTATTTCCACATTAATACAAAAAAAAAACAATAATTGTATTGGTTCGGTTTTGTAATAAAAACAAACTAAACTACTAGGTCATATTTTTAACCGCAAGTCCGAGGTTGCAGGTAGCCAACCGCGGAACACCACAGCTTTTAGCCGGAATTCTTCCTTTATTGGGTTTCGTCTGTTGCAACTGTCACCACGAAGGAATTAAAATACACGTTGTAGCAGACTCAAACTTCACGACCCACAAGATGATTCCGGTTTTCACACATACATACTCTGCAATCTCTTCAGCCTTCGTCGAGTAATGTAGACAGGACAAGTACAACAGGCGTCGTTGGTCTGCTTCATCGCCCCGCAGTAAGAATTTGGCTCTAATCGGTGCGGTACTGCACTAATTCCAGAAGGTGGGCTTGTTCTTCTTTTCAACCATCGAAGGCAATAATGAAGCCATCCTTTTCATATCGGTAACCCGTAGTCGATAAGCTGAGAGCATATCGCCTACGGTGGTACGGATATTTTATGCGGAGGGATGAGAGTCATGTGACACGAAGGGTATTAGATATGCATGTGAAGGGATGTAAGAGAAGGGGTAGGCTATGGAAAAGGTAGATGGTTTGTGTAGAGATGACATGAACAGGAAGGGTGTGAGTGACGAGATGCCGGATGATAGAGAGGTATGGAAGAAAAAAACATGCTGTGCCGACAAGCGAATGATGATCCTTTTCGTATCGAGACTCTCTCGGAGCCGGTTAAAGCAGCCCCCGTATTGCCTAACGCGTTTGACGCTCGCAATCGCAATCAAGTGTCATGATTTTGTATGGGCTAGGACAGTTGATTCCGATACCAAGTGTCAACATTTCGTTAGGCAATAACCCCGCAGGTCTTCTTACTTGGACGCCTGCTGCTTGTGATTCAAGCGTCATCGTGACGGGGGTGGAGGGCGGCTAAATTATAAATTTTATATGGTTGTTTTATTTTTGTCCTTACCTACAATCGATTTAAAATGCATACAAACTTACATACGGTAACAATACGATAGAAAAATTATCAGCAAAAAAAATACTTTAGCAACCTAAACGTTGTGATATAGATACAAATCAAAGCGCAAAGAAAAATACGATTACTCTCGCACGTGGTCACACCAGGACAGGCATTAAAAACACAAAATCCCAATAAACTTGTGGTTCATATAAAGAGAAGCAACCTAAACGTTATTAAGTAATTTAGTTTACTCAAGAAATTCCGAGTTATCTCATTACTGGGAATGAAAATTGGTTAAAGGTAGGTACGGTCGGCTAAGACCTTGGTCTTAGACTTTATCCTTAATACACATGAAAAAGACTCGAGATTTGGTAAACCAAATTTTTGGCCAACTGTCCTAAGAAAATAAAAACACTTCATTTCTCCAAATTTGTCCCTGCGGATACGAAGCAAACGATGTGTAACTGGAAAATATTGAAGTTAGCCGAAGCGGCGAAGACGCACCGAAAGAGCAATAAAATATCAAAAAGGTCACGAGAAAGCCGAAGTGTTACTCCAATGTACGAAATTTGAAATTAGAATCGTGCCATCTTATTCACTCAAATATAGTTTAGAGAGAGAGGGATTAGGGCACGATAAGAACTTTGAATTTCGAACCTAAGCGGCCATTTTTATAACTTCTTAACGTTAACATCCATTAAATTTAATGATATTTTCTGATCCTATTGAGTCTTCGGACCCCAAGTCGAATAATGGAAAAATAATAATGCCCAGATAAATTACAAAGGTACATTACAGCCTTCACGGTTAGAATATATTTTTAACTAGAAAGGGCACTCCTCTTCGGTCGCGGAGGAAAAAATAAAGGTGTAGCATGCAGTTTATATAAGCACTAAGGCACTGCCTACCCTAAAGGACCATGGCTCCATATATTTAGGTACAAAAAAGCTGCCTACACATGTGATCAAAACATTTGACTTGGCTACCTTAGCCAAAAATGTGCATGCCGCTGAATATAGGCGCTCGTTGCTAATATACCGCATTCCCGAAACACCAGATTTTATAAAATATCGTTTTATCACTATGTCACACTCTTAGCTTACCACATTCCCGATACACCAGGTTGACCAGTCTTTAAAATTGAAAGGTACTCATGGAACTAAATCGTTTTAAAAATGTTCTATACTGAACATTTAGTATATTGGTACCTAATGTGATAAATCAAGAATAGGGTATTTCGCAAAATCTGGTATTTCGGGAATGAGGTATATTAGCAACGAGCGAATATAGTGTAAATTTTTACACGTCTATGTTCAAGCAAAAAAGAGGATTGTGACATTTTTCTTCTCGAACAAAGCCGCGGGAACATTCTAGTCTTATCTTTTTATTTTGTTTACTCTCAGAACATGGTTAAACAAGAGTAGGAAAATTAACACCGATTTCATGCGTAGGTACAGTCAGCTGCAAAAAATATTATATTGGTGCGTTCAAAATATCTTCGCTAGAGTCTATTACCCGCCAATAGAGTTGGGAAATATTCCTGAACGTGTATATCTATTTTGCAGCTGACTGAACAATGTGTTTGTATCATGATTTTAATACTTCCTACACCTACACACTGGTTCTTTTATCCGAACCTTATTAAACTGTCAGCATCTAGATAAGTTTTAAACAATACGTGTTATGAAACACGTATTGGTTAAAAACGTTTACGTACGTTTAATAACAAATGGTTATTTTAGTATCCGAGTATTATGCTAAGGAATATATCTGTCTAGTTGTCTAGTTGATGTGAACAGCGATCAGAATGTAGCTATTTTTTAACCCTTTGAACGCCAAGAGCCACTAAAGCGGTCATGACAGACGCTGTCAAAGCAATTTTACTCAATAGTCGTTTCTCAATAGTTGAGATGTTGGCGTGTATTCCACATTTTGATGCGAGAGAGAAAGCGTTCAAAAGGTTAAATTTATTTATTATAGTTCCGTTTATTTTCTGAGAATAGTTCCTTGTAGACACTAGGTAAGATGTGAGTGCGCATATTTTTATGCTACTTCCACAAAAACATACGCATGCAAAGACAACAAACCAACATCAGACAGTATTATCCTCGACACGTGTGTTAAGTTATTTACCTATATCTATTACTAAATTATTATAAAGTTGTAAAAATGAAATGTCCGTACAATGAAGATATTTTAAAAAAATGTTTTTTTTTTGGACTATTTAGAATTCACTAAATGGAAATATGTTTTTTATTTTTTGTATGTTTGTATGTGTCGTTGTGGCCTCATCACGCCGAAACTGCAGAACGGATTTCGACTACTTTTGTTACACGGGTAGCTGGGCATCCACAGATGGTTATAGTACTTTTTATCCATCTACGCTGAAGAAAAAGAGGGTTATGATTTATTTCTCTTCCGCGAACGTTGTTGCGGGCACACCTTCTAAAACTTCTGTAAAACATCTTCAATATAAAGACATTTCAGTTTTACAACTTAATAATTTTATAGAAGTGTCCGGTGGGATTAAATACTTTACATACGAACCTCCATCCCTTTTTACCTCTTTACTAGATGATTTTCGGGATAAGAGCTATCCTGAGTTCATCTCGGGGACTCAAACTATTAATATACCAAATTTATCTAAATCGGTTCAGAACTTTAACCGTGAAAGGGTATCCACACCGATTCATGGACACATTTTGTCTGAGCGTCTGTAGATTTTTGTGTAATTTCGAGATATATGGTGGAGACCCCAGACATCTATAAGGAATAGTTTTAAGGGTCCTTTTCAGATGAACCACACCCACACCACAACCACAACGACACAACAGCCACAACCACACCACGACGACAACCACATGGTCGAGCGATAGTTTATATCAAAATAACTAGTTTTATTCATACGCATTACATTTCGACCGTGTGGTCGGCCCGACCACATCGAAATTACTAGCAAGAAGGTGCAGTGAAACTGATCACAAGTAACCTCTGCTTTACGACTTTTGGCCGCTGTGATGTGGTGTGATTGTAGTCCGTGTGAATAGACCCTTGAATATCATTGAAATCTAGAGGCATTTTAATAAAATGAGGCGGTTGGAACGCTGAAATGGTCACCCACTTGCGGAATTACCTAGTTGTAAATATGTAAATTGGAAAACGCACATTGAAAAAATCAGAATAAAAATATTATCTTTTGTATATGCACTCCGCGAAATAAAAAAATCTACTGACTTAAATACTGCACTTGCCACTTATTATGCTTATGCTAATGCATGGTTTAGCTACGGTATAATCCTTTAGGGCTATAGCACAGACTTACCATCTTTATTTACTCTACAAAAAAAACTTATTCGTATATTAGTAAATATTGACAAATATTAACGTTGACTGTGTTATATATTCTGGAAATTTGTAAGTCCGTACGGAATTATCCTGAATACTACAAGAAACGCGAAGACATACCGACATCTCATCAGTTCAGATATAGGGAAAAACGTATGCTACCGTCGTCAAAACTTAAAATGCACTCAGATGCAACATATGCCATGTCCATAAAAATATACAATAAACTACCAGATGTAATTAAATCCGAGAAAAAATATTACACATTCATAAAATACATTAAGAGAATATTTAGAGGAAAAACTATAAAAAAAAACATATAATCATAAATATATGGCATTAAGTCCGCCACATGTACTGATTTTGTTTTGTGCAATAAAGTTTAAAAAAATAATTCGTCTTCTCTCCACGCATTTTTGCTATGCCCAACAGGGTCCACAATTAAGTTCACTGTCATGTAACTTTTATGCAACTTAAGTTTACCTAATACCTATCCTGTAAACTAACATTGTGGAATGCAATAAACGATTGAGTATTGAGTATTGTTGTTTTTTTTTTTAAGTATCCGACAGTTTTTTTGCAACAGAACAGTGCTTATAAAGGTTCAAGGAATAATTTAAGATGAAAATACAAGTCGATGATACTATAACGATCTTGACATGTAAAAATCAGTCTCTTGGATTAAAGATAAAATTAATAATATATTTTAGTATTACATTTTAAAGTCTCGTCCCATCATCGTCTTCTCAATGTAAAATGAAAACAAAACTAACTACACCGTATCAAAATTAAGGAGTTATGTTACAAGGGATTATGTAGTTGCAATGATTTATAGCGGCTACGTTAATTGCGCTAAATACGATGAAATAATCTGTCTAGACGGTTCCGCGGAAGACGTTTTTTCTTGTAGCTCCAACAACAAATAAACGTTTTCACATTCGCCAATCGAGTGATGAATCTTGCGTTTCTGTTTACTCAACATTTTGAAAATCTGGATTTCGAGAATGACCGTAATGTTAATTTCGTCTGCTTATTGGAAAGGATAACAGCATTTAATCACTGGAGAAAGCTTGACGAACGCATTTACCTCTGCCAAAGTAGATATATAAACATTGTTCTATCACTTTATACAATAACCTGTCAGTCTGTGTGTGCTTTCGTTTGTAGGTTATTTGTTTACCCCCGACAAAAAAGGAGATGTGTTATAAGGTTGATGTGTGTAGATGTTTGTCTGCCTGTGGCATCCTAGCTCTTGGACGGAGGGATTTTGATGTAGTTGTTTTGTGTTTGACAGGTGACTTTGTCGAGACTATTCGAGAAAGTCGGTTCAAAAATCTTTTTTCAGATGTGTCAGAGGCTTGTTACCAGTTTACTGTGTACTTGCTTTTTTGTGTGTGTCTGTCGAGCTAGGAATAATTTTCCAGTGTGCAGTTCGTGTTTGACTCGCCTTCCGCTTAAATTACATAAAAAAAATATTCATTAATGTTACGGGTCACCATTTCCAGTGGAGTTCTCTAAGTGAAAAGGTCGTAAATACATTTGGACATCAACAGTCCAACCGTAGGACAAGTTCAAGTTTCAAAAAGCCTCAGTGGAGTTATTTGAATAATAAAATTATGTTAACATGTCCTTAGTAACACATTTTTTAGAGAATTCTCAGTATAATATTATTCCCATTGGAATAATTTGAATTTGTTTAATTTGAAGACAGGATGCGGGCAGAGGACCGTTTTTTTTGGAGATGTATAGCAGTTTTTCGACTGTTACCTTTCTTGTCGAACTCTCCTTAACATCGCAAGAATGATTAATTCGGAGGAAGAATTAGTAAAATGAAACCTATGATCACAATCAATTTCATACGCAAAGCTAATTATTGTATGACAAGAATAGGGGATGTAAATACCTACCAATAATTTCGTCTTGCGTAAATCATGCGAATTTCGCATTGATATTTGAGCGATAAAGTATTTGAAACCATTAACAATACTGAAACAAATCGTTTCGACTCTAAACACGGGATCAAGAGAGTACAAAGATTATAATGTAACGACCACTATTTTTCCAACAGCATGTAAATTATCCCCCACTCTTTGAATTGGGGTATGGAAGTTTGTATGAACTATCCCATGCAAACTCTCTAGCATGAGCAAGAGATCTGAATATTATACATATAGGTACACAGACTTCTTACCTACGAGTATTATTACAAATTAAAATGTACGTTTTCCAGGTTATAATGAAAAAAAAAACATATGTAACTTAGTATGTAACTAGTAGGAGCCCCCAACGTCGTTCGCGGAGTAGAAAAGTCCTCAGCGTAGTCGGGTAAAAAGTATCCTAGAACCATCTGTGGATACCCAGCTACCCCTTTTCCCAAAAATAGTTGAAATCCATTCAGCCGATTTAGCGTGATGAAGCCACGACGACACAAACGAACATATACCTACGCATACAAAAAAAACGATTTAATTACCTCCAAATAGACTGTTGCAATATTTTTTTAAATATCTTCAATGTACAGACATTTCACTTTTACAACTTTGTAATAAAGTATAGATGTTGCCGAGAAAGACCATATGGCTTGCACTGTCAAAAAGTTATCAGATCTCATGTAGAGCTCTATAAACCCTAATTTTACAAACTCTATCTTACTGACATAACTCTACCTTAGCCTAAATATGTGGCTTGGCCGTTTTACTACATATGTTTGAAATTACCCGTATAATAGTATTAGTAAAAAAACATATGTCGCATAAATAGTGTGAGAGCAGCTGAAAACTTTCAGACAAGGCAGCCCTCGTAGTTGTGTTGTATTTATGAACTCGCTGAAATGTTTAGATATGAATCCGTCATTCCGTACAACTAAATTTAGACAGCTTGAGGAAAAATGTTGTTTTTGAATTTAGAATCGGGAAGTCTGATTTATAGTGCTTGTTAGTGGTACAGCGCTTACTGGAATGGTGACTGATATTTCCTAGATTATTTTGGTTTGAGTGAATACATTAAATATCGAACAGTTTCATATACGAGACATACATGTATTTGAGGTACCTACTAACTAACTTTTCATAAACTTTCAACAAATACAAAAATTGATGATGTTACAAATAAAATCCAGTGTGGCCGGTTACGTTCAAATTGGCGTCATAACGATTTTTTACATTATTACTATTTTGTAGACTATAATAATATTCAAGAATCTAAAGTCCAGTAACTACTCTCCATCCAAATTCCAGACGAACCTTAACACTCTGTGCCCTCACCATGATGTAACCTTCAGGGCACTATATGTGTTGCTATTTACGAAGGTCCATCTAGAGAAGGGCAAGTCGACGTCAACGTCTACCAGTGCCTTTGACCAATTAAATACTTTTTCCTGGTAGACGTTCGGTGATTCCAAGTAATAGCCCAGTGTTTAGTCCATCATTGAATCCCTCCCCAAATTCTGGATGATCTAAATACACATTTAGATCCCATCGATCTCTTGCATCTAGCGGATGCCTGTTTCTGTGCGCGTCCCATGATACGGCCAGGAACAGGGCCCACGCGGTGTAACTCTTGCATTTCATTAGATTGTCGAAAGGGCCTCTAAGCGTTGGTTTTGGCTTCGCAAACGCCTCCCAATGGTCGGGACACCATTGTCTCGTGAGCCGGTGCAATATCCAAGAATCTACCATATACGACTAAAAGTATATTACAAATCAAAAGATTACACAAGAATACGTTTTCACGTTTGTAGCTTGGAAAAGTTCCTTTTACAGCACGAAAACTGCGTGGAAAAGTCCGTTCGATCCGCTAGCATGGAAAAGTCATTTGAAGTTCGAATTCATATTTTTTTATATGTTTATTTTCTTTTGGTATGTGTTTCGTAGGTTTATTATCACACTAATTTACGTTACGCTCAGGAATCTATATTTGCACCACTCGGTCCGCTCGTGATTCAATCTTAGATTTCTTCGCTTACTCTGTTTTCAATTCAAGTAGTCGCTCCAAACAACAATAAATATCTATTACCATACTAGTACTCGCCCACGTTACCAAGAACTGAAGCGTATGTTTTAATGATAATTTACCCTTTCATGCTTGCACCTCCTTTTTAACCACCATAAGAGATGATTTCCAGGATAAAAGCATGCGATTTCCTTTCCGGGGTCTTAAGCTATCTCTGTACCAAATTTCATCTTAAATAACAGACAGGCAGATAGAGCTACTTATAATTTTAAGGCAGTTAAAATGAATGTATGTTCAGTATCATACTAATGATCTTATACTAAGTCTATTTAATATCCATTTTGCCTTAATTGGGTACGCCAATATTATCACAGCATCGCTTATATATTTATTACTTAATCTATTTATGCTTATGAAGCATTTCGTTGGCATTAAATATTTCCCGGTAAGTCCATATATTTAAGCCGTTTCTACACGCATGAGTGCTATAACAAGCCCACCTTTGCTCATCATTTTTAATACAGGGTTAATATTCCACCAAAATTTTAAATAAAAAAATATATTTTGATTTTTTATCCTCTATTATTATTATTTGTTACTTTTATAAGTTTTGATATGTTTTCTTGGAGCACTACGTATTAAGTTTATACTTATACCGTAACATATATTGAAGATAGGCTAAGTACAAATATTGTAATAGATATAAGAGTTATTTCGAAAAAATTAATGACTGTTGAGTTTATTTCGGCTTTCTTCTTAACAGTGGTCTCCTCTTGGGAAACGCCGTAGAGTAAGACTTGTAAAAGTGCCGCTGCAGCCTACTTACAGAATAAAGATCATTTCATTTCATTTCACCCCCCGTCAAACTTTTTGCGTTAAATCTATACTATTATATAGTTTTTAAAATGAAATAGTCTCGTTTTCCCTCGTCAGTGGAGGAGAACATCATAACCCTTTATTTTCATCAGCGTAGTCGAGTAAAAAGTATCGTATTAACATTTTGAGATACCCAGCTACCCGTGTACCAGAAATAGTTGACATCCATTTAGCCGACTTTGCGTGATGAAACCGTAACAACACATACAAACATACGAAAAATCCAAAAAAAAACACTTTAGTTACCTCCAAATAGTCCCTTACAATAGTTTTTTTTTTTATATTATCAATGTACAGACTTTTCACCGTAGTAAGGCAGCCATTACATGGACAATCCAGATCGACCAAGGTTGCAGATAGCAGTTTATCTACGGATCTTGGTGCGGCTGGTTGCAATATTAGCCGTACCAACATCCGCTGATGTACTGCAATTAACTTTGGTCGCATTGCGGAATTGACCGTGTCTTACCTAAAGTTTAGGAATCAATATTGTCGTAAAATCAACGTCAAAAAAAACTTGCCGTCGCACCGAGGGTTCCGTACAAAAAATACGCTACAAACGACCGTATTTAAGAAAAACCAGTGTTAGCAGAACCCTACTCCTACTCAAAATGTACGCGGTGTTCGATCATTTTATATTGGTAACTGACATAGGCAGACACATAAAAATATTCTGTTTTTAGTATTTTTTGTTAAAGCGGCAACAGAAATACATCATCTATGAAAATTTCAACTGTCTAGCTATCACGGTACATGAGATACAGCCTGGTGACAGACGGGCCGACAGACAGACGGACAGCGGAGTCTTACTAATAATAGGGTCCCGTTTTACCTTTTGAATACGGAACCCTAAAAAAGTACCCATTTCATTCCTAAGAAGTGAAATCAACTCTGACTCCCGCGAAAGAGCTTTGATCTTATGAATAGACGTCTTTACCAAGTAATAGGTATTGGTATTTATGAAATACAGATTCAGAGAATTGATTTCAATTTAAAACAACTTTTTGGGTTTATTACGTGAACTTTTCTCTGAATAGGGAAAATATTATAGTATTTTCAGTCTGTTATTTTCTCGTGGAATATCTTTTATTCTTAATTAGAAAGTTGATTTCCTGTCAAGAGTGACATGAATCAGAGACTGCTTTACGTGGGTGAAATGCTTTCAAAGTCAAAGTTAATACAGAATTACCTTATTACATATCTTGATGTATTTAATAAAAATAGACTCTTTACGTGTATATATACTATAAGTAGGTGCCCTCAACTTCGTCAGTGGAGGAGAAAATTAATAACACTTTTTTTCATCCGCGTAGTTAGATAAAAAGCATCATGTAACCATCTGTGGATGATCAGCTACCTATGTACCAAAAATGGGGGAAATCAATTCAGCCGTTTTTACGATGGCGTGACGAAATCACAACGATGGACACATTTTTTTTTATTTAAACGACATTCAAACAGTGTAATGAAACCTTATATAAAAATAAACACACAGATTTCACACAGATACGTAAAATTTTATTTGTAACAGTTCCGGAGGTATTAAAGAGACATACACATAAATCACACACGCGCGTTAAACAGATCTTACACGGATACGATAAAAATTAAATTAGAGTCAGAGCGGTAGAAGAGAATGTTTAGGCACAATTGGTTAAAAACTGAGGGTACGAGATTCGGGGAAAGGTACGGTAAAGTAAGGTTTAAAATTGTGGGTGAAAGATGAAACGCATGGAATGGTTAGATGGATGAATTACCGAATATGAAACCTAACTTAAGAATCACTCTGGCGACGTAATGGCCGGTTGGAATTTGGAAAAAATATTTAAAAGGAGAGGCCAAAACTTCTAATATAAAATTAAATGAAAACCGCATAATATGCACCGTAACCTAGAGCTACTTAAAAATTAGGCTACACTGCGCTCGTAGTAACTCTTGCTGCGGGATCAGACGTGTAACAGTGAAAGGGTGAAAAAAATACAGCCTTTAAAAGTGTAGGGGAACTGGTTTCAAGAATTGACGAAATGCTCCGTCGGTGAGCAGCACACTTCCGCACCAGTTGGAGGCCACGACGTCGCGCTCAGGCGCGTAGGACATAGGATGGGGCGTCTCCCATACAGGTAAACAACCGACGGTTAAAGGATCCCGTCCCCGGAAACTAAAACAATACCAACAATTTCGTTAGAATCTGACGCAAAAGAAAACGAGACCGAAGCACTCCAGAAAACCTCGTCGATCATTAGAAACTTACCCAGACGTTCCTTTGGTCTGGCTTACATAACTTCTGTACGCAGGGGCTCCAAAATGATCCCAATCTCGGACCACAAATCAGCCACTTTTGTCTGCAGACGGGCACACGAATATAGAAGCTCCGAAGCACCTTCAAGACCTTTCAACCACTTCACGTAAAAAGACAGAATAAAATTTTTGCTTTAAATCGCCACAGCACATCACAGAGCTGGTCCGAAGCAATTTGTTTTTGACAAATCTGTTTTTCACGAGAAGAAAGACATTTGGAACAGAATCATTGAAATACAAAAACCCAAAAAAAAAAAAAAAACAAAAACCCGTCCTTAGAAATAAAAGTCAGCAAAATCTTCATCGTGGGGGTTATTGAGAAGCTTGGACAGATTTATTACAATAATCAATGTAAATTTAGTGAGAACGGCTTGCTAACCAACTTTAAATCGTTACAGTTTCTAACTGGGAATTCCAAATTAAAAATGATAAAAAAACCTCATAATGATTTTCAAATCCATATTCATTGATACCCCACTCGATATAGTACGTCAATTTTCATTTTTTTATTTTTCACACTATGGTTTCTCATTATCGCCATTTTGAGTTTTCATCATTTTCATGTTTTCAGTGACATTCGGACAGTTAAGACAAATCGATTGACATAAGAATCATCAAAATCGGTCCACGCGTTTGGTCTCTAGAGTGCCAGATAGAAACAAACATACATACATACATACATACATACATACATACATACATACATAGACTGATAAACACATTACCACTCCTTTGCGTTGCGCAGTCGGGTAAAAATTAGGTAAAAGTGAAACGGCCAGTCACGCGGAAATTAACTGAGAAAACGGTTACAGATAAAGGCGACATCTATGCGTAACACGCGAGACAACGTCACTAACGAACCCGAAACAACAACCTACACCTGTGACAATGGCTAAGAGACCAATTAGTTCACACGAGCGGCACTAAATGGCGCTATAATCAAAACTCCAAACATAATAAAGTTCGAAGAAAAAAATACGTTGCGATAACGCTATAACAGGTAGTCTGTATCACTTATTTTTTTTAAAAACATATCGTCAATGTACAGATATTTTATTTTAACTTCTTTATACTAATATAGATGAATATTTATATTCAACACGATACAATACTATAACTCTTTATTGCCCAGCTCACAAAACAGAATACAAAATAAAACAATATATTTAAGGCGAGGTAAACAACAAGCGGTCTTGTCGCCAAGCAGTGATCTCTTCCAGACAACTTTAAGGCAGTGGGAAACATCGACAAAAATAAACTTTACCTATTAGTATGATGCTTATTCATAACGAACGAATCTTGCATTTGTACACGAATAAAAAAAAACGAGAGCACTTTTTAAGTAATTTCATTGCGAAGGACATGAGTTTTCGTTGCTTCTGAATGTATAAAAACAAACCTCTTCCCGTGCAAACTAAGGTTCCAAAAACCCGGAATTCTTAATGGAATATGACAGAAACTTGGCGCAAACATAGGACTCGAAACTGGAGCACAAGTGTAACTCTCGTGACGATTAACGCCGGGTGTCACTAGCGAATTTACTTAACGGGACGTCACACGGGTAAAATGAGCTGTGTTCCGAGAAATTGTTCGACATGATGCCTAGAACTATCTTCTACCACCGCACCGCTCGTCATCGGTAAATTCATCCACACACCTTGGAACCAAAATGGTCGCGCATCGTGCGGTATCAAAGGATTTTTCTACCGCGCACACTCCGAATGTGGAATTGACTTCCTACCACGGTTTTCCTGGAGATTACAGTATGGAGTTCTTCAAGAAGGGAGTGAATAGGTTATTAATGGGTTAGCGACACGCACGTAATGCCCCTGGCGTTGCAAGCGTTTATAGGCTGCGGTGACTGCTTAGCAACAGGCAGGCCGTATGCTTTATTTGCCACCTTAGTAGTAAACACGATTACGACACCACTCGTTTTATTCAATTAATTGAATTAATGTCGGTGCAAGGCGTAGCTAATTTTTTTATGAATATGGTAATTATTAATTTTGACCAATGCAACTTTGTTTTAAAGAACTTAGAACGCCTAGATGGTCCAGGATAAAGTCGAAGGCACTGGTTCATGCGGTAGATCACCGTTGAGGTTGACGGACCAAGTCAGGCACGCTGTCAATGGTACCCTACACCAGCGGTCAGCAACCTTTTGGCAGCCAAGAGCCACATGGTAGCCAATGAAATTGACGCGGGCCGCACTTTGAGACTTTATCAGGCAAAATGGTAACCACATTGTCAGCCAGTAGCCACGGAGGCTTGCGAGCCGCCTGTTGCCGATCTGGCCTACACGAATGTACATAAAGAGTTCGTGACGAGTGGCGCGTCGCATTGTAAAGCAGGCCACAAACCTTGACGTCACAACCACGACCACTCTGACAAGAGAGTAGCTGCGAAAGAAGAACTTTGTTATAGATGTTATTTTTAGCCGACTGCGTCAGAGGGTTATATTTTTCAAGTGTATGTATGTCTATTGTTTTGACACGCTCTGCAGCCTAAATGGTTGCGCGTTTAACGAATGGCAGTAACCAGATTCAGTGGAGGAGGGCAAACCCAGGAGCGGGAATGCCATCCGCAGCCACTTTTGAGTTGACCTAGGACTGAGTCTGCAAGACACAAGGACTAAATATGGCCCGATAACAATAGTTGTTGCAATGCTACAACGTGCTGTAATTTTGCCTACTTTAGTTTTTACCTTTGACCGTTCTTCAGAAGCGAAAATAGCAAAAACGGAGCCCTTAAACATAGTTTCGTCATGTCTGTCCATCCGCCCGTCCGTCCGTCGGTCCGTCCTTCCGTCTGTATGTCACAGGCTTTTTTACTGAAAAGCTACATGATGTATATTGACGTTTTTTTCATCTGTAGTACCTAACGGCTACGGAATACTAAACTGAGCATGGTCCGACATGTTCTTGTCCGGGTTTTTATTTAATTTGATTTCTTCTAAGCTTACTAATAAATCATTTTTATACGGGGTCAGATCGGAAATAGATGGCAATTTTGATACAGTAGTTGAAAAAAATGACAAAGGTTTTGTTTTATTTTATTTTAGTCAAGGAACTATAATATCACCCGCTTTCAATTCAATGCAATTCAATTTTTTATTCATGACATGCGTTATAAGTCATTTTACATATAAATTTGACATTTAGCAATAAATATTTCACATTTTCGTTTTTATTAAAATCTATTCTAATCTATTATTACAACATATATATATCTAAACGTGAGGTTCCTACTATCAAATTGTATATAAAATAAAACTAGTTGGTTTGACTTCAAAATTCATCTAGTGAGTAGAATGCATTTCCTATCAAATACTCCTTAAGCTTGCTTAAAAATACATTTTCAGAAAATTCCTCTAACTTTAAATCATTTGGTAGATGGTTATATATTTTTGGACCGATGTGCCACACACACTGCTTTGACTTTTTCAGTTTGTGTCGGTTTGGAAGCAGTTTATTTCCATTGCGATAGTTTGGATCACGTGTTTTAAAATCGTCCAAGAATCGTCTTTCACTGTTGACATGTATGAGAAGTGACGTGACGTAGCGTATATTGATCGTATTTGACATTATTCATCAATATTAGGGAGCTTTAATCTCTGACACCAACACATTATCCATTATCAGGCCTTTGTCAGGCCTCTGATTTCACCCTGTATTTAAATCTACTTACTAGGTGAACATTCGCTTACATGAAAGAGGAAAACTTTTCATTACACCAAAAGTTACAAAACATAGTATCTAAGCTGTTTTCCAAAATATTCTTCTGAATGCGAATACAATGTCTTTCACAATAAACGGAATATTCAAATATTTTGCCAAGCTTCGTCAACTTGGGAAAGTTCTGAGATCGTACTTAAAACTTGTTTAAGTAAGTCAATTAGTTTTCGAAGGAATCCTTAATGACCTACTGTCGATTGAGTATTATGTACTGTCGCTATGGCTATAAGGCATTAATTGTTTTACGTATTACAAATTGTTATAATGAGCCATAGTTCAAATTAAAATTCATCAGTAACCAATAGATAAATATTTTACAAGCTAACATACATATTGAACTTCTTCTATATTAATAAAAATCAATTGAAGAAGCTCGCGAGCTTATTAAAGAACTCGGCCGGCGACTACGAAACAGGGGTTGCGATCCCCGCTCTGAGTCGTATCTGGCTCAACAGATCTCCATAGCCATGCACCGAGGAAACGCTGCTGGCATTATGGGCACCCTTGAGCCTGGTACAATACAGGGTAGGGTCCTTTAAGTAAGATTAGGATCTTTTAGAGGATTTGTACATGTTAGGATTTTTAGAATTGATTTATTTAGCGTAGAATACGTTTGTTTTATTTTAGTTTTAGCCTAATTGTATATAATATCTATTTTAATGTATTTTTTATATTTCTTATTTAATAAAAAAAAGTTTCTTGATTGAAGAAATATATGTTCACGCATCACTTCAAAACGGCTGCACCTATTTGGCTAATTCTTCTTTGTTGTGTTCGTTTTTGTCTGGAAAAGGTTTATATGCAACATTATATACTAAACATTGCTAAGAAAAGATATCACTTTTCCTTGCAATTGCGTATTTCTTTAAAAAGATCATAATATGGTCGATACAATAAAGGGAAGTTTAGTTCTCATCTTTAATCTTAGAACACCCTTGCAAAGCCGGAACGGGCAGCTAGGGTTAGCGTGCCGAATTGCCTTGGGACTGGTGACGCCAGAATAAGGCTGAACCCTTACCTGATATGCGGGGCTCTGCTGGGTTCGAATATTTTATTTCATCCCTAGCTGCTCGTGGAAACGCAAATGGCGGCGATGTGAACCCATTACGTCTCGGTCCCAGCGAAAGCGAAGAGTGGGCTATGGAGAGCCGCTTTGCTACGTTAAATATAAGGGGAGGAATGAATGATAAAATAGATGAAGTATGTCAGATGACAGATGCGACAAATATTGATATTCTGTGTGTGAATGAGACAAAGCGAAAAGGAAAGCACAAAATGTAGAGATTAATTAATGTTGATGAAGCGGCAGTTGTATGCACGGACCGTAGCAAGTGGAAGGAGGTAGTCTCTGCCTACCGAGTAATGGGAAAAAGGCGTGATTGTATGTATGTGTGTATGTATGTAACAACTGGTGACGTATGACGCAACTTCTGGGTGTCATGCAACTAACCGGCTGCGGAAACACCCTTCGGTATTTCTATAAATAAAGAATTAAATAAAAAAAGTGCAGTTACTCACCGGCAATCGCGAGCTGCATGATAAAGAAGTTCATCCGACTCTTTCTGGCGTTGGTGCAGAGAAGGGCCGCTATGACGGACGTGTTTAGCAGCACTATTGATATGAACAACACCCACATCACTGTGAATTGCGCAACCTGGAAAGGAGTATAATATGAAATAATACGGGGACATGTATGTGTACGGGTCTATTAGATTACAAAAAACTTAACCTATACTTTCAAAGATGTAATTTATTTCATCCCTAGCTGCTCGTGGAAACGCAAATGGCGGCGATGTGAACTCATTACGTCTCGGTCCCAGCGAGAGCGAAGAGTGGGCTATGGAGTTAATTAATCTAGGCGACAAAAAAGCACTTTTAAAAAAATAAGCTTATGACCACACAGTACTTAGCATAAGTCCAGCATAGGTATTATGTATGCCGTTTTTATGAACTGTCTGAACGGAAATTAAGGTGCATAATGTTAGCTAAATAATGAAACTAAAGAGTTCTGGGGACTTTTATATTAACGTCATTATATCAATTTTTCGAAATATATTATTAATAGCTTTACCAAAAACAAAATATTCAGACGAATTAAGAGCCTCCTCATTTTTTTAAGTCGGTTAAAACTTATATGAAAGTTTCGCACGGTTATAAGAGTTCTTTTTTTGAGATTAAATATAGTGTAGTGTGGTAGTTCACTATTGTTAAACATCAATGGCAGTCCCAGTCAGCGAGGCACATCTATCTATACTACTATAAAGTTGTAAAAATCGAATGTCTGTACATTGAAAATATTAAAAAAAAATTGTAACGGACTATTTTGAGCACTAAATTGAAATATTTTTTGTATGTTTGTATGTTCGTATGTATCGTTGGGGCTTCATCACGTCAAATTGGCTAGACAAATTGCAACTATTTTTGGTACACGGGTAGCTGGGTATTCACAGATGGTTATATGATACATTTTACTCGACTACGCTAAATAAAAGAGGTTTATGATTTTTTCCTCCTCGGCTGACGAAGTTGCGAGCACCTTCTAGTACCTCATAAAACTGATGGCATCTTCTTGAGCGGCCAAGTAATCCCTTTAGGATAGAGTAATTCCCTTGGTGGACTCAAGAGCTCGTAAAGGCCTGCTAAATCTGGGCGGAGCAGGGCACTAGCCACCGTTGTAATAATAAATAAATATTAGGGACAATCTTACACAAATCGACCTACTCCCAAACTAAGCAAAGCTTGTACTATGCGTACTAGGCGACGATATATATAATATATAGACACGTCCCTATGACGACGAATCGGAAGCCACTCTAGCTGAGAACCGTAGTGAGAGACATGTCATGATCAAACTTTCTCAGACCAAAAATGTATCTTATGCAAATATTTTGCAGACGCTCAAGCTTATCAAGTAGCTCTCCCTTGAGGTCCAAAAAAGCAATGTCACCATAATCGAGAAGAGGAATTAAAAGAGAGCTGGCGAGAGAAATCTTAGTATGCAGTGGAAGGAAATTCTGCAGACGCCTTAAAGAATGCAGTGACGCAATCAGTTTCCTGCTCACCTCAGATAAGTGCGGTGACCAAGAAAGAGTCTGGTCCATGGTAATGCCTAGATTTTTTACAGTAGAGGAGAGCGGGATTGTTGTGCCATAAACTGACAAAATGTTCAATAATTTTGAACAACACAGGGAGAATGGAAATTGGACGATATTGAGACAGATCAATTGGGTTCGAGGTTTTGGGAAGTGGTATAATTTGAGATTTGTTCGAAAATTATAATGATTAAATACATAGAAAATATTTGCCCTGGCCGGGATTCGAAACCGGGACCGCCGGCTTCCTAGGCCGTTGTGCCAACCACTGTGCCAAAGGTGCCGTCAGCCAAATATGTGAAAACCATTTAATATAACATTATTTACTACTTACAGATCAGCAACTATTTATTCATGTATTTAGTTGACAATACGTTACGAGTTGGAGTAAAATGCGACAAACCTTTCAAATTGAGCCAAAGTATTTAAAAGTTTTCTTAAACTTTAACCTGAAATCTGCAACTAAATCTACTTAGTTTAAAAGTGACCCTGGTTTTGAAACAAATGGTTTAGAAGGACCTGAATCAAGTTTTCCAACGCTTTGTTCAAACACAGTTAGGATTCTTGCCAAGGAAAGTTGGTGGCATTACTGATAAGTACGGGCGGACAGTTAGATGATTCGACGCGAAGTTGAAAGTGAAGAGAAGATGAGCTCGAAGAATTTGAAGTTTGATATATTACTACTACTTACTAGAAGTAAAAGTATTTTGCCGGCGGATTTGCTTGTATCGACCGACGGATCAACTAACAAGAATTTACTCAATTACTTACTCAACGGTTCTCAAATAAGCTCAATCTCAAGTTAAATAAAATCATCATTATCATTTCAGCCTAAACACTTACACCCCCCCCCCCCCCCCCCCCTCCGGCGACCAGTACGAGGTTTCGGGGGCCGTCCTACGACGCGCTTTCCTATACGTTGTCACCGCTCCAGAACTTTGCTGCCCCAACGTCCATCCGTTCTCCGGGCTACATGGCCCCCCCATTGCCACTTCAACGATGCAATCTTGTGAGTTATGTCGGTTACTTTGGTTCTTCTGCGGAAATCCACATTTCTGATTCTATTACAAAGAGAATCCTCGAAACCCTTTCCATTGCACGTTGCATAGCTCTGAGCTGTCTTATAAGTCCCATTACGAACGACCATGTCTCGGTTCCGTAGGTCATTACTGGTAACACGCACTGTTCGAAGACCTTCGTCTTTAAGCACTAGGGTATTTTTGAAGAAAAGGTCAAATCAACAATCAATGATAGTAACAATTTAGACGTAACATCATTAATAAATCCTGTTGCTTTAAATGAGCAATTCTTTTATAAATATATATAGGTTCCTCGGAAACGGCTCTAAAGTCTTGCATGAAATTTGGTATGCAAACATGGTTTTGCCTTCCAAGTTGTCTACATTGGTTTCACCCAACGAGCAAGCCGCCACGGTTCTAAATAATTTAATTCAGACATGCGATACATATTTTGCATAAACAAGAGAAGTTTCAGGTCGTTGACAGAGTCTTCCAGACGGATATTTAAACCGAAAATGAGACTATACCTTTATCAAAGCACTTGAACTAATCCTCATTTTTTAATATCATCTGCCGCCCAAATAAGGGTTAAAAGCCTTTCAATAAACCACATGACGCCGACGATAACGTTATCGTGACATCCTCTTATGCGTTATCATGCCAAAATATCCATTACACTATTAAAACCTTTCAGGTTTTATGGTGGGATGGGATTAATTTTCGGAATGTGCCGGGCGCGGCGATTTTATGTGGCGGGTTACTTACTTATTGGGCTTTATTTAGTCATGGAGTCGCACCTGTCTGGGCTTTATCAGAGACTATGAAATGATATTGTGTTATTGTCTAAGAAAAATGTGTGTGTATACTTATCTAGATTTCGCTACCTACTTTATTTAATCCTCGACGAAAAAAAGGGGTGTTATGAGTCTGATATGTATATCTGTGTATTTATGTGTCTGTTTGTGGCATTGTAGCACTTGAATGGATGGACTAATTTTCATTTAGTTTTTTGTATTCGAAAGATGACTTCACTTGCTTGTTTTATCAATTGCTTGATATCTTCAAATGTACGCCATCCAGCTCTTGTTAGTCCCTCAATCGTTGCTCCACCTCGCCTAATCCCTCACAGCCTTTAGCAAACTGTCCTACTGCTGGATTCCTTAGCATTATAAATGCTTATTGTAGAGATTGTAAAGCACATTGAGAGTATTACAACTTCCACGCTAGTGTTCGAGACGAACAGGCGAGTATTTTAAAATAAGATGATCTATTTCAATTAAGAATAACGCCTGTCTGGTTCTATTGGGTCAATAGGATTTTATTCTTAAGTCAGATTCGAAATAGAAAATTCTGCTAAAATAAAAAGTATTTTATTACCAAACTCCGTACCAACTTGGTGACCTCCTACAGGTAACTCCTTCGAATTCCACTCAAGACAATCCTGGTGGCTTCGAGTTCTTGTTATATAACGTAACTTACAGTATGATATTATCTGAAGTGCTGTTTAGTATCATCAACCCAAAATCATATTCATATAAAATACAATCTGTTCATATCACTAACTATACTAAAATACACTTAAACTGTACTAACGTGCTGTGGTTTAGGTGTATTTAACTATATTAACCAAATTCAACCAAACCTATAGCTATCAAATATTAACTAAATCCGTTCTTAATTGATGTACAAACTATAGATATGCGTAATCTATAGTTTGTACATCAATTTACTAAAATTTCATATTTTTCTTTTTGTCACCAATATTTTTATTTTTCATAAGTATAATTGGTTGATGTTTCATTAAATCTGATTCATTATTAAAAATTTATACATGATAGAACTTTTTTAATAAAAAAAATATCAAAATATTTTTTTTACCATAATGAATGTTGGTAATAAAATAGAAAAGCTTTGTGACTTTATACACATTATTGAACCAATTTTATTTTTAAATGCTCAATTAGTCTGAATCTTTGAAATAGTTTTGTTGATGTCGATAACAACCAACAATTTAAATAAAATGCTACAAAATTAATAAGTAATAGCTTAACCTCACATCTCAGCGGAAGAGAAAAAAAAATAACCTTCTTTTTTTCTTCAGAGTAGTCGGATAAAAAGTATTATATTTTACCTATGTGTTTCTACCTTTTACGGATTTCTTTTGACTGATGTTTTTGAAGTACATTTTGGTTTCCATCAAAATCAGTGGTTTTAATTTAGTGCTTAATAAGTATCCTATAACCACTTGAATATTCCCAGCTTCCCGTGTTACAAAGATTGTTGAAATCCGTTTAGCCTTTGACATCAAAAGAAGGAACAATATAGTAAGGTACTTACTTCATAAAAATAATAGTAGTTGATGTCGTTGTCCGTAGCATTTGTGGTGTTGTTGAATATCGATCTGTTAAAGTCCCCGGAGAAAGGTAGGATGTACGCCTTCGGAGTGGAAGAGCTGAGCTCTTCCATCACTAACTCTGGATCCATAGTTCTGTAGCAAAGCAAAAACAACAATATTGATAACTATACATTGTATGTCTGAGCTATCATAAACGTTAAACGCGATATCTGTAGGCGAGGAGAGAGAATGCTCCGAAATGTCTTGCTGTCCTCAGAGTCACAAACTAGTATAGGTGAAAAACTTAAGTAAGTCACCTGTTGTATGTAGCTCAGTAAATGGCGTATAGGCAATTTGACGTTCCATATTAGAAAAAAAGACATGAGTTCCATATCAATTTTGTACACTTCTAGGAGATTCTTCTGATAGCAAGCAACAGAGGATAAAAAGACTGCTGAATGAGAGACACTATCAGAATAAATATGCTAAGAAAGAGGATTATAAGGATCCAAGGGTAAATATATTTATAAAGGTCGAAGTACCTGGGCATGATCAGATGGGGCTAAAGGCTGTCGAAATTATAATCAATAGATACTCGTAGACTAGCACAAGACATCATCAGAACTCAACTCATTTCATCACCATTATCATCATCATTATAAATTCAACGGTCTTGTAATCAGCTATACTGCGCATATCAAGATTTTAAAGAGTCAAAAATTAACATCATTAGAGGAACGCTCACAAAGTTCATTTATATTTTAAGTTTTATTTTAATTCTGACTCTGAATTTATAAAGAAACAACACACGAACCCCTAAGCTATTCCTGAAGTTGTGATTTAATTAAAGTTTGCTCTGAATGTAACCAACACATTCTGAAACTTAACAGTTTCCAAAGTTAAACAAGGAATATAGACCGCTCACAAGACATCAAATTATCGCATTTAGAGACGGTTATTTCCGAAGAGTTGGGTAGTTCTATTAAATATTTCGACTGCTTTTAGTATAACTACCCGGATAACATCAATGTACTTGCCATGCGGGTATTGTCGCCGCGTTAAAAACTACCTAAAGCTTTTAAACAAGCAAACTGATTACAACTGAAACTTGTATGCCCGCTGACTGCACACTGGCTTGGAGAAGTTATACTGAGTAATTTTATCACTACAAATTGTCAAACTAACAGTTAAATGTTATATCTGAAATACTTAGAAATCATCTGTGAACACTTATTTTTACACTTTTGGTAATTTTAATCAAACACTTTGTTGATTGTGTAGACTGTACTGGACTACTTCTTTCTTGATTTAAAATAAAATACTATTTCTTCATTGAAAATAGATTTGCTAATTAGCCATATTCAGCTAATATAGCCGCAAGAGAGTAGTGTAAAAGACTGGCCTAGCGCTCAAAATGGCCGCTTAATATTCTAACGTACTAGGGCCTCAATTAGCGGCTTATTGGCTGATGCAGCGAATTAATCAAATGAAACAGAAGATTTTCTTTATTCATCATAAGTTTTACAATATAATGATATACACAGTTATATTAGTTCCTTACATTATAAATGATAAGATTACACGTATTTTATAAAACAGGGTAAATAACAGATATATGACACAGGTATAGGCGAAAAATGAAATAAAATAATTTACAATTCAAATAGCGACGTAATATTGATTAAGCTCTTTTAACTAAGTTTATATAATCATTTCCTAATCCTAGTTATTTCCCATACACTTAAAATAAGGAAGCAATTTGATCATACGGCATTCTGACGCCTTAAAACAATTTTTCTTTGACACGTCATACTCTCAGTGTTTTAACAATTCATATAAAGGGTCTGATTTGATCTATTAGTCAAGTAGCCTTTTGCAATGCAGTCGTGTCTTTTAAACGAAACCCTTTTAAGCGTCGATGTTCTAGCAAGAGTACAGACTATTGCAAGAACATCGACGATACCCAATTACCCAGGGGTAGTTAGTACGATAGCAGTAACATTAGCTTCGTTAACCTCTTGGGGAGCTGAAGTGAATCCTATCCGTCACTGTCTAGACCGTGTGTTCAGGGATACGAGTATCATAAAACCCGCGTTAAATCGCGACTAGTTTGTCCCTGATATAAGACACGTAGAAGTAGTGGTACTCGTATGTAGTAGAAAAAAGGTCTAAAGTGGTACTTTGACGATTGACAATTTTGCAACAAGAAATCATAACTCTCTTTTTTCTTCGGCTAAGTCGGGGGTAGATGACCAGAAAATAAAGAAGACTAAAAGTGGCTACATTGTTTTGTGGTTTTATCCATACTATGCATACTAATCCATACTAATCCATACTAATCCCTACTAATCCATACTAATATTATAAATGCGAAAGTGTGTCTGTCTGTCTGTCTGTTACCTCTTCACGCTTAAACCGCTGAACCGATTTAGATGAAATTCGGTATGGAGATAGTTTGAGTCCCGGGGAAGGACATAGGCTACTTTTTATCCCGGAAAAATACCCTTATCCGCGATAAACGAATTTAAAGCGGACGAAGTCGCGGGCAGAAGCTAGTACTATTTTAAAGGTGAAAGTGTGTCTATCTGTCTATCTGTCTGTTACCTCTTCACGCTTAAACCGCTGAACCGATTAGGATGAAATTTGGTATGGAGATAGTTTGAGTCCCGCGAAAGGACATAGGCTACTTTTTATCCCGGAAAAATACCCTTATCCGCGATAAACGAATTTAAGGCAGACAAAGTCGCGGGCAGAAGCTACTTTGTGATATATTACAAAGCATTTGTGCCTTAACAGCTAATGCCAAAACAACACAATTACTTAATCTACCTTTCTGATAATTACATACGAAGTTTGTCTTATTCACACTATCGTGCTCGCTCTTATTCACACAATCGTGCTCGCAGGCATATCCCGTTCAGCTACTATCTTACATTCAGCCATCAGTCGACCGTTGTCCGTACGAGTACTTTGAGGCTTCGAGACTTGTCTAAATAAATCAGCTTATGTGCGTAAAGTTTTGAACTGGAAAAGTTAGGTTAGGACTTAAGCGCTCAGGTACATATACTTTCACACAGTGCGTATAACTTGCTCATGGAGTTGTTTTAAATTTTAGATTTAGATTGCCGTTTTTGCTTCAATAAGCTGGTAATAAGTTGGTAATGGTAGAAAAGTATTCTATAATGACTTCTGGATATGTCAGCCCTGTACCAAATTTAACCAGTATCTGTGAAAATTCTACATTGCTGACTAAAACTGTCTTAATAAAAATAGTCGTATAAGCAGTATTAGTAAATCTTACTCGAGATGATACTTTAGCAAGTTTTTTTAATGAATATTGTTCAATTACTATACATATAATCCCGATTATGAGGTTAAACTTCACATAATAATGATTTAAAATAGTCGATTAATTTGTGAGCGAGGACAAATATGTCTGAGTGTCATAGTGGCTTTTAGCCACGTGTTAAACACTCTGCTATTCACTTCGACTGAGAGAAAATAAAAAAGACTTAACATTAAAATTGTATATTTCATGAAAAACATAAAGTACAGTTTGAGCAATTTTATCGGAAAGTTTGGCCAATCTGATCAGGTTGGTTTGTTGGTTTTTAATTATTCGTAAGTAGTATGTAGCTGGCCGCAAGTTTTTTTTTCCAGTGTCATAGAGATGTGTATGGGATTATATGGCTTTCTTTTAATCCCTAGGGGCTAAATGTACTATTTTAGTCTTGCTTCGCCAAGCTTATATGACGTAATTTTTGAGCAGGGAAAGTGAAAAAATACTTATATAAAAAACTAAGTTTGTAATACGTTTTTTCAAAGTTACGCAAATTTTGTGATTTGGTTTTAGTCCAAGATCTAAACGCTCTTTTTTTAAATCCTTCTAATTTACTAAGACATTAATTTGATAGCAACCATGTTAAAGGCAATTTTTCATTTTTTCGGATTTTTTTCCTTAAGGATGACGTTACGCCTATAACACGGAGCATTATCAGCGCTCAGTAAAATTAGTGTCGAACTTTAACAATAATTTTAGACTTTTAGAGCAATCTGTTTGTAGTTAGTTCCATATATAGATATTTGTCCCTTACAAAAAATAGCATTTAACGACTGGAGATGCCATACGAAACATCCCCCTCTGCCTAAGTATCGAGAAATCTTCATTTAATATATATGGTAAATGGCCAGTGTGTAGGTGTTTTTTTAATTACAATTGATTTCTGTTATATGTGTGCGTTTGTAGAAATAGTAATATTTCCGTAGTGTGTTATACGTGCTGCCCTCACCTCCCGCTAAAAATGCATGAAAAATTTGTTCAGTAATAACACGGCTTGTCATTTCTATGAATATTGACAAGTCAGATAATAATTTATTTAAATAAGCTACATTTTCTCAATAAAATTAAAAACAACAAACCTTAAAATAAACTTAAATATCAAAGTAAAACTACCTACTCATAATATAGACTAAATTTACTAAAACTACATACATAAGCTAAAAACTAAAATCTCATAATATATTTAAAAAAGTTGACCCTCTCTCTATAAGTTAAATGCTGTGAGTTCATTCTCTATAATGTGTTGATTTGTTGCCACTCAAATGTATCGTAGTGAAATAACATTTATTATTTCAATGTTGCTCAACTACTTTGCTCGTGTCGTACAGTTGGACATGGGTTATTTCCCTGGAGAGAGAAAAGTGTCATTTATACGTTAACAATTTAGCATTTTAAAACAGTATTCGAAACTATAAACTACTAAGATGGTGCCCGCAATTTCACTCACGGCGGAAAAATCTTCACTGTATATTTGCTTCAGTGTAATCGGGTAAAATATATCTCGTCACTAGCTTCGCATATCCTGATATACTTGTAGCGAAAGTAGTTTCAAATCCGAAAAGTTGTTTTCACAAAACCCATACGTACAAATTTAAATGAAACTATTTAACAAAAAGCTTCCTAAACGTCGGGAACTCAAATGAGATCATATACGCGACATAATCCGTTAAATTGTATTATTTAAATGAGTAATAATCGCGGAAACAGAAGAATATATTACATACGTACGAAATAAAAATAAATCAGGGACAATTTTATACAAATCGATCTAGTCCAACTCTAAGCAAAGCTTGTAGTATGGGTACCAGGCGACGGTGTACATACTTTATATAAATAAATAGGAGTATAACACACAGGAAATATCCAAGACTCGGCAACACTCATCCGTGCGCATCTCATCACACAAGCATATGTCCTGGGCAAGTGGGCACTTGCATGGGATTCGCACCCGGGACAGCCAGCGACGTAGGCCGTTCGTTGTGCAACCAGGCTGTTTCTAGACGGGCATGATACATCCTCGGCCGCATCGTTACTTAATAACAGGTGAGATTGCGGTCAAATGCCCGTCTATCGTCAGAAAAAAAAAAACCAACTAAGGCTTACGTGCCGTCAAAAATTTTGAAGTGCCAAACTTCTTTAGCGGCGCTGTGCACTTTTTGTGATGGGGAAAAAATGTTAAACTCGCGACAAGAAATCTGTCGGTCACGTGATCTGTCACAAGACGGTCACGATAACGCATGTCATTGATAACGCACATAATAGATGCACAACGTTAATATTTATTTTTTTACATCTGCCGGCACGGCACTCCCAGAGTGCGACCCGTTCTTTTTATCCAAATCCTTCAAATAGTCCGCTTCACGTTTATTAACGCACGTACATTTGAACTACGACAATATGAACTAGCGTGTCATTATTAAGTAAACACAACTATATAGCCAAGGCTCAATAGGGATGTGTCGTTTCCAGTAATATAGGGTACTTCCTATTTGACTATAAATATATATTTTGAACAGTCAGCAGCATTAATATCTGCCACAACACAGCGCGCTTAAATATCTGACACGACTCTATTTCTAGGGCGCCGGGCCGTTAGGACGTGTCAGATAGTTTCGCGCTTTATTATGGCAGGTGTATTAATGCTGGTAACTGTACATGGTGTTAGTTTGTGTATCTTGTTTATGTTAACTGGAAGATATCCCTAATTGGGAGCTCACCTTTGTACTTATATGTTTTACGTTAATTGCACTTGTAACTGGTTATTATGTACAATTAAGTATTTACTTATATAAATACTAGAGGTAAAACTGTGATGTCATAGTACTTTTAAACGTTTTTTGTCCCATCAGGTCTACGGTACAATAGGATTCTGTCCTGTAGTAGTTAAATGGGTTTTTCCAAAATTACAGTAATTGTTACTCTTTATCTTATTTTTTAAAGATTGTTTATTTCTCATTTCAAGCTTTTATGTTAAGTTAATAAGGCTTATATGTAAAATACTAAATGGCAGTCCTTTAGTATTTTACCTATAAGCCCGTTTAGTCGTTGAGCCGGTTTTTTCTGTATTATCAGCATTACAAGTATTGAAAGTGGCAGTATTCGGAGTAAAGATAATACTGCCAATGGCACATCACTACCCAGGACCAGTCATTTCTCACCCAGCCCATGGTAATGGGTAAAGTAAGCCTCCCCATTCGTGAGTGAAAAATGTGTAATTCTTGGATCAGTAGCATAATGACTGACTATGGCTGAGCTCCAGATATATGAAAATGTGCCTTTCGTTCTAAAATGTCTTAATTACCTTGCTGCGTAGGGAAGGTCATTTTAAAAGGTGAATTGCTTATAGGAACACGGTAATGCTATGAGAGAGAGGCATTTTTGAGTATTTTACCTGCACGTTCCTTTGTTGAGCCGGTTTTGTTGTATTGACAGCAATATACGTATTGCAAGTAGTAGTATTCAGAGTATCATGGGAATACTGCCAAAGGAACGTCACTAGTCAGAACCAGTCACTTCTCACCCAGCCCACGGTAATGGGCCAGGTAAGCCTCCCCATTTGTTAGTACGACTTGTGTAATGCTAGGATCGGTCGCATCGCTATTAAAGCTCAGCTCTATGTGAAAATGTACTCGTCCTAAAAGGTTTTTTTTAAGTGTATTGTATATATAGGGGTATGTCTAGATCGAGGAGACCTTTTTTTTTGTTTTTACTGTAATTGCTTGCGTCTATCGTTTGACGACACGTTTGGCTTAGTGGGTTGCACAACGACCTTCGAAGCTGGCGGTCCCGGGTTCAAATCCCCGCCAGGACAAGTGTTTGTGTGATGAGCACGAATGTTTGTTCCTGGGTCTTGGATGTTTTCTATATATTTTGCATATCGTCGCCTAGTGCCCATAGTAGAAGCTTTGCTTAGTTTGGGACTAGGTCGATTAGTGTAAGATTGTCCGTAATACTTATTGATTTATCTTTTGTTGTTCAAAATGTCTGTATTTACGGCAACGGAGCTTATTAGGCGAATTTGATTATTTTTATTGTGACGGTATAAGAGACAACTATTCTGGATATTCATTCCTGTATCTGTAACGTAACAAATAGGTATTTATGCTTATTGATAGACATATATAATCAGTGACCTATAATTAAATTCCTCACCTTACTCTTAAAATAATTGACATAGAATCAACACAACTCTGTTTTCTTAGGTATAAGCGTATTATCTTGAACAATGTTCACTTAGAGTTAGGGTTACCGGACAACAGGAAACTTTGCCAAATTGTCCGGAATCCGGCCGGAATACTAAAACCGGCCAAGGGCGAGTCAGACTCGCGCACCGAGGGTTTCGTACAAAATATACACTACAAATGGCCGTATCTCCATCCAGTATTAGCAGAGCCCTACTTTTAAGCAAAATGTACGCGGGGGTCGATCATTTTATATTGGTTACTGATATAGATAGACAGACATAAAATTATACTGTTTGTTGTATTTGTTGGCAGATAGACAGACGAACAGCGAAGGTTTTTTTTAATTATGTATTATTGAAGTACAGTCGTACAGTATATATTATATCATTAGTAATAGGGTCCGATTATACCCTTTGGGTACGGAACCCTGAAAAATTTAGTAATTTTCGTGAATATTATAATTTTAAAACTTACAAACTTCTATAAATTTTAAGTATTTTTTTAAGACAGCCCCATTTTCTGTAAACCACATGCAACTAATTAGAAATTATACTTGTGCTGTTAACAATAAAACAGAAAACAATATAAAAATGTCCCTCGCCACTACAAACATTGGGAATTTTATTCAGAAATCAGGAATTTTGTCAGGGATTTCTATATTTGATCTGGCAACCCTACTTAGAGTAGAAAAATAAATAATATCGTACATTCTGTATTCAGCTCGTTAGTATTTACCGTAATTTAGACTAATTTCTATTTACAAGTAACAAATTAGATGATCCCAGACTTGTTTCTTGCAGTCACGCATACGCCTCAACTGCTCTTTCTTTTGTTCTCAGGTTTCTTCAATGGATGGTCGTATTTATTACGTGATAAATATATAAAACCGGCGAAGAGCATGTCGGACCAAGTTCAGTGTAGGGTTCCGCAGCCACTCATATGAACACTACTCAAATGTACTACAGATGAAAAAACTACGATATAAAAAAGTGCATGAGCAAAAGAGCGTATCTCTACATCACTTACGCCCTTTTCCTGAGAAACGGAGTTTTTTGGCAATAACTCAAAAACGGTGTAAACGATCATGTTCAAAATAAACCGACAAAATATGTGCTCTGCCACGCATTGATATTTGCAGGTTTTATTTTCAGTTAGGTTACATGTATGGGGAGCACCCCTTAGAAATATATACTTCTTTTGTTATTTAACTATCAAACTACGTAGCGGCTTATACGACACCTATACTAAAAAATTTATCAATGTACATCATGCAGATCTTGAGTAAAATGCCTGTGACATACGGGCGGACATGATGAAACTATAAGGGTTCCGTTTTGGCTACGGAACCCTAAACAGGCATCCGTCACTCTCACACTCGCGTGCTTATTAGAAAAAGACGGTTGTTTAGTCATTTATGGTCATTTAACTCTCGCTTGGCAAACGTAACTGCTGTAGGTCCCGTTGGTTAGAAAGTAGAACTTTCTAGCCTATTATCGGTAGGTAGGTGAAACCCTTCAGAGGTATATAACATGACAATTATCTTACTTAAGTTAAGTATGTATACAGTTCCTTATAAAAGTATACTATTGAATCCTCTCAATGTAATGCGTTAAAAATGAGATCACATTAACACTGATGCTTTTGTCAAAGCCTTTTGTGTCGGAATTTAAACGCTTGACACGACTAGTACCGGTATTTTCGTATAATAGGATTACTTTAACGGTTCTGTAGCCATAATTGTAACGTTAAGGTGTGGCAGAAAGAAAGTCTTGGACTCTAGCGGTAAGTGGAAACTACAAGCCGTATTGATAAAGGGGGTTTGGAAGGTTCGCGCACCTTCCGCCCGCTACCCGTCAAGGTTATTTTGCCATACCTCCGCACTTTTCTACCGCGGATGACGTCTCAGTTAAACAGTCGACCTACCATCATCATCATCTTTTCAGCCATAGGAAGTCCACTGCTGGACACAGGCCTCCTCAATAGACCCATATCCAGCGAGTCCCCGCAACCCTGTTCAGGTCATCCAATCACCCACGATCGATTCCCTACGCTGCGCTTGCCGGTATGCGGTCTCTAGTCGATACCCTTTCTGCCCCAACAGCCATCGGTTCTTTGAGCTATGTGCCCTGCCCATTGCCACTTCAGTGTGCTTACCCTGTTTATTATGTCGGTGACATTGGTCGTCGTCGTTGGTTCGACTTATAAAAGTATCATAATCAGCCAAAAGGCAGCTGTCTACCACTAAATTATAAGACTATGACACTGCATGCCACAACACAAGCTTTCTAGAACAACTGCACTTTGCGATTCTGTTTTGCGCAAGGAATATCGCCCCTTTCTTTCCACTTGTAATAGGGTTAAGTTTGTACCTTTTCAGGACTGAACCCTAATAAAGGGTAAACATGTAAGAAATCCTCATGATCTAAATGCCTTCGCTTCATTGTCATGGCTCTCAGAAACGCAGCAAAATCACTTAAAAGAATCTCAAATTCCCATCAAGATGTCTTGGTCACCGACACGGCTCACAAAGCAAGCAAAAAGCAACGACAGCGCTAACAACGGTCGACTCAAAGTCGAAGTAAGCCTTAAAGCCATTAAAAGGAATTTGCAACTGAAAACGGTCAGAGTTCGAAAGTAACGCAATCGTTAATTTGTTCCATTGATGGCATTCTTTGTGTTTCCTTTCCTTCGGCTAAATTAAAATGTCGAACGCTCAAACGTCGCTTGAGTTTGGCACTGGGGAAGGAATAGACTCGTATGGCAATAAATATATTTTATTGTATGTTAGAAATATGAAATTCAATTCAATGTTATTTCTTTTCGACAACAAGGGCTTCATAAACAGTTAGTATAACTAGGTTAGTTGAATTATTCTTTTTTTTTTACTATATTGTTAGATACGAAAACAGCTCAATATGATGAGTATTAATGACGTTTGCAAAGTCTCTTGGTGATGTTTCGGCTAAGGATTTTTAAAATAATGTTGGAACTACCCTGTATTCTAGCTCTGATAATTGAATTCCATTTGGCATTTCACAACTGCGTTTATAATTTTGTTTGTCCAATAAAGTTTTAATTAATATTTACTAAAATTAATAATTCTCAAAAAGAAATTTACATGAGACGAGTTTGTCTAAGAAAGTTTACTTAGTCAATAAATGTATTTTGTCTAAAAAAATTAAAATTGAAATCACACGTTTTCTGTAAAATATTTTCACAAAAAAACAAAAATTTCGACGTAAAGTATACTCCATTGTTGTCTCTATTGCGGCACTTAGCTTTGCGTCTCATATTAATGGCATACTGCCGCACTGAGGCACGCGGGGCTCCAACCAAATCCTTATCGAATTAATCAATTCGCATGGCTTCTGTCACTGCTTAAATTACTGAATCGCGAGTAATTGTTCTGCATGCCACATTTGATTACGTTTTTAGGAAGGGTTGTTTGATACATCGCTTTGATTTCAAGTAATTGTATGAGCCCTGTATATAATTATATGTAGACTTCCTGAGTGATTCCAGCAAGATTGTTCGAAGCAGGATGTCCGTCACTTTTCAATTTGTATGCGATATTGTTTTAGTGTTTTTTATTCAGAGAAAGCACTAGTACTATTGACTAGGACATCTGGGTATTAGACGACAATACATACTGTACATACGTACTTAAGTGCACGGAAAAGGATCCCTGTTTAACCAATCTTTTATTTTTCTTATAAATCAAAGATCTAAATAATTAAAAAAATTCAAGACTGACGGCAAAAAAAGCTGGTTTAAATGCAAAAGGTCTTGGAACAAATAGTGACAAAATTTGAAGACAAGCTGACTGGACTTTGTGACTCAATTGGCAGAGCGTGCGCCCCGGCAAGGCACAAGGCACTGGTTAAAACAATTTTTTTCATTATTTAGATCTTTGTATTTATAAGAATATATTTTCTTAGTGAAGAAATTCACTTCAAAAATCACGAAGATCGTGATGGTAAATTATCAAGATTTTCGTAAAAAATCAATATATTTGTCCCAAACAGCCTCGGTTCCCAATTTATTTATTTATTGTAGGAAAACCAACAGCTAATACAGTACAAATACAAACTTAAATAGAAGTATAGAGCCAATTTACAGGAACTCACGAATAGATTATTCCAATTATTCCATTTCCCATCTAGCACTTCTCTCTTTATATTTTTAAGCCATTGTGTAGTACTCAACCGGTTAGGTTTGTTTTATAGATTTTTGTTAAATTCCACGTTTTTCGAAAAAAGCTAAGCCAATTTTAAAAACATAATTCGCTGATTTACTAGTAACTCGCATAGAAAACATCCAATAATCGATACCAAATATTTTTCGTATAAGTACTTGAAGCTTTCAGAAAGTCTCTTCTACATATTTGTTAACAGCAGTAAATAGTAAATGCCTGATTATATTCCGTAATACTTGTATTTTGCTTGTATTATTGGAACTGTATTCATGTGTCAAAGGTTCACAAGAAGAAGGAATACTCATCGGAATTTTCGCTTTTATTGAAAAGAAACTGTACATTCATACGCCAGCCGACTAAAGCTTTTATTATTGCACGAAATGCTTGTACTACGGAATTGAGGGGATTTCTAGGCTTTAGCGGTTCTATTAAAGTACTGGCATAATAAGTCGTCGTACAGAGCTACTCGTACTTCTGACGTATAAGGAAATAAAATCAGAGGCAGACTCGAAGAGCGCAGTTCGCAAAATTTTCAGAAGAATATACAATTATACAGCGTTATGGTCAATATGGTATAAAACCCATTCTGAAAAATTTACTTAACTCTTAATCCTCAGATTCGTTGGACACGTTACCCGCTAACATACTCAATGGAGCGATTAGTAATCCAGGTCAGAGTTGAAGGCAACAGACCATGTGGTCGATCACCAACCCGATGGACATACACCATCAAATCTTTCACTAAGAATCCTGTGATAGAGTGCGTTCGCCATGCAATCAACAGATACCGGTGGAGAAGAATCGCGAAAGCAGCAACTAAAGTAGAAGACGACTCCTCATTATTATTATTTATTGCCAAAGTGGCCACAAATTCTGAAAATTTCATGAATCTACGGCCTAGAAATTCTTTAAAAATATTTGAAAATTTAACTGTTCCATTAAAATGGTAAGCCCTAGTAGACAGAGTTGCTTAATCTGACGTCATTATCATTATCAGCCTAGCTTTGTCCACCGCTAGATATAAGCCTTCCCCATGGTATGCGAATGAACTAGGTTTTGAGTTTTTGTATTCAATTTTGCCAGCCACTTTTTCAATGTTGCCGCTTCACCGGGCTGACCTAGCTGGAGAACGCCCTACACTACGTTTACAACAAGTATGTCGTCAGTATACTGAAAAAAAAAGAGTGAAAATCTTACAGCCTATGTTACTCCTAATAAATCAATCGACATCGACATACTTCAAAATTCATCAAGCCGTTTAGGCTGAAGAGCGGGACTAAAAAACATTCCGACGAATTGAGAACCTCCTCCTTTTTTGGAAGTCGGTTAAAAATAAACATACATACCCAATACCGACGTCCATACAATACATATGTAGATTCACTCGAAAAACATAACCCTCGTTCTGTCGCTGTCGGGTAAACACCTTGATACAATAAATTATCAGAAATAGGGCTAGTATCAGAAATTCCGTAATTTTCGATATGGGCTATACGACACAATTCCAGAATTGCAAGCCCTAATACCAAAGCTATTCACGACTAGTGGCAATTTCGTTCCCTCCTACTTATCGCTGATATCTCCCCGAAAAGGCCCGAGCTAAGAATAATTGAGTACACAACCCTCCCTAAGATGTTTCGCCTCTTATTTATGAAAACGGAGGGCTAACTCCGAAATTCAAAGTTCATATCGTGCCACCTCACTCGCTCTCGTGTTAAACTGTGTTTGAATGGACGAAACGGCACTATACGAACTTCGTACTTCGAATTTTGGAGTAACCCCCCAGCCACGTTACGGCGGTCGGCGCGGGCATTATTTTGTATGGGAAGCTTTTATTACTTTTGTTTGACCACGAGTTACTCTTTGACACAATTCTCTTGTTGTCAAAGGATAACTTTGAGTATCTTCGATTTCGTTACCCATCTCTAAGAAAACATGATTCTGAGACGTCGCGGACAACTTGCCTTTTCTAGGTGCCTTTGGTCAAAAACAAAATCAAAATATTCTTTACTCAAGTAGGCATAGGTACAAGCACTTTCGAATTGTCAGTTACATTGAGAGAAGTCTTCATCGTATTTCAAACCCTAACAGCTTCGTCTTGGACAACAGCCAGAGGGCCCAAATTCACAGGATGAGATGTAGTAACCCAACTAATGCAATACAGGTGCCATCGGCTGCGAGGCAGGACATAGGCTACTGATGGTCGGTGGTTAGGGCTGCAGAGAAAGAAACCACCTGGTGCGCCGTGTCTAGGATTACTGATTTCTGTAACAGAGCCATCAGCCATCATGTTGGTTGTGACTCAACGTTATAGGACCGTTTACCGAAATGGCTATCGGAAAATCATCGTCGATTTTTTCTTCAAGGTTTTTTTTAACTTGCCGTGTTACGAGTACTTAGTATGTGTGGATCAAATTTGGCATACTTACATATCTTTGATGACAATGCAATAATATGGTCCCATCAAGCTAATCTGATGATGGAGCCGGAACGTGGGTATAGGAACTCTATAATAAAGTAACGTAATCTTACAGACTTTGGCCTCTTTAGAACCATTACAGTGTTAAAAAAAAGTACAGTCGGAAATCAAAGCTTATTACAATTATTATTTTTACAGAAACTTATTATCATTAAAAAGAACATGATGCTAGCGATCTGTGTCCAATAAAGTAGATTTCTTTTTGTTCTTGTGTTTGATCTTTCTATCGATCATACTTTTACGTAACAAGCTTAGTTTATAATGCGTAATGTTTTGCGTTCCGCGGAAGAATGAAACATTTTACGTGTACAAAACCTTGGTATCAGATCTTAAACGCAAACAAAACATACCGGCATGTGTAAAAATACAAATTTTACGATGCGCCGATACGAATGTACCAGACTATGATAATCGCCTAGAGGGCAGTTTAGATATTTTAAGGCCGGAAATATGTGCCGAAAATGTTTTAATGTATATTTGGGCACAAACGGTACTTTATTCTTAAATAATTGACAGATTCAGGCATTACTTTGCGGAATTCCATATTTAGGTTAATTTATTATAGTTCATTTGCTCTTCCGCAAAATAGTGTCTATGTTAGATGTGACAATAAATTGTGCTCACGTGCACATATTTTCATGCAGGTGGTATACAATACCGCTGTACCACGCCTTAGGTATGCGAGCGACGAGACGGATGGGCGGAATGTCAGAATTTTGACGACACGTTGGGCTCAGTGGGTTGCACAACGGCCTACGAAGCCGGCGGTCCCGGGTTCGAATCTGCCAGGGCAAGTGTTTGTGTGATGAGCACAAATATGTGTTCCTGGGTCTTGTATGTTTTCTATGTATTTAAGTATTATAATTTATCTATACATTGTGTATATCGTCGCCTAGTACAAGCTTTGCTTAGTTTGGGACCGACTGGGTCGATTTGTGTAAGAGTCCATGATATTTATTATTTATAATTACGAATCAGTGTCTGCTCTGCCCCCCTGTCTCACCACTCGCATACCTAAGGCGTGGCGCAGCGGTGTTGGTCACACTATACCACACAAACTATGAATCGTTTTATGGCAAAGTTCTAAAATGTGATTTTAACACTGTTGTATCTCTGAAAGTTTTTATGAAATTGAAGTAGTTTATTCACCAATATTCGTATTATTAAAAGTTCGTTTTACAATATACCATAAATAAAGGTGTCAAGAGTTGTCAACATTCCTATTCTGAATAGTTAGTCACATAACTTTCTTTCGATTTCATTTTAGGTTCGCGAAAATAGGTGTTCCTCTAAGGTCACACTTCACACATTTCTCACAGGGCTACTGACTGGAATAATGGAGCACTGCGAAAATAAATACCCTCCATCAACCTTTAGACACTCCATTATAAGACGAAAAACAAACTATTAAATTTTCAGTCGTGTCGAATTACGTTCCTTGAGGCTTACGTTCAACGGCAAAAGAGATCGACGGTATTTTAAATACCGCAAAGCAAGCCGTGGTCGCTTTTATAAAAAAAAACTCTAATTTTACTTTTTTTTACACCGATATATTTACTACAATAACAGTTACTTCAACCAGTGCGGTTTTATCGGTGATGACCTACGGAGCCGAGACATGGTCTCTAACTATGGGCCTCTGAAGGAAGCTCAGTCACTCCGCCTCAGTCACGCCGGCTCTGCCTAGGATCTCTCTACGAGGAGAAATGAGGAGAGTCTGAAGTGGCAATGGGCAGGGCACATAGTTCGAAGAACCGATAGCCCTTGGGGCAGAAAGGTTTTCGAGTGGAGACCGCGTACCGGTAAGCGCAGCGTGTTCGGACGACTTGTTTTAGGGTTGTGGGAACTCGCTGGATGCGGGTCGTCTGTATCAGGCCCATGTGAGAGTCAATTTTCAGAAATAATCGCTCCGAAAGTAGCATAAATTGTGTCCCCCTTCTCCCTCTATTTTCGAAACCTTATGTCCAAAAGACATGAAAACATTACAAAGATATAAACTTAATAAATACGTTCAACGAAATTTTTTTTTTCAACATTATCAGATATACCGTTTTTGAGTTATTGCCAAAGAACTGCGCTTCGTAACGAAAGGACGATCTTTTGCTGGTGCCCTTCACATCGTATTTTTTTCATCTGTATTGCATTTTTTCTGTATGAACGGTTGCGGAACCCAACACTGAGCATGGTCCGACATGGTCATGGATGGTTATGATTTTTATTTGTTTTTTACACTATAGTACCTAGTTATTATTTACAAATGTTCACCAAACCGCCTCCCATTTAATACAACACATCGCTCTTTCTTGAATTATTAATAAATTTGAGTACCCCTATATTTTCATCTTGGATATGACTTGGATATGATGGATGGCTAGGTGATTTTGAATTATAGATCTTTGTAATCAGCTCATTTTATTGCGTTGAATGAGTTACATAACTCCATATCACCAAAAATGTCGCTTATATCTCATTTTTCTTTACAAGCATCGATGTGTTATCACTTATCATGAACTTTGTTGATTTTCAATGTCTACTATCAGTCATCCAATGTTACATCACTGTGTTATGCTAACGATAACAAAGGCTGTGCAAACGATACATTATTAACGATATTTAGGCGAGCATTGGTGTTGACTCATGACAAGTTGTTGTTTTTGGGTGTGCACTACATTTGTGGGTTAATATTGGAGAAATAAAAGTAAATATGAATAAATATACAGGTTTTGAAGTAAAATAGTTTATTTTACATCTAACGCTAAAGTTATCAGAAGTTGCCCGCAACTTCTTTTGCGCGGGAAAGTGAATAACCCTCTTTTTTGTTTCACTGCAGACGGATGAAATATGCGCATACAACGGCCCGAGTAACCCGTCAGATTTTAACCATAGAGTTTAGTGTAATTCAGTTAAAAAAAACCTCATTTTGAGATATTTTTATTTTTATAAATTAGCGTGTAATGAAAATGTGAATTAAAGTACTTTTTTACTTTATTACTTCGATTTACAAACATTTTATTAGGAATTAGTCATATACAGGGAATTCTAAACTCTTTGAAGATACGCGCATCCTTTGCACCTTGTGTCCCAAATTTATTAAGGCACCTACAATAAAGTCGAAGAATGTCAATTACGTACCTACTTGCAAATTAAAGTTAAAAAGCGATCCGTCTGAAGTCATTAGCGAGGTATCATGAATTGATGACGGAGAGTGTTTTGTATAGGGTGCGTTGGAGTGAGACAAAAGTATGGGAAAGTTCGAAAGGTGGACTTTATTTCGCATAAACGCATTTTCGGTAAAATTTCAGTCTTTTCCATACTTCCATCTTACTCCAACGCACCTTGACAGACCTTTAATGGAGGAAGACGGGGTGCCACACATTGTTTTACAGTTTTAATATTGCTTTAAAACAAGAACCAAATTGTTTTATCTTATATAGCAAACAGGGTAAACAAACTGAAGTGGCAATGGGGAGGGCACATAGTTCGAAGAACCGATGGCCGTTGGAGCAGTAAGGTTCTCGAGTGTAGACCGCGTAACCAGCAAGCGGAGAGTGGGAGGCCACCCGCAAGGTGGTCGGACGCCTTGCTTAGGGTTGCGAGGACTCGCTGGATGCGGGTCGCCTCTATCCGGCCCATGTGGATATCTATTAAGGAGGCCCGTGTCCAGCAGTGGACGTCTCCTATGGCTCAAATGATGATGATGATGATGTCTGATCTTATTCTTGGTTAATAATGTCATCACCATCATCCGGAAGACTTCCACTGCCAGAATAGGCCTCGCCAAAAGAATGCCCGTTGGCCAGAATTCAATGGGCTTCTGCACACCTTGGCCCCAAATATACTTTTACGCAGCATTTTTAAAGTAAAAAATACCTTGACATTTGAGCTATTTTTAACCGACTTCCAAAAAAGGAGGAGGTTATATGTTCGATAGTTTGTATCTTTTTTTTCTATTTTTTTTATGTATATTCACCGATTACTCCGCCAATTGTACACCGATTTTAAAAATTCCTTTTTTATTTGAAAGGATATACTCCCGAGGTGGTCCAATTGCCACCAAGTTGGGATCCCAGGGAAATCGAGGGCAATCCTCAAATTTTATAGGTACTTATAATGTTTTTCATATATTTTCTTCAGCTATTTAAGTATTTGCATATCGTAGTCATCATCTCATCATGCTGAGCTGATGACGGATGGTACAACTCCATAATAGTTACGAGTTAGAGGATTATTCTTAAAAAAATCATCTATTATAGGTAAATACGTGAAGACTGTTAGTCATATTCTTTTTAGTGTGTCCCTGAAGTAGTCTCCTTATCACTAAATCAGGATTAGATGATGGAATACCAGGGAAATCGAGAGAAACCCTCAAATATTATAGGCACTAACAATGTTTTGTATATATTTTTCTAAAGTTATCAGTTGCTTTCCTCTGGTTGTCTTCATTTCATGCTGAGCTGATGATGGAAGGTACAATGAATTAACCAACTTTTACATTTCTTACTTCCAAAGATTCGAGATGCGTGCAAAGTGCCTCCTCAATCTTCCCATTCTGGGCTCTAAAAAATACTTTATATCACTACTAAAATCCATCACTAAATAACAAAAAATAAAAGTTTTTAAATAAAAAAAGAACCGACTTCAAAATAAACTAAAAAGCCAAATATAATAATATATTTTATGTACGGTACGGATCACATTTGAATCACCTTCTGAAGTCAGTGCCAAACTTGAAGTAAATAAAGTTCTTTATGCAACAAAAATACGAATTATTATGACTAAATATATATGTAGGTAGATAATAACTAAAGGCTCGCCGCCGCGGTTCTTAAAAGTAATAAATGAATGGTTTGGCACCGACTTCAAAAGGTGATTCAAATGTGATCCGTACCGTACATAAAAGATTATTTTTGGCTTATTTTAGTTTATTTTGAAGTCGGTTCTTTTTTTTTATACTTAGATAAGTTTCGTGGTCTGATTTCGGATTTATGCCAGACTTTGCTGAATCGGGCGGCCCGATACTATACTCCTGTTAACTCCTTATGTATTTGTAACCAAATAAAAAAGCGTAAACGCTTCCATCATAGGTACTAACATTTTCGTGGCAAAATCCGAAGAAAAGTCATGCAAAGTAAAGTAAACGTATTTTCCAAGTGGGCGTAAAGTATTTTATATAGGAGTAGATCTAAGATCGTAGGTGGAGGGATTTCGTAAGATCCGAGCTCCGAAATATCGGAATGTGTATCTTTGGCGGATTCTTTTCAGTCCATGTTGCTCTTAGTCCCCTGTCTGCCCATAAATATCACGTTACTTGCTAGGGTATAGTCTATTTTTATCTAAGCTATTTTCTGTTTAGAAGTTAGCTTTAACAAAGTTTGAAAGATAATTTGATTGTGGAGTAGAATTATTCGTGCACACTAATTTTAGAAGCTTCAACTTTAAATAGACTATTTAATTATAAATCTACAAAGGAAATACATAAATAGTCGAACAAGGTTAATCTCAGACTCCAGAAAGGCATTTCTTAGAGGCTTTAGCTCGAGCAATAAACCCTTGATTAGTTTTATAAGCACAAGCATCTGAGGAGGATATTTATACTCTCTAAAGGCTTAGTTTTAAAGTGATAGTTTTCAAAACTTTTATAATGATCTACATATACTTGATTTATTCCACAATATAGGTCTTCCTGTCACCCCAGTTGAAAATATTTGTTCTCAAATATGCAATGAAATATTGACGTCGTGCTCCTTATAATAGCCATCGAAGTATTAGGTTGTGGGTGCGGCGAGACGAGAGGTACATAATGCAATTTCATACAATATTCTGGTCTGTGAAGCTACCTTCTTTTGTTTAAATTCTCTGTGAGCGTCACCGCGCCCTTCCCGCACCGCTGTTGGGGTGGCGAAAAAATCGAATAACTTACAAATGTTGTTGATTGAAACAAAAAAATTTAACGGATTATATCGCGTATATTATCTCATTTTAGTTCCCGACGTTTCGGAAGCTTTCCAGCTTTTCATGGTCACGGGTGGACTGAGAAAAGATGTATTTTCTTCTGTCAAAGTTATAATCTGTGCAAACTACCCATTGTTTGAAAAAAACACAAATAAAGGTGTACATACATGCCAGATGGGCCTAAGCGCCTATATACGCGATATAATCCGTTAAATTGTTTTATTTCAATGAGTAATAATCGCGGAAACAGAAGAAAATATAATGTTGTTGATTGTGTTTTATTTCATTGCGTGTTTGAGAAAACCACTTTACATACCTCGGCGTAAAAAGGATTGCTGGCTTCGTATCCTACTTGGTTGGCAATCCCTATTTTGCCAGCGTCTGCAGCAATGTACTATTTTTATCCTCTTCATCCATACTAATATTATAAATGTGAAAGTGTGTCTGTCTGTCTGTCTGTGACCTCTTCACGCTTAAACCGTTGAACCGATCGGAATGAAATTTGGTATGGAGATAGTTTGAGTCCAGGGGAAGGACAAAGGCTATTTTTTATCCTGGAGAAATGCCCTTATCCGCGATTAACGAATTTAAACGGACGAAGTCATGGGCAGAAGCTAGTAATCCTATAAAAACATCACGTGAATCCGTTGCTTGGCCGGTGCGTACAGGAAGGACAACGTACAAAAAAACTATATTTTAATATACGTAAAGATACGTATATACGTTCGCATACTTATGTGAGAAATAACAATCCCTGAATTGGACAGGTTATCAACTTAGGTCGTTATTTTAAGAACTTTATTATTAGTTCAAGTTCGGCTTCCTCGTTTTATTTCAACGGTAAATTTTCACAACTCTACCACGCAAAACAGCGAATCAAAGACGAAAGATAAATGGCAAAACTTTTCTGATATCACAGCAGTCAACACATAACTAAAAAAGAAACATTTGGACATTCGAATAATAAACAGTACTAGATTAGTTAAAAAGGTCAGTCAGTGGTAAAAAAATATACAAAGTATAAACTCTATTAACAAAAAGTTTTGTGAGTCAGCATGTTCAAATACCTATTCGCTGTTCGCTGCTTTTTATAAAAGGACTCGAGTTTTGGAATGATATTTTCGTAGACTTAGATAATACAGGACTCGGTTAGCTCCAATATTTCGATTCTATAGTGTGAGTCACCTTAGAGCCACGGATCACACAGCTGATAGAGTTAGTTCATCAGTTAGAGTTGGTTTAGAGTTTGGTTCAATAACTTCGGTTTTTCAAATATTAACATGAAGGCAATTCACACTGTGTTGACTTGATATACTACATTTCATATGCACGTTATTGCCGTTTGTAAACCTTTTATAGTGACACAATTCCAGGGTCGTCCCGTAACTTGTCAGGCTATACAATAATTGTCAGAGTGTGAATTATTTTCAAGTGACACCCTTTTATCCACGGCTTATAACCCGGTTAAGTTTCCGTACCGGTTAAAGCCACACTCTGAGAGCCTCATAATAAAGGTTACACTCGCAAGAACATCGCTCTAACCGGCTAATATCTCGGAGCGCAAAACAGGGAGCGAAATTTAGCGGTTACAGAGCGGTTCCTCCGTGTGAGCGGAGTCTAGGGTGAATAACCGCTCGCTTAGACAAGTTTTGTGTTTGCTTGCTATGGTATTCGATTTAATTATTCATGTAGTTGACTGTCATTGCGCCACTATCGGTGCAACAGCGGTCATTGATCGCGTATCAGAACACGGATTAACCAATTAGAGGGCGCTTCGAAATAAAATTCATAAATCAATTCGTCTGAACGTAACCTAAATAATTAACCAGTATAACCGAAATAAATACTGGTTTATTTGTAACCCGTTACAATCTCCGGTTTTATCCGCTTAAGTAGAATTCATCATGGCTCTGAAACCGGTGATATAATTTGCTATAGCTTCAATTTTGACATTTCTACAAGCATTTTCTTAGTCTTGACTTCATTGGATAGTGAACGAAAATTTAATGACGGTATCCTGGATCTACACTCTCTTAATGAAAACGCCGCCTGATGGGTGAAGAATTTAGATATAGGCCTATAATTAGTTGTTAAGCGACTCCGTCAAAATATACCATACGATTAAATAAATAAGTGGACAGTAATATATCCAACTTCGATGGTATTCTGGATTTGAGATCAAAATATTTGAGTGAAGTTAATCATAAGTATTTGGTTTGTACCCAATAACTGAAAATGTCGTGCAAATATTGCACAACATTATATTACTTTTTCACTCTAACTCCGCAAACAGAAGCAATATTTATTACTCCTTTATTCTAATGTTTGTCTCAACCTTTTTCCTGTAAGGAGGGTAATTCATTGCAACGAGTCTTATTTGATTTGCCATCTGCCTTGGCATTACTGTACTATTTAGGGATCAATAGTATTTGGAATTTGTGGTAAAGAAATCCTTTTTTACACTAGCTCCCAATCGCAGTTTTGCGTGCGTTACCAAAAATTAAGAAGCCAATTTTTTTGTGGAGTGGGAGAAATAGATAGATGGGCTGAAAACATTGCCAGAATAGACTTTGGCCGTTGGGCGAGACAAATACTGGATTGGAGATCTTGCACAAACACCCCTATTAGAGGCAGACACGCATATGAGATGGATGGATTACATCTGCCAACAAGCCGGCAGAAATTGGACAATGTACGTAAAGATGGTGTATGATGACATACTGTGCTTGCAATACAATGAAACTTTATTAAAATATTACGATTATTGTAGCTCACTACTTCTATGCCACAGTTAACTAAGAGCGGTAGAATCGCCTGAAGTATAACCCAATTTCATTTTCACTTTTATATTAATATGAACCGAAAGATGTCCACTGCTAGGCCACCCCCAAAGACCGCCCCTTGACTGGTCATGTACCACCTGCATTCAGCGTGCTCCCGAAGCCTTCACCTTGTGGGGGGTCAACCTCCGCTGCGTCTTCCAGGACGTGGTCGCCAGAACTCGTCGGCTCCATCGGTCATCAGTTCTACGAGCAATATGGCCCACCCCCGGCCACTTTAGCTCAGCCTACGTGCTAAGTCGTTATCTTGATTATTCTTTATTACCTTGGTACTTCTACGGATCTTATATTGTGAATTCAATGCATTTAATCAATGTTTAGGAACAAACTTTATTCTATTATCTCTTCGTCCTTTATTCCAAATATCTATATTCAACCAAAATGCATGCAATATCCCATATTAGAAAGTTAAGAAAACCTAACCCGCCTTTTTGTGTGAATCTTTCCGAAAGAAATGGACGATGTCATCACGTTGTCAGCCAAGTAGTTTTTGTATCTCTAAAGCGAGTTTTATCGATTCAATAAGGGGTCAATATATTGCACTGTATGCAAAATCCGGGAGCAAAACACGTTCCTTGTAGGGGAAATCCACCAGAATGGTGTTGCTTACGTAGCATTATTCTGCTGATGCTTCTGGTAATGAATGAATGAATGTATAGGGACAGTATGTCGCGTCAGCTCATATCTTAGTGCAAATGAAATAGGATATTAGAGGAGGCGACGGGAACAGGGGGCGTGGTATGCGTCACGTTGGTAGTCGGACTTGGGGAATGTAACTAGATGGTAAAAGTTACTCTAGTACAAACATAAAAAGTTTATAGTGTTTTATTAAATAAACGTAATATATACCCCCTAAAAATGAATGAATTACATTTATTTTAGACTGAAGATTGCAATCCATATTTTTGTTAGTAGGTACACGGTTTAAATTGGTTAGTAAAGAATCCTATATTAAAAAATAAAAATATTGTAATGTTTTTTTATTTTTTAATATAAGATTGTTTACTAACTTTTCGGGTGAAGACAATCGAGTAACACCAGAAAAATAATATAGGGTTGTCCCATATCTGTATAATAATTTTCAGGAAGCTGTTGGTGCTGTTCCATTCCTTGTGCATCAGTGAGGCGACTCGTTTACGGAGTAATGTATAAAAACAATCCGTCCGAGCCTCCGCAAACATCCCTGATGCACTGCAATGTTTCCTCAACCCCATCAGCACTCAGAAAGCATTGTTGTACTGGACCCTGAGAGCCTGGTAAGATTTTTGCTTATATCTAGTCTACAGGACACAGGTGTACATGGGCTGACAGTATTACTTGAACACCGTAATTTTTACGTCCGTAGTACACTTAGGGAAACTAGAACGCCAATTTTTGGTATTAAAGTATTTCAAAATAAGGTTTTTGTATTGGCAGTGTATTCTAGCGCTTTATATAATTCATTAAGGCAGCTGCTGTCGCGGCCATAACAGTTACGTAAGCGACATTTTGTTGGAATGTTATAGACGTTGGAATGTTATAGACGCCTTATTTTAAACTTATTTTTAGTTAGCCAAAGTAATACAGATTCCGTGAAAAATTCAAGCTTCTACCAATTACGGTTATAGAGCTAGAACTTTAGGTTCGGAACGATGAAAATTGTATTTAAGTGAAACGTGATACGCATTCTTGGAGTATAGCCAATATACTTAGCATTTGAAAATAAGAAAGATACTGAGGGCACTACTAGTACTAACTAGATTGTGTATGAAAATTTCAGGACACGTAAGTAAAGATGCGATAGCTCAGTTGTTCTGAGCACCTCTGCTTTAAAGAAGAAGTCGCAGGTTCAAATTCTGCTTGCAATTTAATAAGGCGTATTGATTTTTTCCTTATAATCGAACTCTGTGTTATAATACTATTTATATATGTATGTGTCAGTTCCATTGAAAGGGTGGATGTAAGAGGATTAACAGCTCTTAGCAGGGCTTAGTTTTTTTTTATTCAAAGTTATACCACTAACCTGTTATCAAGGTCACTTTTTGACATGAAGGTACTGTTTTTTGTTTCAACAACGCTTTAGAATTAATATCAGTTTTTCATTAGCAAACGCATCTGCTTTAATAAATATTTAAAAAGGTTGGATGTAGCACATTATTAGAATCGATACTATTAACGATGGGGCTGGATCAAAAAGTTACAAAACTTTACGATCAGTTTTCTCAGCCCCAGAACATCTACTGCTGAACAAAGGTCTTCCCCAAAGATCTCCATAACGGCCGGTCGTGTGCCGCCCTCATCCAACGATTTCCTGCGATCTTCATCTTGTTGGGGCCCTCCCCACGCTGCATCGTCTTGTACGCAGTCGGCACTCGAGAACCTTTCTGCCCCAGCGACCATAGCCACGGCATTATGCCCCGTACAATTCAACTTAAGTTTAGCCCCTGTTTGAACTAGTTTTACGTTCTTCTTCTTTGTTGTCACACTCTTGGCTGAGTGGTAGTGGTCGTCATATCAGGGTTTGTGGCAAGCTTCACAATCTGTCGCCATTCTTCTCGTACATTTGTGGAATGGACTATTGAGTGCAATTTCAACTTTGTCGGTCCACCGTATGGTGACTTGCCGCGCGCTCTTGTGCCTTCAACTTTTCCCTGCACTACAAGTCGCTCCACAGATGTGTTTTCTCGACGTGTGATGTGTCCGAAGAAAGTGAGAATACGATATTGGACGATGGAAGATACACCTTAATACCGAGTACTTGGAGGATTGACAAGTTGGTTCGGAACTGTGTCCAGGTTACGCCAAGCATTCTTACGCTTTTCTCAAGCTTTACGGTAGATGACACTATATATACCGATACTACACTACTGACCGATTTCGGCCACGGCGACCGCTTCAACTCCGTAGTTGGCTACGCTCGTGTGCTCTCGTGTGGCTCACATAGCCAATCTTAGTAGTGAAGACCCGTGCATACAACGGGCACGTGAGCACACCATTTATATAATTATAGCTGATAGCTGCTGGTGGTCGGGCTTTCAGCTCTTCCCGCCTGACGTCTAAATTAATAAGTCTACGGGATTCAAATTTATCTGTTTCTTTTTTAACAAAAGATCTCCATTTTGGGAATTTTTGGAAAGATCTCCCACTGCAAGGAATCTATGTTGCAGTTTTTCATATGACGCTTAAGCACATCTTTATACCTAAGGAGTTGCCCGCCATGCTTTCGTTTGCCTTCCTTTAATTCAGAGTAAAAGATGCGCTTAGCCACCCGACCCTCGGGCATCCTTGAAACGTGACCGCTCCAGCGAAGTTGTCGTCGCATGATGTAAACCTCAATTCCACCCACATTGGCTCTCCGTAAAACTTCGGTGTTTCTTACGCGGTCGGACCAACTGATCTTTAAGATTTTACGCAGGCATTTTAGGTGGAATCGATCTAGGGTGCGGATGTGACGACGGTACACGGTACACGTCTCAGAGGAGTACAGAATATTGGGCAATACAACAGCCATATATATGGAGACCTTAGTGGCCAACTTCAGGTCATGTGAGCGGAAGACTTTGGTATTCAGCTTACCAAATGCTACAGCGGCAGCACCGATTCTGCTGTTGATCTCTGCGTCAAGGTCACACGTAGAAGTTACTGTGCTCCCCAGGTAACGGAACTTGTCGACCTGCTTCAGTACGTTTTCGCCAAGTTTGACAATCAGTGTTTCGCAACCATGAACGTCATGCGGCATTACTTCCGTCTTCTTGACACTGATTTTCAGGCCATACTTGCAGCAAGACTCGTGAAAGTCGGTCACAAGCTGCTGAAGGTCACCTGGAGATTCCGCAAAGAAGCATAGATCGTCCGCATACATAACGTCAGAGATCAATGCGTGCAACACTTTGGTGCGTGCCTTAAACTTGGCCAGGTTGAAGATGTTGCCATCGGTGCGAAACCGAATGCGAATTCCTTTTTCTGGAATTTCTCTCTGCAAGACATCGCGGACAATAACTGCGAAGTACAGGGCAAAGAGTGTGAGCCAAGACGCATCCTTACTTTACCCCACAGGTAACGGGGAATACGCTGGTCTCATCACCATCCACAGCGACGCAGCACTTCATACCGTCATGCAGAAGTCTCAGGAGTCGAATGAACTTCTACGTGCATCCTGATTTTTCCAACACCATCCACAAGGCCTCGCGGGGGACACTGTCAAAAGCCTCTCAAGATCAACGAAGCAAAGGTAAAGGCCTTGATTCTGTTCTCTGCCTTTTTCCTGCAGTTGACGCAGTGAGAAGATGGCCTCACAGGTTCCCCGATTAGGCCGGAAGCCAAACTGTGTTTCTGGCAACGATTCTTCAGAGAGCTTCATAAGGCGGTTTAAAAGTACTCGGGCGAAGACTTTTCCGGGGGCTGACAGAAGTGAAATCCCGCGGTAAGAGTTGCAGTCTGCTCGATCACCCTTGTTCTTGTAGAGGGCCCTTGCGTGCTATTATGCGTGATAGTGTGAAACTAGTCGGGACATGTTCCTCATCCCACATACGAATAAAAAGTTGCCATATAGACGAGTGCAACTCCTCACCTCCGTACTTCAGCAATTCACCTGGTATAAAATCAACGCCGACCGCACGCTTATTCTGCTGTTGCTTAATTGCAAGCACAACTTCGCCACGAGACAGAGGCTCGTCCAGCTCATTAAGTTTTGGGAACTGAGGCATTAAGCTAATGTATTGTAGGTCTGCTGTTCGATCCATGTTGAGCAGAGAGTTAAAGTGCTCTGCCCATCTCCTTATTACATCTTCCTTGCTCTTTAGAAGGCATTCACCGTCAACTGACTTGAGCAGTACCTTCGCATGAGAGTTTGTACCAATCAGCTTCCTGACTTCCGTGTAAAATTCCCCGAGCTGATTTGTATCTGCAAGCCACTGCATGCGACGGGCCTTTTCTTGCCACCATTTTTCTTTAGTTCCCCTAGATAGTCTTCTCAGATCCAGGTCACTTTATCTGATCTCCGCCATACTAACACCCTGTTGTCTCACTTGCCGTCCTCGAAGGAGATGCCGGTGTCTGTGTAATGCTTCCGTCAAAATTTTGTCATTCTTGTCAAACCAGTACTCGTTTTTAAGAACGGCTAGACCAAGAGTAGTTTTGGCACTGTCTATAATGCGAGAAGACAAAGAATTCCAGAGAGCATCAACATCACGACTCCCTTCACTCGGGGACGGCAGCGCAGCAGCCAAGGTTTCAGCGTATTTCTTCCTCGCCTCTATATCATTCAGCCTATCTACGTTTAGGCTCGTCGGCTTTGATCTCTCAGATCTACGTGGACGGTGAAGGCAGAGGTGCAGTTTGGTGACAACAAGCCGATGATCTGTCCAACAGTGGGCACCACGCATGGCGCGGGTGACCTGGACCTGGGAATAATCTCTTTGTCTGACGATGGCATAATCTATTAGATGCCAATGCTTGGATCTTGGATGCATCCACGTCGTCTTATGTTTGGCAGGTAGTCGAAAAATGGTGTTTGTTACTGCAATATCATACTGTGCACACAAGCTATGCAGCAGCTGGCCATTGCTGTTCATACTACCGACTCCGTGTCTGCCCAGGACTTTAGGCCAAGCGTCAAAGTCTCGTCCGACTCTGACATTAAAATCCCCCAGTAGAAGAATTTGCTCTTTGGAACTTATACCATCGAGGCAATTTGCCACTTCTTCGTAGAATTTTTCCTTAATGTCATCAGACTTGTCAAGCGTCGGAGCAGAGACACTGATGACATTTAGATAGTTGTCACTGTCAAAATGAAGGCGCAGAGTGGTAACGCGATCTGATACATGTACAGGATACTCCTGTAATCGCGTAACAAGGCTATTCTTGATCGCAAATCCAACTCCTGACCGTCTAGGTTCAGCGGAGTTTGTATCCTTCCAGAAGAAGGTATATCCCCCCCCCCCCCTTTTTCCACCAGCTCTCCTTCGTGGGCAAGATATGTTTCGCTGATAGCAGCCACATCCACATTGTATCGGCCAAGTTCTCGAGCTACTATGGCGGTTTTCCTTTCAGGACAGACATTTTCATCGCGGTCAAGAAGCGTTCGCACATTCCACGCGCCAAAAGTCATAACCGACCTTTTAACAATTTTATTATTCTGCTTGCTTCGACCACGATTTAAGAGATGCGGAGGCAGCCGCGGTTACTACCATCCTCTAGTTGGGGGGTGAGCTTTTTTTTAGGACACCTTTTCTAGCCCTCTCCCCTTCTCTAAATAGGGCTGCTTTGTCACTCTGGGTGCTGCCGAGTCCTATCTGTCACCCCAGTGCAGAGCAAAGGCGACTACGACGCATACTGCGCCCCCAGAGCCGCCAGTGTGCAGGCATCAGACAAAGCCCGGCTTGCATCAAACCGAACCTCTCTTCCTCAACCCATCGCCACTGGACTTAACGCCAAATCAGAGTCCTTTATACGGAAGCAGTCAGGTGCGCAGGAGATATTTTGGTGCACAAGCATACGCGCAAATGCAGGTGCACACACTCGTGTTCACCCATCTTGACCCAGTGGAACGGAGGACCGATACGACCGGAGATGGGATCAGATGATGTGTCTGGCCGATGATAACTATAACACTTTTATCATCGCCCTTGGCCATCCACCCTGCCTTGTTATCCCGCCGGGTCCACCAAGCTCGATTGCATATCTGCGTTGAGTTGCCATCTCCACCGGGATAAACTTATGCATTTGAAGTGGGAGGTTTCCACTACTAGGCCTACCAGAGGCAGGCTCCCCTCACCAGTTTAGCCCGCGAACCGACGCGGTTTACCGAGGTGTGGCCGCTGCATGCACTACAGCTTCTTGGAGCCACTGGTGAGAGTGTGAGAACGCCTGCAGCCAGTGGAGCATTATCGCCTACAATAGGCCGGTTAGTGATATTCAAAAGGTTAAGTTCTAAACGACCCGCTACACCCCACACTACAAAGCATCCAGATGGCGCATAAGATAAGAATGTCTTGATGTAAAATTTGATGCTTGACCGTTTGGATTATTTATATTATACCACTCTTTGGCAATTTTCGTCGATACACCAGTCGGTCATCCGTGTTGGCCCGGAGAGCCGAGAAAACGAATCCCATCCTACACGAAACTCTCTTCAAAGACTAAAGACTTGTGCAAGTAGTTTTCGTGGGTCCAGTCAGCATCAAAAGTAGCTGAAAGTTTTACTACCAGTACGTCAAATTGTATTCTCAACTTAACTCTTACTTTTCATGCTGACTATACACTAAGGGAAACTGAAACACGTACCGTTTTGATCTTTATTGTCATTGTGGCAAGAGTAAGAAGGTACATGTTTCAATTCCTCTTAACTTTACAAGGTACAGTCGGCCAAGAAATTGGTCGGCCATTTTTCGGTTCTATTTTGTGTTTATTAATGTTCAAAAGTGGAAGACCAATTTCTTAGTCAAGTGTACATTAAATTTTTGCGAATATTTTTTATTACTCGTTATTAAAGAATCTGAAATTTATTTGACATTTTTAACTAAAGAACATTTTCCTTTCGAAAGATTTCATAGTTTTCCGCAAGCAAGTTCTTGAAAAACCAGCAAAATGTTAAAGTTGCTTACATTAATTAATGTGCTCAACTGACTAGGTCTTTCTAATGATATTTATAACCTATTCTTCTTAGCGCTAAAAAAAGGCTATTAATGTCAAACTACATTCATCACTGTTGAAGCATTATTTAATTAAACGAAAGAAAATTAGGGTACCAATATTTACAGGGTGAAAAGTTGATTTAAGTTAACTTCGTTTATGTATTTTTTGATAACATTCGCAGGTACCTTGTAAAGTTTTTTGTTCAGTTCGGAAAGTAAAACAAAAAACACTTCATCGCACATAAGAATGAAGACATTGCCGAATAATTTGAGAAAGACCTTGGTATTACTGGTAGAGACAATACATAAAAAAATCAAATTTTCTTCGTTGGTTGTGCAAAAAGAGCTACCTTCACACCAATTTCTTTTAGTTTTTAGGGCAACTGGTACCACCCTTTTAAGTAATATATATCTATTAAATATATCGTCGTCTAGTACCCATAACACATGCCTTATTGAGCTTACCATGGGACTAGTTCGATTTGTGTCAAATTGTCCCGTAATATTTATTTATTTATTATTTATTTTAGTTAACAGCAATTCGTATAAAAACAATATTTTTAGTTACTGAATCTTTTAATTGCGTAAACTTCGAAGTTTGATTTTCCAGAGCTTCAAAAAACGGCAGACTTGAGTAGATATTTGATATTTATTTCAGCTTGATATCTCCACGTGTTCCTGAGAAAAAGGATCTTGACAGACAGACAGACAGAGAGTCAGACATGCAGACAGAAGAACGGACACTAAAGTAGTCCTATACAAGTGTTCCGTTTTTCCTTTTAAGGCAAGGAATCCTAAAAAACCTAGCTTTCAACTAATCAAAATATATTACTTGCGGGAAAATTCTATGTAACATATACAAAGACGTAAACTACGTAATACATTCTTACGTCTAAATAGGGAGGCTAGATGAAGATGGACAAAGGAAAACAAGGTAATAAATCTGGGAACCCTGAATCTGAGATGATCACCTAACGTAATAAAAGACTAATGAAGTCTACACAGCTCAGCGGAATACTGACACGAATAAATTATGACGAATAGTTTGCACAAGTATGCTCGGAGCTCTGAAAACAAACTTACAGTGACGGCAACTTTATTAGCGGGGAGAAAAATTCATAACCCTCTTTTTGCCAGCGTAGTCGAGTAAAAAGTATCTTGTAACCATCTGTGGATGCCCAGCTCCAGCTACCCGTGTTCCGAAAGTAGCTGAAATCCGTGAAGCCGTTTTGGCGTAATAAAGCCACAGCCCCATGAACAGATCAGTTTGATGGTGTCATAATATTGTATTGTCACCTAACTTACAAGTACGAGTACCTATGCCAAATTTTAACTCAATTGGAATTTGGGAAGGGGGTCAAATTTTACTTGCAATATACAATAGTTACTGACCTTGTTACAGGTGAATATATTATAATAATGCAATCCATACATGTAACAGAAATGTTTCATTAATATGGACCATTTGTCAGTGAACACATTGGCAACCTGATGAACTTCTTTCAGGTGAACATTGAGTATGAACGGCTGCGGAACCCTAGGCCGAACATGGTCCGACATGTTTTTGGCCGGTTTTTCATACCAAATTTAGGAGCTCTCTTTGTAAGAGGTTCAAATTTACATACCATTTTGATTAGAGGAACCTAAAAAAGTCAAGTTTGAACTTTTAAAAATCTTTTGTTAAAAGATTCGGCGAAGTTTACCAAAACCCAGCTAATACGCCTGACCTCTTTTTCTCAAAGACTAATCAATAATCTAGTACTTAGGTCGACTAACTAATCTTATTATGTTTTATTACATAACAATAAAACTTCAAGTGACCTTTAAACTTAACCTAAATACTGAAATGAGAAATTTCGGTACAAACAAGTTCCACCCACGAATAATTACTTTATTTAGTGCAAATTTGTTTGGTTCGTCTGTAGCTAAAATTAATAAAACGGACATAAAATTAAATGAAGTCTATAAAATAAAGTCAGATACAATATAAACTGCCATCGTATATTTTGAATAAGTGAAGTTTTTGTTAGTTATCTATTTTAAGACCCACCAATCAAACACAATTTTGTGACATTAGTAAGGATAAGCGCGTATTAGTAGAAGGAAGCTCAGAGTCACTCAGCTAGCTATGGAAAGGGCTATGCTTGGGATCTCTCTACCAAATCGAATCAGGAATAAGAAGATTCGTAGACGAACCAAGGTTATGATATAGCAAACAGGGTAAGTAAACTGAAGCGGCAAGCGCAGCGTGGTAAGGCCACCCGCAAGATGGTCAAATGACCTCGTTAGAGTTGCGGGGACTCGCTGGTTGCGGGTCGCCTATATCCGGCCCATGTAGAAGTCTACTGAGGAGACCTGATTCCAGCAGTGGACGTCCTATGGCTGAAATGATGATGGATAAGGATAAAAACATTATGAATAAAAAAACTGACTTAGCTTGAGTCACTTTTTCCTGCTAGAAGGCCGCTAACCTCAAGCAATAGATAAGTATTTAATCCATCATTTCACGGTATAATTCTTGGTCTTCTTCTTAGTCATGTACTCTTGGCCGTGTAGTCGTGGTCAAGACGGTAGCTGCACAGCCTTTTTAGGGTTCCGTAGCCAAAATGACAAAAACAGAACCCTTATAGTTTCGTCAAGTCTCTCCGTCCGTCCGTCCATCCATCCGTCCGTCCGTCCGTATGTCACAGGCATTTTACTCAAAAACTATAATATGTATATTGGTGAAATATGGAGCATAAGTGTTTTGTGTAAGTCGCTACTTAGTTTGATAGTTAATTAAAAAAAATATATGGGGGGCACTCCATACATGTAACCGAAAATGAAAAAAAAAACAGCAAATATCAATGTGTGGCACATATTTCGACAGTTCTCCTAAAAACACTTTGAGATTTCTCCAAAACAAATTTCATTGAGTTTATATTTTCGGAAATAATCGCTCTTAAAGTAGCATAAATTGTGTACTCCCCCCTCTATTTTCTAAACGGTATGTCCATAAAATCCGGAAAAAATTTACAAGCTTAATACATACTTCCAACCAAAATTAATTTCAACATGATCGGATATACTGTTGTTAAGTTATTGCCAAAAAACTGCGCTTCTCAGCGAAAGGACGTAAGCGCCGGGGAGATACGCTCTGTTACCAAACAGCATTTCACAAATGAGGCGTACTGAGGAGAAAATAAATGCTGCAAAGAAAGTAAATTATTAAAATAAAACAATTAAGCCCTTCTGGCACATGTGTAACTGTCTTTACAGCTTAGGCCCATCTGGCATGTATGTACACCTTTATTTGTTTTTTTTCATAAATGGGTAGTTTGCACAAACTGTAACTTTGACAGAGGAAAATATATCCCGTCTCAGTCCACCCGTGACCATGGAAAGCTGAAAAGCTTCCGAAACGTCGGGAACTAAAATGAGATAATGTACGCGATATAATCCGTTAAATTGTTTTATTTCATGAAAAAATTGTTCTCGGTATAACACGGTTTGTTATCTCCTGTAGGTAGTTAAATACTCTAACTCCGCGCGGTGTACCCGTTGCATTTTATTAAATCGTCAAACGGGGCTCTTCTCTACACCATTGTTATATAAGCGGGTGCGAAATATAACTGTTTATATCTGTTTATCTGCTCAAGGTTTATATTAAAAAACATAGTTAATCGGAGCGTATGTATAGCGTAGGCCGCTAGTAAACATCTCAATGTAATTACACACCTAAATATAACTTTTAGCAATTGTATCGGCAATCAGATGACGTATCTAGTTACTCCCACGTTTCGGCCCTTTTCCGACACAACATCCGATCATTATCCTCCAGCTTAGGTATAAAACGTAGGTACTCCTTAAAACAGCGGCAAAACTTCGCTCAAAGGGAAAATTGAGTAAGTTGTGACATTGTTTGTTGTTAAATTCAGTCGTCAAAATAAAGTCGAACTTAAATTAATAACACAAATCGAATACCTATTGTACGAGGATACTGCCTGATTTGTATATAGTAATTTAACGTGTTATCAAGTTTATCACCAACACCTCTAGAGCCGACGAGTTCTTCAGTAACGATCACGCACCTGAAGACGCAGCGTGTGTGCTCCTGAAAGATGGGCTGACGACGGTGGTGGTGGTTCAGGATTGGTAAAGAGAGGGTTTGTCCTTTTTAGTTTAAATAATTATAATATTTTCTTCTGTTTCCGCTATTATTACTCATTGAAATAAAACAATTTAACAAAAAAAAATGGATTTATTAAGATATATTTTTTTCTCTGACAAAGTTACAATTTGTGCAAACTACCCATTTTTGAAAAAAACAAATAAAGGTGTATATAGGCTTACATGCCAGATGGGCCCAAAGCTTCCGAAACGTTGGGAACTAAACTGAGATAATATACGCGATAGTATCCGTTAAATTGTTTTATTTTAAAGAATTACGTTATATATTTGGTTTCAACTGCCAATTTTGCGTTTTTTATTTATTCAATATATCCATGGGTTTTCAGATTAATCAAAATATATAAAAATGAAAAACCCTTGGAGTTCGTCGGTCGAACTAAGTGGAATTTTAGTGTTCCACGGAATTCAATGGTCGATCTAAGTGGAATTTTAAAATTCCTCGTGGTTCGATGGCCGAATTAAGTGGAATTTTAAGGTTTCACGAGAACTATAAGGACTTTTCCTTATAGTTCGAGTGGTCGCTGTCCGACCGTGATTAAATTTCTAAACTATAATTAAATTTCCTAGTCCTCCGACATGTCGGACAAGGCTGTCAAACCACGCGGCTGGAGGATATTTTTCACTTAAATTGTATTGCCTTTTATTCGAGACAATCTCAAAGCAATCAACTCAAGATTGCTACACATTTTTTCTACTACTTCTGATCGGCACGTTGCAATTTATTTTAATCCATGCTATTCTTAGTCCCTCCTATTTATTGTAAGGTCGATTCAAACGTGGGTGAGAATCTGTCTTTCGTTACTACTTTCTCTGATAACCCTTAACAGATTATAGGATTAGAAATTACTTAGGCAATCAAAAAACGGGAAAATAGCGTGATTGTATGTATGTATGTATCAAAAAGCGGGCGTTGTAAAGATCGTTTCAGAATAATGCATAAATTGTCATGTTAGCTGTTCTATGATAAAACCATTAGATATAAATATAAATATTAGGGACAATGTTACACAAATCAACCTAGTCCCAAACTAAGCAAAGCTTGTACTATAGGTACTAGGCGACGATCTACATAGTATATAGATACATTATAATACTTAAATACATAGAAAATATCCAAGACCCAGGAACAAACATTCGTGTTCATCGCATATACACTTGTCCTAGTCGGTATTCGAACCCGGGACCGCCAACTTCGTAGACCGTTGTGCAACCCACTGAGCCAAACGTGTCGCCAAATTAAAAATATAAACGGTTCTATATATATTTTAGGTTTTCACAAAACATATGGGTTTTACTGAATGACCTTCTCAAAGTTCCTGATTTCAAATTATGCTGATAATTTTTTGGTAAACGTTACATTATAATTTTGAGTTTCAATAATTTTAGTATGGGTCAGCAAAAAACCCAGATTATAATCGTGTGAATCAGTTTTTGGCGTAGAAGTACTACATTAAAGGTTCTTTAAGCAAGGAATAGAAGGCATAACTGGAACACTAACTGCCGTGTCGCTGTCCCCAATTAATAACCTGATTCAATTGAAGTGTTAATTTAAACACAAAAGCTATCATAACACCCGATTTACTCAATAACTCCCTGTAGTAACTCATTACAAAGCCACACCAAGTTTGCTTCCTTTTAATTAAATGTCTACCACCAGATATTTACCTTTGAAACACAAGTTCCCTGTATGACTTACGTACAGTCGGACACACACTAATAAGTTGTTTTTGACGGTCCTGGTTTCAAATCTCTGAAAAGGCGATTTTTTTTTTGACGAGCACAAATATTTGTTTCTAAGTCTTGGATATCTCCTATTTATATACGAGTAAGTATAAGGGAAGGCAACCAAGAGCAAGAAATCCTATTCGCTGGACAGACCAGATCTGTGACAAAACCAAGACAAAAGTCCACGAAGCATTACACATTGCCGAAGATCGCAACAAGTGACAAGCGATCGTCCACAAAATAATTCGTACAGGTCCTCAGCAATGAGGAACACGACACATGGAGGAAGAGGACATAAGTATATATTATATATAATTATATCGTCGTAATCAACGCTCGTGCCTAATTGAACTTACCATGGGACTAGGTCGATTTGTGTCAAAAATGTGCCATAATAATTATTTATTTATTAGGGATATGAGCGCAGTGACAACGAGACTCGAACGCGCTCCCCTATTTTAATGCAGTATTGTTACTTGAGCTGTCACATAGTTACGTAAGCCACATTAAGCACTTAATTACACTACATAATATCGATACTTCCTACGTATAGTCAGTCAAGTGACGTATATCAGTGCAAGCAACATCAATTTCCCAAATCTGGACGCTCTGTATTCTGGGGTAAGTCACTTGCACCAGACTACGAGGTACGAATTGAGGCGGGCCGGCGTTAAGTATGGTGCAACATGAAGTTGGCTCGGTACCTATGTACGTTTAACATCGATGCCTGCGGATGGTGGCTCAGTATGCTCACCTCGCATTCGTAGTCGTGTTACACAAACAAAATATCACTATAAATTAAATAACTTTGTTTTATGTAAGATTCAATCGTCATATTGTCTAAAATTAGTTAGCCCAGTTAAGGGACTACCTGGAAAATTTCGGTAAATTTCACTGTTTTTAAAGTGATATACAATTATTCCACTTGGTGGAAACCACATAAAATATAATAAATATATTGTAGCTTGGTACTTGACCTATATTTTTGTCAACTGGAATGTTATAATACCTACTAAATGAAGAGAAAAAAAATATTCATTGAGTCCTTTTTGTATCTTAAATTGGTATAGGCTGCTTTGTCAAGCGACGCTTAGACATGGGACTAAAACCAAGGTGAGTAATGATGTTCACTTTAAAATTGTGAACTGGTTTTTCAATCGGTTCTATAGTTTTTAAGAAAAGTAGCAAAAACTGGTTTTTTGTCGTAAAAATAACAAATTTTGATCGCGTTTATCTCGGTTTCAGTAACTTGTGAAGATAAAATGAAACAGTATATTGGTAGCAACGGTGGTTGTCAACACAATGAGATATATACAACACAGAAAAGTGATGAGCTACGGATGGAAGGTCATTCGCGTATGGGAGCTCCTTAACAATAAAGAAGGAGATAAAAAGCCACGTAGATAAGTGTGTCTACAGTTTTCTCAAAAACTATCAAGAATTTTAAAAACTGGAATATGTAGTCTGAAAGAAGGCTCTTCTCCAATACAAAATTTTTATGAATTTATCCTGAAAGACATGAAAGTGACGTAAAATTTAAGTAGAACAGTAAATCTTTAAACAGCTCTTTAAAATTTTGTTTTTACAGTTGCACCAGTGTGCATAGGAAACATCGATATAGTTGTCTAGTATCCACAGTACAAGCAAATACGCTTTGCTTAGTTTGGGCCTCTTAGATTATTTAACCACTGGAGATGTACCGACCGTACAAATTTTCCAGGCATTATTAGCGGGGGGCGAGGCATCCAGCGTCGTAGTCGTCGAATACGTGCAGCACACTACGGAAATATTCCTATTTCTTGAAACGCACACAGTGAAAAAATTGCCCACAAACAAAAAAACACTCACGTACTTTGGCAGAGAGGATATTCGTATTGATTGATTGATTGATTGATTAAATATAAAAGTTATCGTTAGTATATTTGTTGGTTGACTGTACTACGGCATGATCTAGATTCCTTATAATTTCGAAGGCGTAATGTTTGCAAGTTAGTATAGGTTATCAAACGGATTACTTGCTTAATTATCAACTCGAACTTGAGTTAGGCAAACTTTAATTAATTTGTCGAAATACTGGAAAAGTTTTTTAATACGAATACTAAGAATTTGGCTTAGTTTTAGAAGTATTATATATAATACTAGCGACCCACATAATGGTATCAATAAAAAAAAACGCATATATAGAGTGAGAGCAGCTAAAAACCTTCAGACTAGCCCTCGTACATGTGTGAAACATGAATATGAAAAATAGTAGTCGTTACGTTATAAACTTTATACTCTCGTGATACCGAGTTTATAGTTGAAACGATTTATTACAGTATTGTTAGCGGTCTGAAACACTTTTATGCTCGAAAATGAACGCGAAAGACGCATGAATTACGCAAGTCCTGATTATTGATAGATACAAGTCTCAGTTGTAGTTGATAATGAAATTGATGATCATACTAATCCTTCCTCCGAATGATTAATTTTTGCGATGTTAGAGAGTTTGACAAGAAAGGAATCTTTATCATCATTGTCATCTCAACAATCAAAAACTGTTTACATAGTCGTCCCCCAAAAGACGGTAATATGAACGCTTTAAGTCTTATAACACATTCAAATTAGTCCAACGGGAATAAAAAATATCTGAGAATTCTTAAAAAAGTTTTGTGTTGTTTAGGAAACGGTAATTATATTTATTATTCAAATAACTCCACTAAATTTTAAATTATTTTTGAACCCGCCCAACAATTTAACTGTCAATGTTTCAATGTATAGGGTGGGCCATAAATTTTTGCAAATAGTAACACTGAATTTTTTGGACACTGTTAAAGTGAGCGGCGGGATATTGACGGGAAACTATAGGTAACTTCGTGCAATTTTATTTGTAATGGAGCGCTTCACGGGAAAACAACGGGCTTTTTGTGTTAAGCAGTTTTATTAAAAGATGATGAGATAGCCGCGATCCGTTGTTGTATGTGTCAGGGAGTTTTCCACGGTTTTCCTATATGATTGCAGGAGTGCCAACAACGAGACAGAGGACATCTGGATAAAGTCATTAAAAAAAATGCAATTATCTGTTACTAGGTTAAATAAGTAAAATATAGAAAAACATATATAGTTAACTTTTTATCGATGTTTCATAAGTGCAAAAATTTTCGGCCCACCCCATATTTACGACCTTTTTACTTAGACCATTGCACCTCTGGAGATTGCGATCCGTTGCGTTAACGAACAGTTTATTCATAAATTTTAAGCGAAAGGGGAGGTTAACATGTACAGCTCATATACGGAAATATTTCTCGTTCTACAAACACACACAAAGAGCACTAATCGGTAAACCTGTAAGCCTCTGACACATCTAGAAAAAACTAATAATTTCTAAACCGATTTCGAATAGTCTCGATGTAGTCACCTTTCAAACACAAAACAACTACATCAAAATCCCTCCATCCGAGGGATATGATGCCCCAGACACATGTACATACGCCAAACTATAACACCCTTCCCTTTTTTTCGTTGGGGGTAAAAATAACCTACAAACGAAAACACATACACACTGACAGTTAGTCGTATAAAGAAACAGAACGATGTTCATATAACTACTTTGGCAGAGGGAAATGCGTTCGTGATGTTATTTCCAGTTATTAATTGTGAGCCTCTTCAATACTTGTAAAGAGATAAAATTAGCTTTACAATCATCCCAAGCAAACTGAAGTAGCAATGGGCAGGGCACATAGTTCGAAGAACCGACGGCCGCTGGCGCAGAAATGTTCTAGTTCTAGAGTGGAGACCACGTACCGACGACCTGATTAGGGTTGCGGGGGCTCGCTGGATGCGGGTCGCCTCTATCCAGCCCATGTGGAAATCTATTGAGGAAGCCTGTGTCCAGCAGTGGACGTCCTACGGCTGAAATGATGATGATGATGATGAATCATTCTTGAAATCCGGATTTTATAAATTTTTCTTAAAAACAAACGCATGATTCATCACTGAATTGGTGAATGTAAAAATGTTTATTTGTTGTTGGAGCTAAAATCGTCTTCCACGGAACCGTCTAGACAGATTATTTCATCGTATTTAGCGCAATTAACGTAGCCGCTGTAATAAATCATTACAACCACGTAATCCCTTGTAACAGAACACTTTAATTTTGATACAGTGTAGTTAGTTTGGTTTTTATTTTACACTAGCTTCTGCCCGCGACTTCGTCCGCCTTAAACTTGTTTATCGCGGATAAGGGTATTTTCCGGGATGAAAAGTAGCCTATATCCTTCTCCGGAACTCAAACTATCTCCATACCAAATTTCATCCAAATCGGTCCAGCGGTTTAAGCGTGAAGAGGTAACAGACAGACAGACAGACAGACAGACACACTTTCGCATTTATAATATTAAGTATGGATTGAGAAGACGATGATGGTCGGGACTTTAAAATATTATACTATAATATATTATTTAAACTATCTTCAACCCAAGAGAAAATAATGTTTACTTGTCATGATCGTTATAATTATCGACTAATATTTCACCTCAAATATTGTGATTTGCGGAAATGATTCCTTCAATCTTTATGACACTGTTGCAAAAAAACTGGCGGGTAGTAAAAAATACTTTCCAACTACTTGGTAGTTCCGCAGGGGGTCATTATTGCAGTGTTCCAATCGTCTCATTTTTGTCTGTAGTTCTTTGTTGAAATGCCTGTATATTTAAATTTAAGGGTCTATTTACATGGACCACGACCACACCACAACGCAGCGACAAAAAGTGGTCATGCTGTGGTTGCGTGTGAATAATTCCGCTGCAGCTTCCTGCAGTTGCTTTGATGTCGTTGGACCGACCACTCGGTTGCATTTGACGACGAAATATAGTCCGTGTGAATACAATTATTTATTTTGATATAAACTATTGCCCGACCACTTGGTTGTCGTAGTGGTGTGGTTGAGGTTGTAGTGTGGTTGTGGTACAACTGAAAAGTACTCTTAAAATAATCTGTCGCGGCCCTAGCTACTACAGAAGCAGGGGAAGCGGGGGTGAGACGGGCCTAACCAGTTTGCCGCCCGGATCGCGGCTGCTGCCGCGCCGTCACCGCCGTGCTCTCTTACCTTTCGACCTCGCACGCGACACACGCGTCGCACATTTTATTAATTAATTATTAAATCTAAACCATTGTAGAAAGTAGAATTACATAGTAGATAGAACATCACGCCTTCTTTTTAATTTCTTACTAAGACCCCTAAGTCTTAACATAATCCATACTAATATTATAAATGCGAAAGTGTATCTGTCTGTCTGTCTGTCTGTCTGTTACCTCTTCACGCTTAAACCGCTGAACCGATTTGGATGAAATTCGGTATGGAGATAGTTTGAGTCCCGGGGAAGGACATAGGCTACTTTTTATCCTGGAAGAATACCCTTATCCGCGATAAACGAATTTAAGGCGGACGAAGTCGCGGGCAGAAGCTAGTTTCTTATAAGTCCGGGATCTCCACCAAATATCTCGTAATGCTTCAAAAATCTACTGACACTCTGACAAAATGTCTCCACGAATTGGTGTCACCTTTACACGATAAAAGTTCTGTACCAATTTAGATAAATATGTAATAGAGATAGTTTGAGACGCTTGGAATGACTTAAGATAGCTCCTATCCCGGAAATCATGCCATAAAGACCTCTTTATGAGATGATTTCCGGGATACGGACACCTCTGTAATATAATAAAATTGAAAAAATGTAATGCCTTTACATTGAAGAGATATTTAAAAAACATGAAACGGAATATTTGTAGGCATTGAATCGATATATTTATATTTTTTGTATGTGTATTTTATTTATATATATGAAAGCCACATTCACGTCAAAACGGCTAAACAGATTTAAACTATTTTTAGTACACTAGCCGCTACATCCATTCCATAGATCTTTATAGGATACACTTTATTCAACATCTTCTAGTCTATAATATGAAAACTTATTTTAACAGAAGAACGTTCTCAGGAAAACAAATAACATTTCATCGTTCCTTTTTCAACCCTTCTTAGAACTTTAGAGTAACAATAAAGGGATGTCTACAGTTAAAGTAGACTGTTTTTTCTAGATAATTATTTTACGACTTTATCTCGCTTAAGAGTAGACTAATGTTTGAAAATGTTTACACAACTTTTAACAACTTTACGGAACTTTAGGCAGTTTGTTTTTCCTTAGATTTTCTACTTAAGGTTCATTATTATTTTAAGCTTCATTCGACAATACAAGGTATAATTGATAGATTCAGGCATTACTTTGCGGAATTCCACATTAGATTAATGGATAACCCTGTGGTTGACTCGTAGAGAATACATTAAGGCAATAAGACCACCATTTATAACTTGTATTAGATTGATGGATTTTAGTTTCTTTGCTTTACCGCAAAATAGTGTCTTGGTTAGATGTGTCAATAAATTGTGATCACATGCGAATACAACAAACCACCACCAGTATAATTTGAGGATTACACTTTCTTGTGGACGTTTGTTGTATTTGAATGCGTATTTTTTTTGCGGAAACTGCATGAAAATATGCGCACGTGAGCACAATTTATTGTCACATCTAACCAAGACACTATTTCGGCGTAAAACAAAGGAACTAATCCATTAATCTACTACAAAGTATAAATGGCGCTTTTATTTACTTAATTCATTCTCTGCCAGTCAACCACATGGCCAAACAGAAATTAGCAGTTATTGCAGGATCACTAAAGTTAAGAAAAAACAAATAATAGAAAAAAAAGTGTTGCAAAAAATTTACACACGACCCAATTGTCAACAGTGTATGAGATTGTGTAAAAATTTTTGAGCACTTGGCCCGGCTAGACTGTATCTGATCTGTTGCTGCATATACTGTGTACATTAAAATTGTGGATGTGGTCCACAATTTTAATGAGTTTTGGAACGTTACCATGTGACAGACAGCCGTCAGGAGATTATTCCAATGTGAGAATGTTCTGCAATTTACACAATTCGTCTGTTTATTTAAAAAAAATCGCCTAAGTGCGAGTGAGACTCGCGCCCATAGAGTTTCGTTCCACCGCTGGCAACGAGCTATGCCAGCAGCCGCCATAGTAATTCACATTCTATAAAAAATTAAAGTGCCTAGTTAATACTGTTAAGTGATAACACAGACAGACATACAGATATACAGACAGGCAGTTACGCGATAGCAATAAGGTTCCGTTGGTACACTTTAGACACAGAATCCTAAAAATTTAAAAATTGGTGTCAAAAGCACGTCAAAAATCCAACATGTCGCTTATTAGCACAAACGCATTACTCTCATTATGGTAAGTATATAAGCAGAGAGTTAATGGTCCCATCGACTTCCAACGCACGTCTCGAGACTTTATTCAATGTGCGATATCGTTAGCGTCCTTTTTAGGGAAAACGGAACCCTTATAGATTCGTCATGTCTGTCTGTCTGTCTGTCTGTCTGTCCGTCCGTATGACACAGGCATTTTACTCAAAAACTATAAGCTGTACATTAATGAAATTTGGAGCATAGGTGCCATGTGTAAACCGCTACTTAGTTCTATAGTTAAATAAAAGATATTTCTAGGGGGGGCACTCCATACATGTAAACGAAATTGAAAAAAAATAACATTATATATCAACGTGTGGTACATATTTCGACAGATCATCTAAAAACATTTAGAGGTTTCTTAATTTTTTTTTTGATTTAGTGAATATTTTTCGAAATATTCGCTCCGAAAGTAGCAAAACTTGTGTCCCCTCCCTCTATTTTTCTAAACGGTATGTTCAAACAATGTGAAAAAAATTACAAATATAAAACTTAATAAATACTTCCACGAAAATTATTTTCAACATAATCGGACACACCGTTTTTAAGTTATTGCCAAAAACCTGCGCTTCTCAGCAAAAGGACGTAATTGCCGGGGAGATAGGCTCTTTTGTTAGTGTTTTTTTGTCATTTTTTTGTATAAACGGCTGCGGAACCCTTCATAGAGGAGTACGACTCGCACTTGGCCGCTTTTTCAGATTTAGATTCAAGAGAAATAATAACATTTTGTTTTTGTGTAACGCTGAGAAAAAAAGGTACGAGCAGACAATTATTTGTGAAGCCTGAAGAGTCACTCTGAAAATCTCAGTCTAGTTACCCACATCTTAGAATGTATGGGTCTAATCGAGTGTGTCAATCTTCCTTTTGTGGAGTCATTGTTGAAGTGTGTAGATTTTTATAACATTTTGAGCTATATCCCCCTCTCCATCCCCCAAACGTGACGATGTCCCTTTGTAATATAAGAAACTAGCTTCTGCCCGCGCCTCTTTATGTATGGGATCACAGTATTTTTCCGGGACAACAAGTAGCTCATCTGTTTCCGGAGGCTTTAAGCATTCTATCTATATGCCAAATTGCATCTTGCTTAAACTAGAGCCTAATTTTTATCACGGAAAAGTAGTATGATCTCATAACATAAATAAATCTATAGTCAGTCGCGGGCAGAAGCTAGTTTATTTTATTATAATTTGACATCATCATGTTTGGGAGAGGGGGAGGTAGTGAAAGATTTTCCAATTCATTGATTGATGGTAATAAATAGTTATATAATTTTTTACATGTTAAGAAACTTTGTCTAACTTTGTTCAGCTGTAACTTCCGTTAATATTAATCCTGGAAATTTAATGTTCTTCAACTATCTCATGCTGTTCCATCAAATTCGGTTTTCTTTACAGCTATACCTTGCGAGTGTTATATTTTTTGTTGGAATGAGTTCTATTACTTATGCATGTGTCTGTGTATCTGCCACAGTCAAGACTCTTTCCTGGTTTAAACTACTTTTGACTAATAAAAACAGTCACATGTTTTTGACTAAAGCGCTTAGTTAAAAGTGTTGACTTGAAAATTTTGGACATTATAGATTTTCACTGGAAGTTATCGGTTAAAATTATTTTTGTCCAAAACTGGTAGTTATAATCATTATTGACTAGGACTATTTAGTAAAATATCGTACAAATTACTTTTGCCCAAGAATAGTACCTAGTTAAAACTACTTTGACCAAGAATGGTAGATAAAATTATTTTGACCAAAAATATCTTTAGGTTAGTTTAGGTTCGTTACTCCTTTCAAATATAAAACAAAATGTGTTGACGGATACGTTTGGTCAAAACTACTTTTGACTAGGAAAAGAAGTCAAAAGTCCTTTTGACTACAGGCCTTGTTCAAAACTAGTTGTGGCGGAAATTTTAGTCAATAGTACTTTTTAACTAATTTTGCTAGTTAAAAGTAGTTTTAACCAAGACAGAGTCTTGGCAATATCATATCGATTTAGTTTTTTGTAGTGTGTGTGTATGTCAGTGTGTTCTTTGCTTCATGAAAATCAATTGAACCGTTTGTGAGTTGTCAGTTTTTTACTACATTCGTTGGTTTCTGGAACTCTTACGTGGTTGATTATATGTTTACCGTCGTTTTATAAGCGATATCATATGATATTATGTCTTTACTTCAATTGAATAAGTATCCAAACCGGGAACAGACCTATTATCAGCGCTCTCTTGCAAGGTCGATGCTCGGATTATGTATATGTAAGTTGGTAAACTGTCGAAGGTCTCGGGATTGGAATAACATAAGACGCTGTTTATATTTGTAGTAAACGCATAAAGAATGGCAAATTGTAAGGATATTTCCCTATTTTTGAGACCCTTATTCCAACAATAGATATCCTGTTTTTCACCTTTCTACGGTGCCAATTCACGGGCAGTGTTGAGAATTGGGCCATTTACTCGTACCCTACAAAGGACATGCCAAATTGAGGGATCCTACGATATCATGAGTCAAATAAATTAATAGTATAAAAAACACCAGAAAAACACGCTGTAATTGACAGACTTTTGTAACAAATCCAAACACAGCTATGATACGATGTTCCATCATGAAGTTCCAGTTCATATGTTCCGGCTCCGTGATTAGATCAGTTCGACAGTACCATATTATTGTATTATCATCAGAACTACATACAGCTGCCAATTTTCATGACGCTACGATCCTTGGAAGATGGTTAAATTAGTTACCTTAGATTACATTACATAGTTACATTCAGGTCGACCTAATAAAATCGTGTTAATAAATAACACATTCGAAGTCATAAATATTTATGTGCAAGTCTCAGTCTGTATGTATTTAGTGTTTTTTTTTGTATGCTTTAGTTACGCAATGTACGCTAATTATGAACCGTTTATAATACATTTGAAATAACTCAATACTTTAAACCTATGTAAAATTAAGATATACACTTTGAGTGTGTTTATTTTTGCTACGACTTAATAATATATTAAATCAATTAACTAGTTATATTTTCTAAACTGATTTATTTCGGAAATGTTTTACTTCTGAACCTTAGTGTTTTCTCTGATACTGTAAACTTATATAAAACGAAACTAACCTAAGCTAGGCTACCTCTTCAGTTAGGACCCAATAGGTTAGGTTAAGTTCCTACATCGATTAAATCTGGAAAGGATCTTCATAGGCACAGAAAAACGGGAAATTATACATAAACATTTATTTTAACTTAGACTTCACTCATTATTGCGACCCGTTTTGTTGTATTGTGATACAGCAAAACGGGTCTTAATGACGTATAAATATGATTTGTTTAACCTTTCGTTGGTAATTCTTTGACGTTTCGGAGTATCGAACTAACATGATGTCCAATATCATATTTATACGCGATTAAGCCCGGTTTTGTTGTGTTATGTAATTATACCTACAGTTGGAAAATAAATCAACTGAGGAAAAATAATTCATTTTATTATTCATAAGGCTTCAATCAAAACAATGAAATCTAAATGTGGTAAGTGCAAAATTTTAATTTACATGATGATTAATACAAACAAAGTAAAACCAATTACAAGGTGTTTAATTACAAGAAATTTTCAAAATGGCCCCCCTGTTGCTCAATGCAAGTGCGACTACGCCGAAAAAAATTTGTCTTTTAAACGTCTGAATGCACTTCTATTATTTTTAATGGTTTCTTCTGCTACTCTCAATTTCCGGGTTAACTCGTCCAAATTGCGGCATTCTCTTGAGTAGACGAGGTCTTTGTAGTATCCCCATACAAAAAAATCAATGGGGTTTAGGTCGGGGGACCGTGGAGGCCAGGCTATAAGGCAGGCATCACCCCGGCCGCAACGACCAATCCATCTTTCAGGGTATCTTTGATTGAAATAGTTTCTTACGTCCAAGGCAAAATGGCATGGTGCACCATCACACTGCAGTACTATGCTTCTGCGTGTCTCCAAGTCCACATCTTCTAACAGCAGGGGCAGATCAACGCGTAGAAAATTTAAAAAGTGATTGCCGCCCAAGCGGTCTGGCAGCTGAAAGGGCCCGATTAGCTGACCGTTAAGTATGCCAGACCAAAGGTTAACACTAAAATGTTCTTGGAATGTCGATTCCCTTTTTAAATTTGGATTTTCAATTGCCCATGAGTGAGAATTGCGCATATTAAAAATTCCATTGCGTCTAAAGTGGGATTCATCCGTCTACAAGATTTGGTTAAAAGTTTTCGTTTTCAGCTTGTCTCCTCAGCATTTCCTGACAGAATTTAATTCGCCGATTGTAATCTTCCGGTTTCAACTATTGCACTTTGCTAATGTGAAACGGATGATATCCTACGCTCTGTAGTGTACTGTGTACCTGAGATTTAGAAAGTCCGGTACGACGTTCCATAACTCTCACACTGGTCGACGGGTCTCCTTCTACTTCTTCAACCACTGCATCTACTACATCAGGATCCGGCATAGAGGCCATACGGCCTGATCTGGTACCCGGTATGTAACCTTCCAAATACGCATTATGTACTCTTAAGATCATGCGATAGTCAGGAAACGTTTCAGGTTGAGGCCCGCCTCTTCGTTCCACATGTTCCCGGTACAGCCTTGAAGCTTCCGCCGCATTCCCCCTAGCATAACCGTAATAGTAATGCATTTCTGCGTAGTCACGTGAAGTAAACATGATCACTTACACGCAAACTCAAGTCCAGTTAAATAATGCCAAGTCGTCGATTCCAGGTAATAACACTAATCCAAATCGTAATGCAAGTCAAAGTCCATATAAATAGCCTAAAATGATTAGAGAAACGAACAATTAGCAGTATTAAAACACAATTTTTAAATTATTGAAAAGTACCAACGATGACCAAACAACGTGAAAATTTTCTCATGCGTCAACCGTCTTTTGTTTTTTGTTCTTTTTCTATTGATGGCCAGTGCGTGATTTAGAACGAAATTTATTTAGAAAGTTAATTAATTTTGCACTTGCCACATTTAGATTTCAATTTTTTGATTGAAGTTTTATGAATAATAAAATGAAATTTTCAGGGTAGCTACCTGATAGATAGAGCAAGTTTTTAAAAACCAAACGGTTTTTTTTTTTTTTTGTCTTGTGATTTTATCTTTCTAAAGCCCTTGAAGTTGTGAACATATTGGGTAATTTTATCATTCTTGGCATTTAATTATTAATTAATGGAAGAACCGACGGACGCTGAAGACGACCTCTTGAGTGGCAACATCGTACCGGAAGACGCAGCGTGGGTAATCCCACATTAGGTGGCTTGTATTATATATTACTTAAGATATTGATTATTTTAGTTGCCATAACAAAGTTGACGGTAGTGAAAACCACATCACGTGTGGTCTACCTATTCCTATCGTTTGATGTCACGGAAATAGGGAATTAATGTTTACACCAGTCCCAATTACAAGATTCGTGGATGCAGATAAGACAAATTACAAGCAAAACTCGAAACCCCTGATCAATTCCCAATTAAAACATCGTAACGGTCAGTCAATTAAAACTAGAAAAGACAGAAAATTTCAAAGTTTGTTCTTCCTTTTTTAAATCCTTCTAATTATATCTATTTAAAGATCCCTCTTTTGAAATATCCTAAAGAGAGGACTGGATAGTTCGACATTCCTAAGCTGTCCTAAGCGCAAAAAAGGCACGTGACTATCCTATTTAAAAAGAAATAGATTTTTATGCCATTAATTGGTAAGCTTAAAATACCTACCAAACTAATTAAACGAAATGGCGCTATCTTATTGGAAACATACAAAAAAAGATTGCATATTTTGTCCCTATGTTACTTTTCTTGAAATTATATTGCTACTACTAGACATGGCTTTTGCGCATAGCATGGCAGTACAGAAACAACGCGACCTTAGCACACCTAGCTGTATATGTATTAGAACTTATACTGCAATTATACCTACAGCCAGTTTGAGTATTAAGTATAAGGGCTCAATAAGCTCTAGTACAGCTTGTGTGCAGTAGCACAGTCCGGGTAGTAGCCCGGACTCTGCCTAAATATAAAAATTGCCAAGACTACTATTCAATTCACGCGTTACTAAAAAACAGTGTCACGAAGTAAATTCCTTTACTTTGTGACATTAAGCTGAGTGGCGACCCTTTTAGCGCTTTTTTTATTTTCTCCTATATACAAATATTGTTGTTAATGTATTAGTGCCAAATAAATACATTTCTTACTTATTTCTTAGTTTTTGGCAGGGGTAATCTTCAGAGGTCTGATGATTTGACGATTAGACAAATAAAAACTGGGCTTAATCGCGTTAAATCTGATTTATTCAATTGAAATCAAGAACACCAACATTTCAACAGGGGAGACGATTTCAAACTTTCATCCTTGTGGAATCCTGTTATTTGTGGATGCAAACAACAACGAATATCATTTGAGAAACTGCCAGGAGCCGTGAGTGTAGTGTGTCTGTGTGTTAACCATATTGTTAACCATATTGTTTAATAATCAACACCAAGTGCGGGTAGATCGAAAAACTCGCGCGGTAAGAAGATGTTCATACCCGCCTCTGCAGTTCCTTCAAGACTATGGACAAAACGCGACGTCCGAAACGTCAAAGAATTGTCAACGAAAGGTACTTAAATTAAAATAAATCATACTTAATCCCGATTATGCCCCGTTTTGTTGTGTTGTCATAAATAATCACAACACAACAAATGGAACTTAATCGCGTATAAATATGATTTATTTTTTTACCTTTCGTTGGTAATTCTTCGACGTTTCGGACGTCGCGTTACGTCCATGGTATCGAAGGAACTGGAGAGGTGGGTATCAACATCTTCTAACCGCGCGAGTTTTTCGATTTACCTGCGCTTAGGGTTGATTATTAGGTTGAACACTAAGATCGAGACCGACACACTACACTCACGACATCTGGCGATTTACCGGATGATATTTGATGTTGTTTACATTTACTAACCAAAGAAAATAAGATATAAAAGAATAAGAATTAACAACGAAAGGTAATTAAATAAATCATATTTTTACGCGATTATTCAAATTCAAATTCAAAATATTTTATTAAGCGTCGTTTTGTTGTTGTGATAGTGAGTGAGAATCGGTTTAGTTTAAATCAATGTTTTGTCATAAAATGACGATCAGGGTCGAGATTGTTGGAAACCGTTGGACGAGAGCAGCGCATCGGTCATTATGGAGATCCTATGGGTAGGCCTATAGTACAGCAGTAGTTGTCTTTCGACCATAGAGCATTTACCCATAGAGGATGGCAAGTACTGAACGAATTTGGATGCCCTTTGGCGGAAAGCAAGGTAAACATCAAACCACAGAAATGTTCCTATTTCTACATAAGCACACAATTAATAATTCATCTATGAACGAAAAAACACAGACAGAGTGAATATTTATCGTATTTGTACCAGTGGTTGTATGAGCCGTAGACATCGCGGGTATTTTAACCCGTGAGGCGAGCACAGGTTCGTTAATTACATGTTTTTTTTTTCAAAATGGCGGAAACATGGGGATTGATGAGACTAGCGAGGACTACAGCTAGTTTATCTAATACTACATCAGACATACCATATACCTGGCCCGCAAATTATTAGTAACAATTGACAACGTTTTTTTTTTTTTTACTTTTTTTCGATGAAATCAACTTCATAAAAAAACTATTTCAAAAGTTTCTCATTGTAAAAGAGCATAGGTAACAAGTAGAGCGTAGGTGACAGTCACAGTGAAAAATCATACAGATGGATTTAGTATAGATATTATTGTACTGCTATTCTTCTTGTAAGCTTGTAACTGTATCCATTCCACATCACTATGTGGATATGACATAGTCACAGCGCACGTTACTAAGTGAATCGTAAGTAGTTCAAAAAAAAAACAAAAAAAAATAGTTTTCGGTTCCTTAATAATTAATTAACAACATGAGTGTCGATTTAGTATTATTAAGATTTTTTAAGTGTTGTTAATTGTTTCATGATTGACGCTCTCATGGTAACCATTAAAGCTTTTATGGCGAAATTTTGTGCGAGTAATAAATTTAATAAAGTATTTATTTACAGACAGAGGCGTAATTTCCACCTTCTTCCACAGGTTTCACCACTTTGTAAATTAATACTGAAGTAAATTTATTTGTTTCAATTAAGTTTAGGGCTTTTTTGGGGTTTTTGCTAATTACAATTATTACGTTCGACTTCGAAAGCACGGAAACCTCTGACGTTTTAAACGCTCACCTGTTTTTGTGATTTAACTTGCGCGTAGATATTTAATTTTGGTCCCATTACTTTCTAATGATAAATTGTAATTAGTTGTTAATGGATGATATGAAGCTGCACTACTGCTAACTAACTATTATCAGTAGAAATATTTCTTAGTATACTTCGATGCTCTATTGCAGAGCAAAGGCCACTCTCTTGGATTTCTACTCGTCTGTGTCCCTAGGTATTTCTTTGCAATCATAAATGAACGCACCCCGTTATCAGTGGAGCAAAGCTATGGAAAATTCTAGGGTTGGCACTTTGCCTTACATTTGTCACATGTACGAAAAATTATTTGGTGTAATGTAAAATTCATTTTAAAATTTTAATCTTATTTTATGATTACAGACTTAAATTAAACTGTTGGTCAGTTAATCATCATCATCATTTCAGCCATAGGAGGTCCACTGCGAGACACCTCCTCAATAGATTTTCGCATGGGCCGGATAGAGGCGACCCGCATCTAGAGGTGCGTCAACACTTGTATCATTTGCTCGTATCCGATCACCGTGCCGTGGCATGACTGCGTATCGCGCTGCTTGGACGCTTACTGTCGGCGCGCCGATCATGCCGAACTCGTCCGATATAACCTGTGTGATACGCGTAGCAAAATGGATTTCGAGCGATCCGATCGGCGCAACGTACAAACGCGTGATCGTGACACGCGATTATGCCACGCAACGATGATCTGATACAGGCAAATGATACAAATGTGGACGCACCTTTACGAGTCCCCGAAACCCTAACCAGGTCTTCCGACCACCTTGCGGGCGGCCTTTCCACGCTGCGCTCAGTCAGCTCAGGTCAGTTAATATGCATTATTTATTAGTCAATGCCATAAAATACGTTCACATTTTAGTCTTTAAAAAAAGAAATTGCTTTAGTATTGCGGGTGAACTTTCACAATTTAAAACATATATACAGGTAAAAGCTTATTTTCCGCATATAAAGTATAAAAATTGTGATTATATATATAAATGTATAAATTTTAATTCTAAAATGACTTAGTTAGGAATCCTCGTCAATTTGAGACTTTGTGTCAAGCTTGACAAGTCTCAAATTGACGTCAATTACTTGAGACATTTCAGTAGTATAAAGTGGTATTGTTTTTATAGGATTTTATTTAACTTGCAATGTAACTATGTAAGTTCGGGTGGAATCTTGCAATTTAAATTTGACCTACCTCCCGGTTTTCGATTGAGCTGAAATTTTGCATACTTATGTAAGTTCGGTGAATGCAACAGTATATACCATCGAGCTGATCTGATGACAGAGCAGGAAGGTGATCATAGGAACCATGTAATAAAATATTGCAAACCTAGCGAGTTTGGGTTCTTTAAAATCATCTCAGTGAGTATTTAATGTCATGTTCAAGGAAAAATACACTCGGTGATAAAATCTTCTCACAAACATGAAATTTTTAACAAAAACTTATTTATGTTCGGAGTCTCGTTCCGTGATCAAATCATCCGCAGAAAAACCTAGCTGTTTATAATCGCTGAAATCCCCGGAGTCAAGCTCGTCCGAATTTCACCTTCCCATACAAAGGGGGTTTCGTTCTCATTTTAAAACCACGTGTTGGATTGTAACGAAACTTTGCATATACAATGACATAAAGTATATCTAGGCGTGTAATTAGTTTATATGGCTCCAGTTAATAAAACAAACGAAATACAGCAAAAAAGTTTTGTATGAAAAACTTTAATTCGCTGTAATTTTTTTACCATGGTATCTTTTTTTTATGCTACTAAGATGGCAAACAAGCGTACGGCCTGCCTGATGTTAAGCAGTCACCGCAGCCTATGAGCGCTTGCAACGCCAGGCGCATTACGTGCGTGTTGCCGACCCTCTGATCTGAAGCTACATAAACTAATTACAGGCCTGCATATACCTTAACTTATTCTAAGTACAAAGTTTCAGAGCAAACTAGCTAGTCGTTTAAAAGTGAGAGCGTAATGTAGTATAATGTAGCGTTTGTATGGAGAACCCAGTTTACCGGGGACTCTTAAGTATCTAAAACAAATATCTGTTTCAGGTTGTAGGTATCAGGATCGTGTTGTCAATATTTCCGCCTCAGGGATCGAACTACGCTTCCCGCCCGTCGTCTCCCGGTCGTGTGTGTTAATAATGCATACAATGATTAGTACTTCCGATCTTCTCATTTAACTCCCAGTAGGTATCCCAAACCCGTGAACGCCTAGAGCCGTATGCCATTAACTATGCCGACAGATCTTTAGTTCCCACAGCGAAAGCTTACAAACGGGTCCTTGCCGGTGTCCTTACAAAAACCTTACGACAACTTATGCAAATCAGGCTCATTACTCTTGTTACCATTAGCATGGATCTCACGTATCTGTATCTCCCCAATACGCATGTTCTCACGTTATTTTGCATAGCAATTCTAACCGCAGATTTAATGTGGACTAGTTTGTGCCCCGCGGCTTTATACGCGGGATTTATTAATTTTTTCATAGTATTTGTTTTACTGGCCCTATGGACTGTATGGCTGACTGATATCAGTACTGTTATTCATCTTATTATATAGTTATTTGTGCAATATGAGTGCATTTATTCTACTTATTGTGTTTGTTTAATATATAAATAGATACAATACTTCAATTCCAAATTGCGTTGCGTCACCTATTTATACGTACAGTTTCTTTTCTCAACGTCTCACACTACCCAAAGGTTGTCTGGAAGAGATCGCTGTTTAGCGATAAGACTACCTGTTGTTCACCTCTCCTTGAATGTATTGTTTTCTGTACTCTATTTTGTGTGGTTTGCAATAAAGAGTTATTGAATTGTTGTATTGCATTTACCCGCGATTTCGCTCGAGTTACGAGATATTCTATGTTTTAGTTCCAGATCTGTGACGATTTTTATTTAATTTTGTTAATGAGTACGTATCAAACATTCAAACATCCAATTATCCAAACATCTTTACAAACTTTTACATCTATCTATACTTTTATAAAATTGTAAAAATGAAATGTCTGCACATTGAGGATATTTTCAAAAAAATGTTCATGTGGAAAAAAATTTTTTCAGATTTTTTGTATGTTTGTATGTGTCGTGGTAACTTAACGGCTTAACGGAATTCAACTATTTCTGGTACACGGGTACTTACTTTTTACTCGACTACGCTGAAAAAAAAGACGTTATGACTTTTTCTTCTCCGCGAACGAAGTTGCAGGAATCTTCTAGTTTATAATTATAACATTTCGATGATATTGAATACTGGAAGTAGCCAGCAACGTCGTTCATAGAGGAGGAGAAAGTCATGAACCTCTTTTTTGCGTCAGTTAATCGGATAAAATGTGTCCTATAATCCATACTAATATTATAAATGCAAAAGTGTGTCTGTTTGTCTGTCTGTTACCTCTTCACGCTTAAACCGCTGAACCGATTTGAATGACATTTGGTATGAAGATAGTTTGAGTCCCGGGGACATAGGCTACTTTCTATCCCGGAAAAATACTCTTATCCGCGATAAACGAATTTAAGGCGGACGAAGTTGCGGGCAGAAGCTTGTCTAAACAAATAAAAGTTTTCCAAGAAAAGAAATATACGTACCTAACTTCTATCTGAGCTAGTTCCAGTAATACATCCACTTAAAAGTTGATTTTCACAATAATGTTGTCAATGCACTTCTTTACCAATACAGAAAATACTAAAATTATGTTTCTAAAAATATGTGAAGTTAGGCATTTGTTATGCTCAAACTCGTATACTATCAAAAGGGAATTTGCACTCATTCATGTAACAAACAGTAGATATTTTTTTCAAATAACCAAGATCAAATAATTATCAAACATTTAATATTTTCTTCTGTTTCCGCGATTATTACTAAAAAAAATAACGGATTATATCGCGTATATTATCTCATCTTAGTTCCCGACGTTTCGAAGGCTTTCCATTTTCTTTATTGTAACTTTGACAGAGGAAAATACATCTTTTCTCAGTCCACCCGTGACCATGGAAAGCTGGAAAGCTTCCGAAACGTCGGGAACTAAAATAAGATAATATACGCGATATAATCCGTTAAATTGTTTTATTTCATCAAACATTTAATTCTATCTCTTTCTATCGAAACAGAATTTGATATGGAGATTGTATGGCCGTAGTGTACTCTTTGTCAAATCGCTGTCTAATTAGTACTTTAAACTGTTTATACCATGCGTATTTCTTGGCCAATTTTATTTTTAATTTCAGTATTTGAAATCGTTTTTAGGCCATTTTGATATTATTGTTATGAATAGCGATCAAAAAATCATGCATCTATTTGACACGCTCACTGTCCCGTACTTATACAAAACTATCCAAATATGTTTTAAAACATTTAGGCAATTTCCTAGTTTTCCAGTTTGTCTAACCGAATATTAATGAAAGAAAACAAACCCGCAGGGACTTCTTGGTCCATGTCCTTAAAGATCGTGACTTCTGCTGCTCATTCAAAATGTATCCTTTTCCATTCCGTATTCAGAGCCCAAGTGACTTTAAGCAACGCAGGAATGCTTAGTTAATTTCAGAAATATTCTACAGACGTCTGAAAAAATGTTTTGACGTGATAACGTCTTATAAATCGATGAACGCCGGCAGCACGCACGAAAAAGCATGTCTCATTGTCGACCTAGCCCCAAACTAAGCAAAGCATGTACTATGGGTACTATGCGATGATGTAGGTACATAATATATATACATATACATTATATATATACATTATAATACTTAAATACACAGAAAACATCCAAGCCCAGAAACAAACATTCATGCTCTTCGCACAAACACTTGCCCTGGCCGGGATTCGATTCCGGGACCGCCAACTTCGTAGGCCGTTGTGCGTGGTTATAAAACTATCGTCCGGACCTACGGATCGCACTTAACCGGTTGTCTGCTCGGTCACAACTAACTTAGCTTTGTCTAGAATGATGATATAAATCGTTTAAACTGTTCCAAAATGCTAGTTTAGGATAATCAAAACAATGAGGTGCATACTAAAATCCACTAAGTTAGAATTCGACGACATCTTTAATCCTATCGGATTACTACCAATTGGATTCTTCTAATTTAAGCTTTAAGTTTAGCCGTCACGATATATTTTGCAATAGAGCAGTTGATACAAGTAACGAGTTTTTATAAGTTACCCTGCAAGCTCTTAACACGTTTTTGTATTCAAATTGTGGATCCGTTAGTTGCTATTAGCAATGGTAATTTTCTGCCTAAGTGTTCCATAATGATGTTGAAATAGGAGCTGAATCGTCAGTGTAAGTAAAGGTTAGTGAGAGGTTTTGTGACTTTTAACTACATATTGAATTGTATTTGCAAACTTTTTTCTTTTTAGTTTTTAATATTTTTGTACTTTAAAAATGAACTTTCCCACCAAACTTTAAATGCTTATAAAAGGAGCTGCGTGTAAGGTATCGATCTCAAAAATTTTACTTAGTTCCTTGTTTTATTTGTATTATTAGGATCTTACATAAAAATATTCCTAATGATCGGTATAAATATATTTTTTTATGATAATAGAGTATTTTGTTATTTAATTGATATGCCCAACAAATGTATGTATTTAGTTTTTATGCATCATGTTTATTATGAGTTTAATAGTATTTAAATTAAATTATGTTAAAAGTTTGTATGACAATTGGAAGGGCACCCGAAGCAAGCTAATCAGAAACGCTAATAGTTTGCAGTTCTGCTAACAAAGAGTCTGAGCAAAGATTTTTTGAAAGCGCACTTGTTTGCTTAATCTTAAGTGGAAGTCGGTTCCAAAGGCTGGCCTCTTGAATGGTATAGGAGTTGGACTTAAAACCAGTTCGGTGACGAGGGACAGAAAGAGATAGATTGCCGGAAGAGCGAAATTGACTTTTGTCTTCAATTGATTGTATTCTTCAAAATAATGTATTTTTTTGTAACCTTGAATTCTACAGTCTGTGTAATACTTAAAATCTGATATAATTATAAATGTCATTCATCAAGAACTCGGTATTTATAAAATGTTGTATTTTGGGAACGAGTGACTTTGAATGCACAGCATATATTTTGCGTGTCAAACGAAACAAATTTAGCGACACGCTAAATTTGTACGAAATACAAGTACTTTCACACATTCGTGATGTGTGAAATGTGTGAATGTGTGTAATACGTAGTACAGTATTTAGTATTTTGTAAGTATTTTAGTATTTTGTTGAGCGTTCATGATATTAAAAGTCTCGTGGTTTAGTTCACATGTACACATTAAATGCTTAACATAAATATAATGTGTAGACACACGCTATACTATTTGTGAATTAAATAATAAACTTTATTCTGCAACTAGGCTGCAAGGACACTCTTACAAGTATGAGTCTACCTAGCAGGAAACCACTGTTGAGAAGAAAGCTGAAAGAAAGTCAATAATAATAATAATAATAATAATAATAATAATTAGGCGTAGGGATGTGACGACCCCACCGCCCGCTGGTTCACCAGGGCAATCAGTCAACGCAGGGCAGCTTGTGGCGAGCTGTTGGGGAGTAGCGACCCCACGTACCTGAGTGCTCCTGGGGGACCCTGACGGAAGGTGTTGGGTCAGGACCCCCACCTCTGGCTTGCCTTAACCGGCAGGTCAGAGTGGAGTCGCTAGAGCTGATGCTCGAGGGTGGACGTGGAACGTAAGTGGCGAGTTGGCTTCGGTAGAAAGTCCAGTGACACCTCTCCGTCCTTAGCCCTCCGCACCGATGTTGCCCTCAGGCCACTATATGTGTCGCTATTTACGGGGGCCCATCTAGCGGTGGGCAAGTCATCGTCTACCAGTGCCTTTAGCCATGGGACACTTTTTCCTGGTAGACGTCCGATTGTCTCAAGCAATAGCCCAGTATTTAGTCCATCATTTCAATCCCATAACCCAGAATATTTAGATCTCATCACTCTCCAATAGTTCTTGCATCTAGCGAGTGCTGTCTCTGTGCGCGTCCCATGATACGGGCAGGAACAGCACCCGCGCGGTGTACACCTTACATTTCATTAAATTGTCGAAAGGGCCTCTACGCGTTGGCTTCGGCTCCGCGCACGCCTCCCAAAGGTCCGGGACACCATTGTCCCGTGAGCGGGTGCGACATACATAATAATAATAATTTTATTTCAGACCAAGGATCCATCAATAATCAGTATTTTTTTCTAAATATATTTTTAAGTATGCAAACTATGCGTAGTTCTCCAAGAAAATATATAATAAACGCAGCTTGATTATTATTATCCAACTTTTCAAAGCTAGTTTATCCGTGACCAAGACATATGTAACATACTCGTGTCATAATGTACCTATACATGCAAACCTCCCAAAAAGTCTAGAAACTTATTCCCGTTCGTTTTATCAAAAAATCAGTCGTTCATCGCACTAGGCCAGCGTGGAGACTACAGCCCATTTCCTCACATCCATAACAGAAGGCTTGAGCCCAAAAGTGGGATGTATATAGGTTGATGATGATGATGATGATGATTTTGCGATCGTGGCGTATGGAAGACGGAAAACAGTGAACAGGTACATTGAGAATATGTTTCTGTCAAAAAAATCATTTTTGTGACAAGCTTCTATTGCCGACTTTACTTTTCTTTGAACATCCGTCAACTACTCACCGAGAAAATTCTAAAGAGCCCAAACTCGGTGGCATTTAGTTATTTTATTACAGGGTTCCTATGGTGGTCACCTTCCTGCTCCATCATCAGATAGCTCGATGGTATCATATTATTGCATTGTCACCAAACTTATATAAGTATGCCAAATTTAAGCTCAATTGAAATCCGGGAAGTAGGTCAAATTTAACCTGCAAGACTCCGCTCGAACCTATTACATACATACGTACATTGCAGCTTGTAAAAATAGATACAGTTTTTCCTGCCACATTTTTTCATTTAACAAACTGCCGAAAGCCAAATATAAAGCTTAAATAAAATTAAGCAAATACACCGGTTAATATCGTGAAAAGGGTAGACATTTATTCGTTGAGCCCATTACGTCATTTATTTTATTGAAATTTTTGATTGTATCAGTTACCCGATGAAAATACTTACATTTCGGTGTTTTTGGAGCGTGGTTAATACCATATTTTAAGAAAATGCTGTTTGGGTTTCCCTTTTTTCATTACAGCAGTAAAACAGAAAGTCTGAAAAAATTTGAGCCTATCGTTATACCCATTATTTATTAAAATTCTTAAGTAAGGTTTTTCACAATAAGTAAAATACAAAATACAAATATAAAAACATTATAAAAAACCTATCCTAGGATACCACCGGCAGTGGGGCAGGGACCAATAGGGCCGTAGACAGAGGAACCTCCTGACGATGCGCTCTTTGTTATACGACCATTTACCGAAACGACTATCAGAACAATTATTATTGAATCAACATCCTATATGGCGGCCACCTTCGTGAGCCAAGTCAAGGTACAGTGGGATATGAGCTCAGGTATCGATAAATAAACAACTTTAGACTTGAATATGTGTTTATTCCTTCAGATCAAAATCAGTAATCCTACATTATGAAATTACTAAACGGAGACAGAAGATACTCCTAATTTGAATCGGTCATTCAAATAAGGACTATCTATTATTTAAATAACGGCCAGTCTCTGAAAAAGGTGTCTATACACGAGACACCTTTACATATCCCACCGTCTCGGGTTACTGAGTTTGTCTTTCTCTGAGCCTATCATTATGTATTTTGCCTTGAGTCAAGTCTACCCAAGTAGCACTCAAGCTGTGTAAGAGCTTATACGGCCATTATACAGCCAGTTTGAGCGTTATAAGCTCTAATACAGCTTGTTTGCTACTTGGGTGTGTCATTGTGGTACTTACTGAATTTGTCCTTCTCCGAGCCTATCATTATGTATCTCGCTCTTGCCTTGAGCCAGTCCTCGATTTTTGGAAGGCTTGTGTGAGGATATGTAACCAATACCTAGAGGCCCTTTCTTTTTGGTGTTGCGGTTGTATTCCTGCTGTGAACCGATCCTGAGTATATGAATGAGCGAATAAGTCCATGAGTAGGTGTCAGTGAAAGTTGCATACTCGTATTAAGGACAAAGAATCGAGCTACGAGATTGTACTTTGGATGGACATTTTGTTACGGTTATATTGCAATAGGAATACAACACCCACCATAACCAAATCTATTATCATCTGTGCACTCCTCTCTGAACAGCTAACGAAGGCAAGCCAGAGCTGAGAGACCTACGGGTTGTCTTGGTGTTCCATCAGTGTACAAATCTTTTCTTAGTTTGGCCGCTAAAAAGTAAATTTATAGGGTATCATTGTCATGTATTTTTACTTTTATTGTTCCGCAAATAATTACAATTTACTGTTTATTTTTTTGTTTGGACAAGAATAAAATATAGTAAATAAAATAAAAAAACTATGTTTCACCTTTTTGGGCTCAATTTAATATTTCTAAGTTTGATATACACCGTGACCGTTAATAACCCGAAAGATTTAAGCTAACGATACTAGAGCCTAATAAGAGTATATAAAGTAATGTAACATATAGTCCAAAAACTCATAATTAAGGAGATATTAATTATTTACAACAAATCAAAAGTTCAAATATCTCCAGTGTAACACACCTTAAGGGCGTGAGCATGACGTAGCCACCTGCTTCTTTTACACGTAGATGCACTAACTGTATGGTTGTTAGCCAGTTTCATAAAGAAGTTTGGTATCTATCTACAAAAAGTTTTTACTACTGAAAATATTTTCATCACGAGATAAAAGGATATAACATGCAACTAAAATACAGTGTAGTGTATTAATCCGAATAATTATAATATCTTACACACTTCAATTTCAAGTAGCTTTTTTGTTATCACTGAGAATAGAGATAATTAGGTTTGTTCTGTTCTAAGTCACGAGAGTGGTTCTTCTTATAACTGGCTAGTTTAAAATTGATTGTCACTAAAATGACACATTACAAATGATAACTAATTGTCACGCAAGATAAAATAACATTGAACATTTTATTGACTGTAATAAATAATATTCGCTATGCCGCATTATCCTTCGGCTCATTTAGCAGATATCCACTTTGTATACGGATTTTGTGATGGAAACTCGCTCCAGGCAGTCGCCGAATACCGAAGACGATACCCAAACCGTCGTATACCTCACCAATTGACTTTTGCGGATGTCCATCGACAGTTTCGCGAAAAAGGGCTTGGAAAAGTTCACAAAGAAAGGGCTATAAATCTAGATAAACAAGCAGAGAACAGAATAATGAACATCATAACAGAAGACCCAACTTGGTCATCAAGAGCTGTAGCAAGAATGGTCAATGTTAACTATAAGCTCGTATTAAGGCTATGGAAAAGGTACGGCCTGCATCCTTTTCACTACAGGAAAGTACATGGATTAATTAACAATGACGGGCTAGCTAGAGTTGCCTTTTGCCAAAGGATGAATCAGAAATTAGTGGATGATCCTGGATTTCTAAATAAGATATTATGGACAGATGAATCGTTGTTCACGAGAGAGGGAGTTTTTAATTCCCATAATCAGCATATGTGGTTAGAAGAAAATCCCCATGCGAAAAGGGAAAATTCATACCAGCACAAATTTTCCGTAAACTTGTGGGTTGGCATTATTGGGAATAAAATAATAGGTCCCGCCATATTTCCAAATAGACTGAATTCTCACAACTATTTATTATTTCTAAATAATGAATTAAACGACCTGCTAGAAGATGTCGATTTGGAAACGAACTATGTGGTTCCAGCACGACGGATGCCCGGCCCACTTCGGCTTGGATGTTCGTAATTGGCTGAACCAACAATACCCCGAGAGATGGATCGGCCGTGGGAGCGAAGTTTTAGAATGGCCTGTCCGGTCACCGGATTTATCTCAGCTAGATTTCTTTCTATGGGGAACTCTGAAAGATAAGTTTTACTCAACACCTGTGAACTCAAGAGAAGAGTTGTTAATAAAAATTCAAACGGTTTCAGAAGAAATCAAGAACACTTATGTTAACTTGAATCATGAAATCCGTTCAAGATTGAATATTTGTGCTGAAAACGGCGGTACACATTTTGAAAATCTAATTCATTAAATTACTCGTAATAAAAATGCGTAACTGTTTCATGTTATTGTTTATTTTACTGTAGGTACAGGTTAGCATGATCGCTGTTACAACAAAGTCCCTTTCCTGTATGAGGTTAGAGGTAAGTATGATGTAAAAAAATAAGTAGTATGATTTCCTTCGAATATTATCATGCCTAACAATTTATGGTTGTGATTGTTAGTCAAAAAAAAGATACCTAAGTCACAAAGTTTCAATAATAATGTAAGAGCACTTTAATGTCGTAGCACCTAATAAAGTTTGGATACATAAGTATTTGTGGTATTTTGTGGTGCCAATAAATAAAAATAATTTCAACACAAACATCGTGCTGGACATAACTTGACACTTCTTGTCATTCATGGAATACAAGTCACGCCATTCGCCTTTCATCGTATGATTTCGGAGCGATTCGTGAAGTGTCATGCTCGCTCTCTGTTTTTCAACTTAAGATTCCCACGTAAAGGCTTGTTCACAAAGAAGCGGGCAATTAATAAGATTTAATTCGTACTGAAATAGTAATTTAATTAAGACACATAATTAGACCCATGTTGATATAACATTATTTACTCGTGCAGTCGCCAAAAATATGTGGTTTAAATCTTTCGGGTTATTAACGGTCACGGTGTATATACAGTTATTCTGAAAAATAAACGTATTGCAATTTCTCTATTACCTGTCGTTATCTGGATATTATTAATTATTTATAGGACTAAGTTTAGAGTTTTCAGTCAATTTCGTCTGCCGATGTTTGTGGATCAAGTAGCCTTAAACAATTGTTACTTAATGGAATTTGTGCATTAGTTCATATTATCAGTGTTCGTAAATTTTGAATATATTTTATTGAAAAATACTTCACAATTTTACTCCTTATATTATAAAATTAAATCAAAACGTTTTAATTAAATGATACCGAAGGTATAAATTGAGCGTGCCCAATTAGGTTAGACAAATTATATAAACGTAAGCAAAATGAATTTGCGTGAGAGTTAAATAATGCCAAATACATCGCGAATCAGCCAATTACCGCATACTAATTGGATAATAATTGACTGTAATGCTGAGCAATAAAAGTATAATTCGACTATTTAACCTGCTATGTGAACAAATTATCATCATAATATTTTTTCTCAGACATAGTTCTGAAAACAAAAACTAAACTCATAAAAATTCTGACTTGTATATATTTGGGAAGAAGTGGCATGAAGAGCCAGGTTTCGAAAGACCCACTTGCATTATTTCGATAGTTTCGAAACTACTTTTGCACGACTTTATATTTTTACGTGGCAACACTGACTCCACACCACCCAACCTTTGACTGTTCACCGAAACCAATGGACAACAGTGGATCGAGTCAAAGTTTTGGACACCAAAAAGTACATATTTTGCTTCATTTGTTTTGTTATTTTTAGCATTGTATTATATAAATCTTGGGTAAATGGATTAAATAGTTGGTTTTTGCATGTACTTGGCCGTGCAGTTACGTAAAAACTAAATCACAAAAGTTTTAATATCGTTGTTATTTTGAAATTTATATTTATTTCAAGTATAAGTTAAGAAAGTCAATGCATGAAGGAAATATTCTTTGATAGGAGTTATAATTTGTTTTTCTGTTTATTGCTCGTGATTCTTATTACACTAAAAGTAAAGTTACAAATGATCTATTTAAAAAGTACAAGGAAAAATTAATTGCCATCCACTACAGTCTACTAAGCCGGAATCGAACCAGCATCTCTGTTACACGGGGACAGCGTCGTAATCCAATAGACTATCATTGCGCCTACCATGAGTTCGGCACAAGCGATTGTCGAGCGCTCAACGACGGTCTATCTCTTTCGCACTATTAGCGCGTGCGAGAGAGGTGCACTGACTCTCGATACGAGATACTCGCTAGCACCGATCGTAAACTCAGCTCATGGTATGCACACAGAAGTATCAGATCACTTCTAATGGATTATATGATATATTCCGGTATAACAGAGACGCTGGTTCGATTCCGGCTTAGTAGACTGCAGTGAATCGCCATTAATTTTTTTTTCTAATCAAATTTTGTATCAATTAAGTAATTTAAAAGATTGTTTGATGTTTTCACATAAAAAAAATTGGCTTGGGTAAAGTCGGTTTACGGACGATCATTTTACGTCATAACGTGGAAGAGAGATAGATGCATCACAAACCGATCGCTCGGCTCGTGACAATAAACGGAACGTGACACTTATGCGTGCAGCCAGCGTTCATAGATTTATAAGACGTTATCACGTCAAAAATATCAAGAAAAAAATTATCATTTGATTTTATGCATAAAATTCACACAAATTATGCAAAGAGTTGCAAGTTTTGTCAAATAGTTTGGAGCATACTAACCTTGGACTACAGTTAGATAAATCGTTTTACGATACCGACGAAACACTGGAAATAACCGTTTCAGCCGTGCATAAATTTGTGGCAAGTTTGGTAGCAGTTGGTGTCATCTAAGCGAGCTAGCCAGCTTGCATGTTCAGCATGACGGTCATTGCTTTTATCGCGTATTAGAAATAGTTTATAACCAAGAAGGCCAGGCAAAGATCGATAACCTCAGAACAATACCTAATAGGGATATTGACAACTTTTTCTGCGGTATGTATAATAATATATAATAGAACGACCTTTCAATAATAGAGATATTGGTGAAACCACTGGCGATACCCATGTAGCATTTAAGGGTTATATTTTGTGATATAGCATCTCCACAAATAACTCCATAAAACAACTATTAATTTTACGTATGGGGCCGATTCACCGTCATCATCATCATCATTTCAGCCGTAGGACGTCCACTGCTGGAACAGGCCTCCTCAATAGATTTCCACACGGGCCGGATAGAGGCGAACCGCATCCAGCGAGCCCCCGCAACCCTAATCAGGTCGTCGGACCACCTTGCGGGTGGGCTTTCCACGCTGCGCTTGCGCCGGTACGTGGTCTCCACTCTAGAACCTTTCTGCCCCAGCGGCCGTCGGTTCTTCGAACTATGTGCCCTGCCCATTGCCACTTCAGTTTGCTTACCCTGTATGCTATGTCGGTAGCCTTGGTTCGTCTACCGTACCGTACCTTATTCACCGTACTTACACCTCATCGTGTGCTATACACGGCTATAAATACCCATTCGCCTCTTTTATGAACTAAGTTTTCTAGTGGGTAGTTCTACAGGTGCTTCGATCGGCTATTAGTATCATGCTGAATTGAAGGAGAGTGTAATTTTTTTTATTTAAAATGTTACAATGGTGTACATTCATAATTTTTATCGCTTTTCTTAACAAAATATCTAAATACCGTAGAACGATTTCAAAATTGACATAAAAGTAAAATCGGCCGAGAAATACGCATGATATGCGGCATTTTAAACGACTAATTAGACAGCGATTTGACAGAGAGGTCCGACGTGTACTGTTACGTCACAGTCCACTACGGTCATAAAAACTCCATATTAAATTCTGTTTTGCTAGAAAAAGATGGAAGAAAAAGTTTGATAGCTTATATTTTGGTTATTTTTATAGTAAAAATTATTAAAACCATTTGTTTAATTTGACGTGAAACCTTAGAGCATTTAACCATTTGCCCAAACGAATACATTCCCCTCTGTCAAAATAATTGCGAAATCTCGGGTTAGTTCATACGATAAATTGTCAGTGTGTGGGTGTTTTTTGTTTGTAGATGATTTCTTTTAATTATGTGCGTTTGTAAAAATAGGAATATTTCCGTGGTGTGCCGTGGGTTTTCCGCCACTGGTCAAATAAGCGATTGGTCAAAACTCGCTTCTCGTCAAAGGCTCATTTGGTCAAACAAGCGATTTGCCAAAGTCGCATTTCGTCAAAACGTTTTTGTCAAAGGCTCGTTTGGTCAAAGGTGGGTTTTACTAAAGACGCGATTCGTCAAAGGTGTTTTCGGTCAAAGGTAGGCTTTGCCAAACTATAACATTGTCTAAGTCGCGATTCATTAGATAATGCTTTCGCTAGTGAATGGTACAGCCAACCTCATGTAGCTGAACACTTTACTACCTTGTCGCTTTCACCGGTATGGCACATTGAGAGTGGTATTTATAAAAATTAACTATTCTTTCAAAGGGTATTGTTCTAATTAAACGACTAATTTCTTTTTATCAATTTTATTAAGGAAAACCTTATAATGACTATTACCTACCTAGTTTATAATATCAAATCCGCAATTGCCTCGGCAATAGGTGCCATAGCTAGTTTCATTAATTTCATTATATCTTCGACGTGTCTCCTGTCAAAATCCACTAAATTATCTGTGGCCTCTGCTATTTCTTCCCAATTTTGCCCGGAGCGAAGATGATAGCTACACGCTCGTGTTCCCGGAGAAATATAAACATTTAATTTAGTTAAAAGTAGCACCCTTAGTCTATCGGGTATTGGTATTGGCGGCATGGGGCAACCACCAAATATGCACATGTTGTGGCTTTCAGGCGTTCTAGTTAGCCCTAAAGTCTCATTTGAATAGCTGCGTTGATCATCTTCATATTGCTGCGTTGATACACGTTCGCCATTCATTTCAAAATAAGACATTTTGCAAAATAAATATATGCCGACTATTTTATAATTATATTCACACCAACTATAATACAATATAACACTACGTTAATAAGAGGTTATAGTTACTAGAAGCAGGCCACTTATTATTATCTTGATTATAAATGTTTATCTACTTGACAATGGTTAATGTGACACATTATAAACTATCAATCATTAACTGCAATAAGCCAAAGTTTAATTGCAATAAAATGGCTTCATCTAGTAAGCCAACTGAACTAGAGTTTATACGTAGTAAAAGAGACAAGCCTATGCTTATGCGTGGTGGCTACAAGTATCACTTAAACATGACTTATGAGAACGGGAAATCAATATGGAGATGTGCTCAAAGAGGTCAGTGTAATGCTTCTGTTACGTTGTGTGAGAAACGTGAAAACATTTTAAGTGACAAGAAACACAGTTGTCTTCCCGATTTCGTGCGAAACAAAATTGACAAAGTGCTAGATACATGTAAAAGAAAAGTACAGGAAAATTTTGAACCGATACAACAAATTTTTGAGGAGCAGTTAGAAACATTAAAAGTTCAATGTAAAAGCGTTCTTATTCCGACGTATAAGAGTAAAAAGGATTCACTAAGACGATCTCGACTCAAGGCTTGGAATGTACCAGGTACACAATTTTCGAGTTTAGAAGATGTTGAGATTCCGAAAATACTATCGTCAGATTTTTTAATAGCTGAAGAGGGTGACTCTGACAAGATATTGATATTCGCGACAAAGTTAGGTAAAAAGTATATTAAAAAATCCAAAAAAGTATTCGGTGATGGGTTATTTAAAGTGCCAAAACCATTTAAACAGCTCTATACGCTACACATTGATCTAAATAGCACAGACGAATGCACTAATTTAATCCCAATAGTGTATGCCTTTCTCCCTGACAAATCTCAGCAAACGTATCAGCGTTTGTTCCTTATCCTCAAAAAATTTGGATTGCAAGTAGAACAATACCGTTGCGATTACGAATTAGCGACTATCAATGCTATTGAAGAAATCTTTCCTGATGCACAGGTGATTGGATGCTATTTCCATTTTCAAAACGCTATATGGAGAAACTCAACTAAGCAAAATTTTGCAGACAGTAAGGAAGGAAAGAAAATAACTAGATTGACAGCTCATACGGCATTGTTGCCTGCTTCAGCCATTCCAGAAGCGTGGCTGTCTATTCAAGAACTTGGAGAAGACGTAGTAGGAATGAGCGATTTCGTCGAATATTTTGATAGGGAGTGGATTAATAATATTACCATTAGCAGATTTTGCTGCAGTTCTGAGCGTCATCGAACAACAAATATGATAGAAAGTTGGCATAAACGATTGCAGTCAAAAGTTAACCGGAAGTCCACATTGTTCAAATTCATAAATCAATTGCGTAAAGAAGGAATTCACTACAACTATGAAATCCGTAAAAGCGAAGTATATTACGATGTTAAAAAAAGATCTAGAGCTAGCGTTCTCTACGACGAAAGCTTGAGCAGACTGGTAAAAGATTATTGCGATGGAAAGACAGCCGTAATAAAATGTTTGAAAAAAATTGTAACGTTAAGATGGATCCAATATAATAAGTATGAAAATAGAGACACGTAGTTAGTAAACTCACGGACAATAATTGTTAAGTCATTTGGGGCTCAAGCAATTTTCTTTTAATATAAAATACATAAATATAATAATGTAACCAATTGGCGAACCTTATTTTATTCCTTTCTAAAATGGCATGTATTTATTTGTACAGTCAGATAAATATTCTTGTCATCACATGGTATAGTTAGCATCATTTAGTTGACAGCTTCTAAAGAAGCCAAATAGTTCGGTACACCATATAAGAAACTATTTAAGTGCTACGTACTATATGACGCTGACTGTACACATAGATATTGTTATCAAGAGTAGTCGAATCTTAACCAGACTTTATTCCGATAGCACCAAAGGCGTGTTAAGATTTTGGTTACTTTATGTGGCTAGATCTATCTGATTCTGACTGCAAAGAAATACACAAATAAACTACTAATAAATATTTGACGAAACACACCTTTGACTAACGTAGTTTGACCAAACGCATCTTAGGCAAAAAGGACATTTTGACGAATCGCACTTTTGAAAAAAATATGTTTGACCAAACGAGCCTTTGACAAAAAGCGTGTTTTGACCAATCGCTTATTTGACCAGTGGCGGAAAACCCTGTGCCGTACGTATTTACCTCAAATCCCGCTAAAGATGTATGAAACATTTTGTTGACACTGCTTTTCATTTCTATTAGTTGAATGCTCTAAGCGGGAAACCCTTGTTCTTATTTAGTTTACCATTAATTACACAATGTTTCAATTTAATGGCAAGTGCTACTATTTAAAAAAATACAAACCAGTATAGACTATTGAGTGAATTAAATTACTATTTCTTTGGCATGGCTCTACATGGGTCAATAAAAAAATGCTTTTTTTTATTTATTTTTTATTTAAAGGGCCTTTGTCGCTGAGCGACCATATCGCCGTGTTAGAAACAACGAACAAAATAAAACACTTCAATTAAAAAATAAACTTAAAAGCTAACGTATGTCCTAATTGCTAATCCTACATCGGCTAACTTGTACAGCATTTCAGCTTCATCCGACATAGGAGAAGCCAAATGCTGTTGACAAAACCGATATCAAAGGATTTTTTGTCTCAATACATTGTTCTCAGAGATTGGTTCCGAACGCAGTTCATCAAAACAAAAAAAAACACTTACAATCAAATTTTACAACAAGTTAACATTATTTCATACGACGTAAACAAGGTTGAGGCTATTGAATTTATTGTAAATCGGAATTTAAATAAACCATTCACGACTAAATATCTTCACAAAAATAAGACAATAAATAGAACGGCAAGATCTTTTCATGTTGACGCAAATTTATATCAAAAGAATTATTATTCTATCCGTTTACAATGATGTTTTTAACTTTCAAAACGTTTAAAATATAGCGACTCGATGATATAACTACGAATAATAGTAAATAATGTCTTTCTTTTATCTTAGCAAAATGTATCGCTTGTAAAAGTGAGCCGCGTCTTGGACAATGTGACCTAGTGAATAAAATAGAATTCGTATGGCACTCTACTTTGGCAACTGCGCCAATAATGTAGTGCATGAATTCCGTAATATCTGTATTAATTTTTAAGATATGATGGATAATCAGCGCAATATTAATTGACGTTTGATTAATAATGTTAATTGACGTATACTGTATCGGTTATAAATCAAATCTACAGTCAAAAATTAATTGTATGAGTAAAGAGGTGGACCTCAGCCAAAAAACGTGTATTATCTCTATTTGTACGTTTTTCTATTCAATATCTTGATCCAAGTTTGCTGTTCCTCATGTTTAACTTTTTTAAGGAGAGACCTATGTTGTCTATGATTGGGTAAAAAAATATAGAAGAATTAATAATACCTACATACTTATTTAGTGTTTCTTCCAGTTCGTATTTCACGAAGGATATTTTAGTCGATGAATGTTAATACTATTCCCGTCACTATTTTCATAGACAGCAAAATGCAATTGATAGTCAGCCATATTTGCTTACATTTTTTTCGTTTTCAACTGGTGCTCACTTTACGTTATTGGTTTGTCGTTCTTTCACGCCATAGCGGGGCAACGCATTGACTAAATTTTTTGCATACATACACAGTGGGAACGAGTAACCCAACAGACTTTAACCATCGAGGTTAATGCCTCATAACGTTTACTTGAAAAAAACTTATGACGTTTTACATGCTTATAATTTCGCATGTAATGAAGAATTGACTTAGAGTCCAAGTACTATTTGACACGAATTACCCATTTCTTGTGTGTATAAAAGTATTAAATAATTGGCTACATTACATCACATGATTAAGGCATGATAGTAATAAGGTTTTGAGACTTATGAATTTATAAAAAAAATTAATTACATGTTATACTACTTTATATGCTGCAATTAGGCTGTTCATTTGATGGTTAAAGTCTGACGGGTTATACGTGCCCACCGTTTAAGGTGCGTCCACACTTGTATCATTTGCTCGTATCCGATCACCGTGCCGTGGCATGACTGCATGTCGCGCTGCTTGGACGCTCACTGTCGGCGCGGCGTGATCGCCCTTTTTTGTCCGATCTAAGCGTGTGATACGCATAGCAACATGGATTTCGAGCGATTGGTTCGGCGCTACGTCTAAACGCCTGATCGTGACACGCGATCATGCCACGGAATGAAGATCTGATCGGGCAAATGATACAAATGTGGACGCACCTTTATAGAGAGGCTGGGCTTGCTGAGCGATAGGCTACTTTTATCCCAGAAAACATTAAGTCACGCGAGCAAGGCCGCGGGAAATTCGTTGTGTATGTGTAGATTTTTTTATAGTTACGTATTAAAATGTTTTAAGTTGATTTTGTAGGCACGTTTATAAAATTAGAATGTTAATTTTAAAGGTAGAATTACGACGTTATTAAAAGATTCTGATAAGTTCCTAAAGAATTATTAATCATAATGAAGATAAATTAAACGCTTTAGCGAGCCAACGAAATTCTGAAAATGCTAGGAACACAAATGAAGAAATGTATGCATACTTACCTTATTCTTTTTTAATATTTAGACTTTTTTCTGTTATCTGGCCTACGCTTAAAGCATTAACACATTCATGACCGTGAGCTTGCTCGGCGGGCGCCCTGCTTGTAGCAAGTTTTCGCCATATATGGTTTTTCTCATGTTAGGCTGCGTTTCCACCAGAGCTGTGCGAGTCAGCTGAACGGTGTCAGATGCGTAGCGAAGATGTGAAACGGTGTGAGCGTTTTCATCAGAGATGTGCGAGGCAGCTGAGCGGAACGAGGATGCGTAGCGAAGCTGTGAAATATGTGCGGATGAGCGATGTGAAGATTAACCGTCTAGTGAGTGATCGCTCGCGTCCGTCCCTCGCAATACATACCTCGCAACACATCCCTCGGTCACATTCCTCGCAACACAAAGTTGTTTTGATTGTACAAAAACCTAGCTTCGCTAAGCTGTTTCCACTAGAGTTGCGCTGAGCGAGGATAGGTAAATGAAGTGACTCTATTGGTTTTCTCAAACACATCCCTCGTTACACATCCTCGCACATCTCTGGTGGAAATGCAGCCTTATTGACTACGAGTTTAGCGCTACGAAAATGACATAATTTTACAATGCTTTGGTTCTATTGAAATACTGTGTAATTTATTTGTATAAATAAATAATAAAGTGACAAGTGCCAGGTCAGTCAAACAACGAATTGTCAGTGCCTATGTGTTTTTATGTGAGTTTTTCTATTGCGTGCATTTAGGGGCGTATTTACCCTAGGGCCAAGGGGACCATGACCAGGGGCGGCAGGCAGCCATGGGCGGCGTAGCAATCCTAGGTGCGCGAGTCCAACTCGCACATAGACAATTTCCTTAACTTCTGGGGTAGCAAAACTTATTGGCCCAGGGCACCGAATTTCAAAATACGCCCCCACGTGCGTTTGTAGAAATATCAATATTTCTGGGCACAGTGTAAGTTATTTTTAAGGACCCAACTATGCTGAAACATTAAAGAGGGTTCTGTTTTTTTTCTCCATGAACGAAGTTGTAGGAACCTTCTAGTGACTTACAAAAAAACAGATGTCCGTATTTTGATTCAGTGACTTTCACACAACACGTTTTACCTATTATTTATTATGCATATATGTAGGTACAGACTTTTCATTTTTACGAGCTTATAATAGCATAGATAATATCATCTTACTCACTCCTGACATTGAAACAGACATGTGTCAATAAGACTCCATTGAGACATTATTTCGAAAGCGTAAGATAGATATGAAAACAAGAAACCGAGAATATCCACTGACCCGTAATAATCGCCTCAAAATCACTCGGTAACCAATGAACTGAAAATCTTGAACGAGATACAATGGAAGATATCATTCATCGAGCTTAACAATGAATTTTCGTAATTTATACTAACATTACAATAGGTTATCAAATCAAATCAAAATATTCTTTATTCAAGTAGGCCTAGTTACAAGCACTTTCGAAATGTCAGTTACATGAGAGTGAATGTTTGCTGGGAGAAATACAATATGATCCAACATTTGCTGCAACGATTAGGGAAACCCAGAAAAACCTAATCAGATCATTTAACTTAAGTGTAATATTATTGATAAAATCATCATTTTAAAAATTAAAATAATCAATAAGATAAATCCCAAAAGGATTGTCAATAAAAAAAAAAAATCTAGAATGTGTCAGAATAAAATTCTAAATGTCAGAGTATATAAAACCATTAAGATTAAAATAATTAATACCTTAGGTATTCGTTAAAATACTTATTCATATACCTACATGACGCTATAATTTACATTAATCCCACGCGGCTTCATCATTCATGTAGTCTTGTGTGCTATAATAAGCTTTAGAAAATAATTTTCCTTTCACAATATTTTTGAATTTACCAATAGACAACTCAGTTATGCTGCTAGGAAGTTTATTATAAAATCTCACACAGTTACCCATGAATGATCTCCTTATTTTATGGAGCCTAGTAGCAGGCACTGCGAGCTTATGCTTATTTCTAGTCTTAATATTATGTATATCACAGTTCTTCTTAAAGTCGGTAATATTTTTATGTACATACATAATATTCTCATAAATGTATTGACAATGCACTGTCATTATATTAATGTCCTTAAACTTATCTCTAAGCGAGTCTCTATAGTTCATTTTATAGATCGCACGAACAGCCCGCAGAACAAATATAGTATTAATGTCGGAAGCACTGCCCCATAGTAAGATGCCATATGACATAATACTGTGGAAATAACTGAAATACACTAATCGAGCCGTCATCACGTCTGTTAATTGACGAATCTTACTTACTGCAAAAGCTGCAGAACTCAGTCTATTCAAGAGATTAGCAATATGGGGACCCCATTGGAGCTTAGAATCTAATTTTATACCGAGAGACTGTACTATTAACTAGTTCCAGTTCCTCACCTTTAACCATAACGCTTGCTTGCTTGTGTTTTACGTTACTCGTGACAAACTTAACACATTTAGTCTTTTTCTCATTCAACAATAAATTATTTACACTAAACCAATTTACTACTTCACAGACAGCATTGTTTACGTCATTGTAGGATCGTTGATTTCGTACGACTTTGAAAATTAGAGACGTATTATCTGCAAACAAAACTATCTCATGGTGGGTCTTTACGAGGTGTGGCAAGTCGTTTATATAGATAAGGAACAGGAAAGGTCCCAATATTGATCCCTGCGGCACACCCATAGAGACTAATGACCCCGGTGAACGCTTTCCATTCACGTCAATCCTTTGTATTCTACCATTTAAATAAGACTCTAATAAATTTTGTGCTGATCCTTTAACTCCGTTGTGGTGTAGCTTCCTGATCAGTGTCTCATGATTAACGCAATCGAAGGCCTTAGATAAATCACAGAAGATGCCTAAAGCATCTCGTGATTCCTCCCAGGCATCGAAAATGTGTTTTATGGGCTCAACTCCGGCGTTGGATGTCGAGCGACCCCGCGTAAAACCGAATTCCTTACTATGCATCAAATTATTCAAATTAAAATGTTTTAACAATTGATATAGAATTAGCTTTTCAAAAATTTTACTAAATGTAGGTAGTACAGATATTGGTCTAAAGTTAGTGGGGTCAGAGGTACTACCTGATTTAAATAAAGGAGTTATTTTGCTATGTTTCATCAGATCAGGAAACTCACCGCAGTCAACACTGTTATTGATGAAAGAAGAAAAAATCATTACCCCTAAATTTTTCTTCAGCATCGTCGGGAAAGTAATGTAAAGTATTCTATAACCATCTGTAGACTCCTAGCTACCCGTGCACCAAAAACAGTTGAAACGCCGATTTGGAGTGATGAATCCACAACGACACATATTTGTATAGGTACATACAAAACATCCAACATTTTTTATTTATTTATTTACCAACCTCCAAATAGTCGGTAACAATTTTTCTTTTTAGTTTAGAGACCTGGATGATGTGACTACTGACGCAGCCGCCTGGCTTAACAATCTTAAAGTCACTCTTTGAATGCCTAAAATTTGCCATACGATTAAATTAATGGCAACGACGTGTATCTCGTTTCTTTTAGAAATTATTTTCTGTAGAAAAGGTTGATTGATCCATAAAATGAAATTGCCTTACAGTTACACGGGTCATGATTACAAAACAAAACTTAACAGCCCAGTAAAACATTGATGAATGAACAGCGCCATGTGTTGGGCGGAATAACTTGAGCCCTCATCACGTCATACCGGCTGTACGGATCTCAGATCGATTCTGGCACAAGGATAGCTAAACATCTTAAGATACTTTGTACCCGACCACACTGGAGCAAAAAAGAGGATTATCAGTTTTTCCTCCTTAGTGTCTGCCTCAAAGTTGCAGAGACCATCTAGTTGCAGAGACCAATAGTTACTTTAACAGCCACCAATCCACCTTTTATCAACCCTGCTGTTTTTATATATTTCATAGAACTTAGATTGAACGTATTGTTGAATATTACACACGAGTAGTCATTCCACAAGATTTAAATATACATCAGTACCTATTTGTCATAAAATGAATATATGAATATAAATGCACCTTTTTCACAATTTTAATATAAATTTTGTGGGCGGGCCATGTAGCCCGGAGAATGGATGACCGTTAGGGCAGTAAAGTCTTGGAGTGCCGCCACGCATAGGAAAGCGCAGCGTAGGATGGCCCCCGACTAGGTGGACGGATGACCTCGTAAGCGACGCGGGGAGCCGGTGAATGCTGTCTACGCAGGATCGCACCCTGTGGCGAACTATAGGGGAGGCCTATGTTCAGCAATGGATGTCTGTGGCTGATAGATAGATAGAATATAATTTTTGGCAATCGGGTTGCTTTAGCGGGAATGACACTCCCTGCGAAGCCGACGGTCCCTGTCCTAGGTTCAAATCCCGGTAGAGGTAAATAATTGTGTGATGAGCATAAATATTTGTTGCTGAGTCTTGGACACAAGTACCTAGTATATTTATAAAATTTATCGTCATCTAGTACTGATAGCACAAGCGTTATTGAGCTTACCATGGGACTAGTTTATGTAGTAGATTTGTGTGAAATTTTCCCGTAGTATTGATATGTATTTATTTATTTAAATTAGGGATTAACCCCAACTTCATCTGGGATCGTCCGAAATATGGCAATATTATAAGGAAATTTTAAATTTCCCAGTACGCAATCTACTCTGTTAAATTGAACGGTTTTGTAATTGTATTCATGAATGTACCATTTTTTATAACACATACAATACGCTGAAGCATAAAAATCTGCGTTTGTGGCTTTGCGTTCGTTTGGGGCTTTTAAAATAAAATACTGAATTCTAAATTTAAAACCCTATTTTAGTCAATCGCAGGTCAGGCATGCGCACGAGTCGATTTAAAAACAATTCGCGTCCGCGTCGAAATACTGCCGACAGTTATCACCGGATTCCTTCAGCTGATTTATGTTTATAAACATCTCTGGATCAAACTCCCGTAAGTCATTATTTTTTGCTTAACTTTTGACGAAAATTTTACTCCAGTAATAAATAAATAAATATTAAAATGATGGTTAAAATGATATCTTCAAAAAAATAAGTGATACGATATTATTTGAAGGAAAATATTTTATTTTTATTTTTTGTGAGCTGTGGCTTTATTACGCCAAAACGGCTAAACGGAATTTAACTATTTTTGGTGTACTAGGTAGCCGGGTACTCATAGATGCTTATATATGAAGAAAAAAAGAGGGTTTTGACTTTTTTTGAAGTTGTACCTTCTAGATAAAATTTAATTAAAGTGACAATTAAGAAAAATAAAAACGAAACTATAACTAAATTAAACTAAAACTAAAATAAATGCAAAAATGTTCTCCCATCGTAGTCCCGCAGATGCTGGCAGCATTTCCTCGCTGTAAAGTCAATGCTAATACGCTGTGCGAGGAAGCAGCCAGCTCTTCCCAGTAGTGTTATGGCGATAATCCATAGCGGCACACGCGGCTACGCACGAAATCACCCGCTCCAACTCCCCTCACCCCGCACTTCCCCGGGAGCGGGGACATCCGTGCATAGCATGGGCAGCTTGTGCTATGGACGATCGCCCTTAGTGTTAGTCTTCGGCCACACAAACGCGCGACTAGCGTTGTGACAAGCGAATTCTTAATTGCGTGATTGAGACGCCCACCGCACATCAGTTAGTTGGCATCACACGCAATGTATCAGGAATTCGCTTGCCGCGATGCCGGTTGCGCGTTGTCGTGCCCTTAGCATCTTTGACAGTAGCTTGGACAGTTCATAATGCTTTTAATGATGTAATTATAGCAGAATTAAACTTGAATACCTTTTGAATCAAAGGTCGTAAACACCACAAAAATCAATATTGGCTACGCCCTTTGAATCTAAAGCTCTCGTTTTCAGGGTACCATATCCATCTACATACTACACTGCTATCCATCTGCCAAAGGTTTCTCTTTAACCGTAATAGGTAAACACTTTAAAAATTCACAGAATATGAACTACGAGTACTGTGTCTGCTAGCTTTAGCAAAATTAAATAATTACAATACAATACAAATACAATGGGTGCGAGTCCGGTTTGGCCATTTTTTAGGGTTTCATACCTCAAACGGAAAAAACGGAACCCTTATAGGATCACTTTGTTGTCCGTCCGTCTGTCCGTCTGTCTGTCTGTTTGTCTGTAAAGATCCTTTATCTCGGGAACGTGTGGAGGTATCGAGTTGAAATTAAAACTGTATACTCAAGTCTACGGTCCCTTGACGTTGTGAAAAAATCAAACTTCTAAGTTTACGAAAAAAAAAGATACGGCCGTTAATTGTGCAAAAAACGTAGGTATATTTCGACACTTTTTGAAAGTGATAGGATACCTCTAGTTGTTCACATAGCACAAGCAATAAAATAAATCTGACAAACTATTTTTTTATGTCTGTCTGTCTATATCAAGAACCAATATAGAATGATCGAGCACCGCGTACAATTTGCATACGAGTAGGGCTCTGCTAACACTGGATTTTTATAGATACGGCCATTAGTAGCGTATATTTTGTACAGAACCCTCGGTGCGTGAGTCCAACTCACAATTGGCCGGTTTTTTATTTAATGAAATTGTATGTTTTTTAATATTTTCTTCTGTTTCCGCGATTATTACTCATTGAAATAAAACAATTTAACGGATTATATCCCGTATATTATCTCATTTTAGTTCCCGACGTTTCGGAAGCTTTTCAGCTTTCCATGGTCACGGGTGGACTGAGAAAAGATGTATTTTACCTCTGTCAAAGTTACAATTTGTGTAAACTACCCATTTTTTTAAAAACAAATAAAGGTGTACATACATGCCAGATGGGCCTAAGCTGTAAAGATAGTTACACATGTGCCAGAAGGGCTTAATTGTTTTATTTTAATGATTTACCAAGCAGCATTTCACAAATGAGGCGTACTAAGGAGAAAAGAAACGCTGCAAAGAAAAACTACCAGGCTCATTACTAATTATAATCTTTTAAAACATTATAATATTAAAAAAAACAGAGACTATTAAACTAATTTTTAGACGGATAAGATATTTAACATCGTTCGGAAATTAAGGTTTTGCAGTCCTGTGTCTCGCTTGTTCCTTGATGAGATGCATTACAGGATCCCAAGCTGGTGGTAGTGACAATCAATCCTCTCTATTGAAATTAGGATGCTTTTTAATCTTAATAGCCTCGCGTATGCTGCTTTGCAGAATGTAGAATGCAAAGCAGCATGCAAAGTAGCTTGCAGCAAAATATATTTTTTCTTTGGCAAGGATAGAAGGTTTATCAAACTTAATTGAGTGGTTTGATTTGTCAATGACATGTTCACAGACTGCAGACGTATTACACCGACGGTGCTTGACATCTTCTATGTGCTCCTTCACCCGGGTTGGTTCCGAAACGTTCGGGAACTAAAATGAGATAATATACGCGATATAATCCGTTAAATTGTTTTATTTGTTTTTAATTTATTTAAATTAATATAATAACTAGAAGGCGCCCGCAACTTCGTTCGCGGAGGAGAAACAGTCATAACCCATCGTTTTTTCTATAGCGTACTCGGGTAAAAAGTATCCTATAACTATCTGGAGATACCTAGTTACCCGTGTACCAAACATAGTTGAAAGCCGTTCAGCCGATTTTGCGTGATGAAGCCACAACGACACATACACAAAAAATAAAAATAAAATATTTTTCATTTCAGTGACCTATTACCAGAATTAGTGAATAGTCCATAACAATCATTTTTTTGAAAATATCTTCAATGTACTGACATCTCATTTTTACAAGTTTATATAATGGTAAAGATAAAATGTTAATTTATATTGTCACTCACAGGAGTCTCCCCTGTTATTTTTAGACGACGCATTGGACCATTTTCTCAGATTTAATAGGGTAGGATTTGTTTTAGTCTCATTTTATTTGGTTTTTACCCCTTTCAGCGATGAGGGGCTTACTTTTTTTCATCTTAATTTATATGAAGATCTTTTACAAAAAATACTCTTCTGATTTTGTATTCTAATTGTTTTTGGCCGTTTAATAAGGTTAAAGTATTATAAATACTCAATTTAGTTAGTGGTTATAAAAGCGTCAAATTATTACGATCTCTCAAAGGAAATTCGAAGAAATTGCCCTAATACCCTTGTTCTATTTGCGGCATTGATGAAAACTTATTTTTATTGAGCATCAGTCACCTGAATAGTTAATAACTATCAAGTTCTTAATTATTCAAGTCTCAACTCTGATTGCTAATACAGGTAAATTAGGGCAATGTTTTGCCAAAATTAAAAACATACGTCCATTTAAATTCATAATGTGTAAGTAAAATAACATTGGCACATAGGCATGTATCTATATCACTGTCCATCACGTACTACATTTATACACACAATTTTACATTTAAGTAACCATTAAAAAATACCGTATTTATCTCGCTTTGATCAGTTGAAGCCGAAACGAGTCTGAGTGTACCAAATTCATGCAGTAGCCTTATTAACCTAGATCCGAAGTCAGTACACCTTCTGATTTACGCTGTGGTTATAAAGTGAGGTGAATTACATGAGATTTACTAATCTAATTTACACCTTCACTTTGTCTGGGTTTGACTTTAACGACTATCAAATCATTTATACATGTTTATTGCCTAGAGTGTAATAAAATGTCATCACCAATACATATAACAAGCCTTGGATGACTAGATTATATGGCAGTAAACAAATGTTTTTTGGGATATTGCGTGGTGACTTTTTGTTGTTTTTAAAATAGGCTATTCTAAGATATTTATTTCAATTTGAAAATTTTTTTTATTGCCTAGGAAATAATTTAAGTTACGTCACTATACTGACTGGCTGACGTTGTACAAGGGTTACACAAAAACAAATAAAAGTCAACACTAAAAACACGAACAACTTATCTCAGAAATCATATTTTTTTAATGTGATAATTGCAAGTGTATAATTAAACATATCTGTCGAAATCGGTTTTGAATGACTAATGCCTTGTAATAAATTGGTACATCCCATTTTGTCCCTATTAATACTTAACATACTCACTATAATTGAAAGTGAAGGCAACTTCTAGCAGTGGATCAGCAAGAAGCAAGTTCTACAGAAACTAAGAGACTTGCAGGAAGCAATTTGTTATTATAGACTCACTGCTTAACTCAGACTCTCTCTTACTTCTAGCAGTTGATCTGCGTAAAGAAACTAGGAGACTTTCCGGAAGGAATTTGTTATTATAAACTAACCGCTTAACTCTGACTCTTTCTTACCGCGGGAGACCTCTAAGGTAAAGTAAGTTACTAACCTTTAATATTTACATATGAGATATCTTGAAGGAATCAACTAAACTGACATCAAAAACAAATAAACAAAATGGTCAATAGGTAAATGGGGTTATTAAATATTACTGGACGATTTTTACACAAATCAAACTAGCCCCATGTTAAGCTCATTACGCTTTGTGCTATGAAGACTAGACTATGCGTAAATCTGCGTTTTTTTTTACTTTATTTAAGGAGCTTTGATCAAAGGAAATGAACATGCCAACTTCAGAAGGCCTAATCATAAATCATAACAGCTTACAAAATTACTACTTAATTTAAAAAATTACAAAAAGAAAAAGTACTACTACTTATGCAAAAACAATCACATTTGCATACACTTATTTACAAAAAAAAACTGTATACAAATCTCGCCGTTCCTGATATGGTTTCGGCCAATATAGATTGGAAAATACTAACATGATTACAATTAAGCCCCCTTATGTATTATTAACCTGTCTTTTTGCGCATGTTCGTACACATTACACTAAAACATGCTGCACATCTACCGTACCATACTCTTCGCAATTAGGCGACACTGCTTTCTTCATAAAATGTGCAAACTTATTTAGAGGAACATGTCCGGACCTAATCTGCGTATATGGTTAGCGTAGTAAGAGCCCGTAATAGTGGTTCCTATTTCCAGGTAATAAATATTCAATGATTATGACTACCTCGGCAGCCCATAACGCGGCAGCCATGACCTTCCCAACTGAGCTTGCGACTTTGATTTCGGGAAGTCTAAGTCTGCAAACAGAAGTATTTAATAACCGCTCTCACCTCAGTTTTCTCCGTTTTTGCGATATTATTCCCACCGCTCAAGAAAAACAGTTGTCACTGACAGTTATATATTATTTTTGTTTTACTTTACTGAGCAGTTTTAACGGGCAGTAACGCAATATCTATTTCATTTAATCTAATATATAAAATACTAGCTTCTGCCTGCGACTTCGTCCGCCTTAAATTCCTGTATCGTGGATAAAATATTTTTTCCGGGATAAAAAGTAGCCTATGTCCCTCCCCGGGACTTAAACTATCTACATATCAAATCTTAATCGGTTCAGTGGTTTAAGCGTGAAGAGGTAACAGACAGACAGACAGACACACTTTCGCATTTATAATATTAGTATGGATTCAGTTTTCAACTTTTGGTTCACCCCTCGTAAGATTTCAGTAATTACTTACGGAATCCGTTCTTAAGGTTTACACCAGTCTTGATGAAAATATTTCCTTTAGTATAATTATTATGTACAAAAAACTAATGACCTCCACAAGCAGTCGATCGTTTCATCAAAATAGTTTCCACGAGACGCAAAACTTTATTACAGATACGATAAGTTCAACAATATAACTCACTTTACTGCCGGGTAACACAATAATTGACTAGTTAATTCGGTTTAGTGTCGGCTAACACCTCGTTCGCCGATCATTCAGCCATTGCCTTTCACCGGTAACCCGCTGTTACACTATAAAACCGCCCAGTAAGGGGTTGGAACAATGTCATAGGCGCTAGCGGGAACAGTTTAAAGATAAAGGTGCCAATGGATTGCGCACAGAAGAGATAAGAGTAAGGTATTAGTACCTTATACCCTATAATGATCTTAGATAACGGGTACCGGAGAAATAGGTATGTATGTAAGAAAAAAACGTGCTGCGCCGACTCAAAGTAAAAGTTTGATCGTGTGAGGGATGATAAGGATAATCCCTCACACAACTATCCACCTTTTCCGTGGTCTACCTCTTCTCCTAGAACCCTTACATTCGTACCCAATACTTTACCTTGTCACATGACTTTAATTCTTCCGCATTACATTCCCAGTTTGTGTTTTGAGTAGTCAATAATTAGATAATTACGTTGTACGTTGACAATTTGCCGAACAAATGTTAGTTTTGGCGGCTTTCCATAAATAAATGAATAAATAAATATTTCTGTAAGGGCCGTAGAGTCTGACAATCGGTAGTGTCTGCCTAACCCAGTGGGATACAGGCGTGAGTATATGAATGTATAAAAATAAATCAATTTTACGGAACGAGTTTACAAATCGCACTAGTCCCATGGTAAGCTAAATAAATTTTGTGTTATGTAATTACTAGACGGCGATATATTCAATAGATATATTTACTCATATACATAGAAAACATCCGAAAACAAATATTTATGCTCATCAAACGAATATTTGCCCTTACCGGGATTTGAATCCAGGACTGTCAGCTTCGCAGGCAACGTTAGTCCCGCTGAGTTAAACCGGTCATCGTACATGAGAATATTTTCACAGACTATATAACAAATAATCGACTTCATCAAATCGTCAATTAGTTTATTCTGTCACCTTTTCTGTCTTGTACCGTATCACTAGATTTTGCGAAATGCCGACAAGTACGCAGTAGGCAAAAGATAGTGCTCTTACAATAATAATTTACATGATTATGATTTTAATAACCAAGTATTTCTTAACCCGGAACAAAGTTTTAGTGAAAACGTACCAGTTTCAGCGCCCGGCTTATCCCTTGCACCACACGCCTGCCTTGCCTTTTATCACCCGTTCGGTGAACTTGCCAAATTTTATATCCAATTCGGGATGTGGAAGGTCAAATCAAATCACGACATCTGACGTCTCTAACTCAAACGGTTTCAGGGAACCGCGAAGCTTTCATACAATAAGATGTGTTAAGGGGGGACAAATATTTGATTGATAAAGCCCATTTTAATTTTGTTATTACAGCTGTATGTATTTTCTTGCCGGGTTATTCACTAGCAAAATATCCAGGATATTTTAATTTCAGTTAGTGATTCCAAAATAAGTAAAGTTTTGATCTTATATCATATTTGTTTGTAGCGTTATACAAAGTTTTCATATTGATATTTTTACTCAAAGGTACAAAAAAAGAGGGGTTATGATTTTTTCCTCCACGAACGAAGTTGCGGGCACCTTTAAGCTAAATATACTATAAATATACTATAACTGGAAGGTACCCGCAAACTTCCACAAAAAATCTTATGTATCTTTTTTCCTTCAGCGTCGTCGTTTAAAAAGTATCCTATAACCGTCAGGAGATACCTAGCCTCCCATGTACCAAAAATAGTTGAAATCCGTTTAGCCGTGTTGAAGCCGCAACGACACATACAAACATACAAAGACCTCAAAAAAACATATAATTCCATTCAATAACCTCCAAATAGTCCGTTACAATTTTTTTTTTAATATCTTCAATCTACAGAAATTTCATTTTTACAATTATTAGTATAGAAACACGTGATTGCAGTCAAACTCTACAATATAGTTTTGCAGGAAACTGTCATAGCAATAACAATTATGTACTTTGGTTAATAAATAAAATAAAAAACACACACAAGATAATCACGATAAGCCCCATCAGGACTAAATCACACAAAACATTCAGCCCTCATACATTTAAATCAGCCGTCGTAATGTTGCGTCATAGACGTTTATTGCAACAAAACACGCAATTCTCAATAACGGTGAAATATATCATCTGATGGGACATTATAATTTGTTAAAGTGCCGTAAATCCATTACAATATCACAGTACAATACTAGGCACAGTAGTGAAGTGGGAAATCTTTATAAGCTAATGCTTTCATCCCACGCATTGCTGTTTTTATAATATCTCGCATATTTAAAAACAGACACCAACCTAAGTCACAAAAATATATTTGTAAAAGAATTAATATTATCATTTTTATTTGTTGAATGATATGATATTCATTAGATGTATGAAATTGTATGCATTTTATTTAAATATACCTATTATATACGATACGGTGTTTCACTAGAATTACCTGTTTTTCTGCTGAGCGTGTTTCGCTAAACGGTTAACCTGAAACAAAATAGTGAAAAAAAATTAACTCTAATGATTTAAATTTCAACTAAGTGGTCGGGTACCAGTACCATATTTTTATAATAAAACAATGGAGTATAAATAGCATTATTGACTATATGACATGATGCAAGATGTTGGACATCACAAGTTTGGAATATCGATGTAAATCAAAACAAAACCAGGTGGCATTGTATTCACTAGGTTCATCAGAATCAGCCTAAAATAGCCACAAAAACCAATCAAGCTTATCCAGTTCTTGCCAGTCTCAACTCAACACATTTACTTGATTGGCTGTTGGTTCTGCGACAAATATTATGCCTACCCCGTTGCCACTTCAGCATCTAAATCCAATGAGCTATTTCGATTTCCGCTCAAACATTTTTGATGGAGGTTTTCGGAATGGGCCGCAGCATTTCGACCATTACTTGACTAATACCTTTACATTACTTGACTAAATGACAATATTAATTAAATGCTATTCAATTTAGGTACATATATTTTAATTATGATCGTCAAATACAAAGAAACATTATAATCATAATAGTATACATATGGGGATGGAATGTCACATATGAAAAAGGTACAAGTAATTATCTACTACGAGCACTTCAGCTCGTTAGTGGTGCGCGTGCCGCGGCCGCTGCAGGACACCATCGCAAGTGCAGACTTCTGGCCGAAGGTGTTTGGGCAGTTCCGAAGTAATCTGCCAAATCCTACACCAGATCAGAAGACGCAAAGGAGCCACGGAGTTACGTCTCCTAAATTTAACTAGTTTTAAGTTTTTTATATGTTTTTGTAGTTTACAGTGCCTTGGTTTTTACTGTAATGCTGTGTAACTTTTTAAATAATCAATAAATAAATTGAATCTCTTCATTATTTATCATAGGCTGATTTAAAATATACTTAAAACTAACTACATAAAAATGTCGCTATGTCAACGATTTTAGGTCGACATAAGATTACTATTCAAAAAACTGTTACGTGTGATCATATCCTGCATCAAATATCGCGGCACACGGTAATCCATTTAGGACACATTTCATTCCAGACCAACTCGTAAATTTTATGTTTCTGTCGGCTGTTTGAATAGCCGACATCCACAGACTGATTATTTAGATTGTCCATGAACAGAATGTAAGTAATATTTTCTTTGCAATCTTATCTATGCATATTTCGATCATATTTATTTTAGTGTTTGGTTTATCATTCTTTAACAGACTACATAGACTGTCGTGATTTTGTATGAAAATTTTATATAAGTTAGCGAATTTTCACTTTGATATATTCCAGCTTGCCTTTTATATATTCTAGGTTTGACATACTCTACTAGCACAGAAAAAGTGCTCTGATAGTTAACATCTACACATACGCTACTGCGAAAACTTAGGTGGTGAACCTCCTTAAATATTCGTCAAATTATTCCCTACTAGCATTTACCGATTGTTAAGTATTTACCGTTACCGGGAATTAAGTATTTTACGTTTTAATCTGTGACCTGGGCTCATTTCACAAAAGCTTGTAACTTGTATTGCAAGTGGAAGTCTCGTTTTAATACATATTGCTGGAAAGAGATTTCCGCTTGTAATACCAGTTACAAGCTTTTATGAAACGGGCCTCTGATCTATTTAGAAATCGAGTAACAAATATCAGAATATTTTGACGTCTTCACAAAATTTCACAGTATTCATAATATTAGTAGGTATGCAGCAGACTATTTTAGGTGATGTTGAAGGCGCTAGGCAGGTGGACCGTGGGTGTTTTTAATTAAAGAGTGAATCAGTTTACCAGCGTGTATTTAGGCCATAACACTATAAACCGAAAGGGGGGCTGAGTCAAGATAATGTTGCCATGACTTCTCCTTTTTTTTTCCCTTTCGCCCTTTCGGACAGGCTAAGACCATAGGCCATACTGCCACGTCTTCTATTATACCGTGTAGATTGGGAATGACTTCTACTTATCACTTAAAACTTACTTTTATTAATATTTGGTGTTGCTAGTATAGTATATGCAACAGCACGAATTTGATGCGATAGTATTCCGCTCAACTTACTTTTTTTTGAGTTTCTCCGTATATGGAGAAAAGTGCGAAGCGCTACGAAAAGATTAACAGCGAAATTGTAAATCGCGTATACATAATGATTTATTTATTTAATTACCTTTCTTTGGTAATTCTTCGACGTTTCGTACGTTACCAGTTCCTTCGAGACTATTGACGTAATGCAACGTCTAAAACGTCAAAGAATTACCTACAAAAGGTAATTAAATAAATCATATTTATACTCGATTAAGCTCCGTTTTGTTATATTACTTTTTTATATCTGCGATATTGTTTTCCCTTCGCCAAAATCTTGTCCCAATCATAACCCTAATGATCACAACTCATTAAGGAAAACTCAAGTAAAAGAACATTACACTCAAGATTTAAACAATCAAATTACAAAGCTAAGTGAAACGGGCACTCGCTCAGAATAATTGTTTTTAATTAGAACAAAATCGCTTCCGCGGGTCTTGAGGTGCTTGTGTCCAAATTAAGCTCGGTTTTAGCCCATTCAGGTCTAAATGTAGACAAATTAGACAATTTGTAAACGTACCTAAGAATTTATTATTTACTTGTCCTTGGAAACTACTAACGCTGTTAATGGCTGTACTAAACTTAGTAGTGATAGTGAATTCGTATTCGTCGTCATGACGAGCTTTGTGAGCATGTAAATAGCTGTAATTAATTTATAGGACTTGAAACTAAAGCATCACTTAATTGGGATGATGATTTATTTTGAGATTGCAATAGTATTTCCGTCCCTTTTGACGACCGGTTTAGCTCAGTGGCAGTAACGTTGCCTGCGAAGCTGAAGGTCCTGGGTTCAAGTCCCGATAAGGGCACATATTTATGTGATGAGCATAAATATATGTTCCTGAGTCTAGGATTTTTTTTAGGAGTGTAGGATGTATATCGGTAAATTAATCTATTAAATATATTGTCGTCTAGTACCCTTAACACAAGCCTTATTGAGCTTACCATGGGACTTGTGATTTGTGTAAGAATGGAACTGTAATATTTTATTTAATTTAATTCCTAATGAGCATTGAAAATGATCTGCTGCGCTAGCTGCTTAGGTGTGGGTGTGACGTCACCCTTAAGGTGGGCTGCAAAATCTATATAAAAAAAATGATTATAAACGTGTGTGTTATCACCACAGTTTTTCATATGTCATAACCAATGGAAATCAGCATGTCGACTTGCTGCATAGTGGTGCATTTGTACGTCACTTTTATGTTAAACAACCACGAATATTACCCTAATTGTTACGCTAGTGTTTGCCTCCTTAAAAAAATCTGTATCACTATACATTAAAGAAACGCAAGTGAAGAAAAAAGTAAACAAAATGAACGTCTTCATTCTGGGCAAGTTAGTCTTAATCAAATTAGAGCAGCTCTGCGCTCCACTTTTTGTAAATTTTATTAATATTACCAACATTCATGGGTTGAGGATTGAGGTGAATCGGGCCCCGTTCTCCGTACACATCTGCTTAAAAAGTAAAAAAAATAACAAATTGAGTCAGCTATTTGGCTGTAGGAATATTTTCCGGAGTAAGTGGGACACATTGCTGGCTTTGCTTGAGGCAAATAATTCGGCCGCGCGCGGATCAGATCGAAATGCATGATAGTCATCACCATCATCATCATCAACATTATAACATCCTAAAGACATCTACTGCTGGTAGTAGCCTTCCCTCAGGACCTCCAAAATGACCGGTCATCATCATCAGCCTATATGCATCCACACAAGCCTCCTCTCAAGGATGAGAGGGAATGAGTGGTAGTCTCCATACCTAGCCCAGTACGGATTGGAGACTTCACGTACACCCTTGAATTTCTTCGCAGATGTATGCAAGCTTGTTCGCGATGTTTACCTGCACCGAAAACAATCAGTTGTGCACCCCCAATGCATGCATAGTTTTGCATGCATTGTTAAAACGTCTGACACCAGGGATCGGAAACGGTATTTATAAATCTTCTAAAATCCATACTAATAATATTATAAATGCGAAAGTGTCTGTCTGTCTGTTACCTCTTCACGCTTAAACTGCTGAACCGATTGGGATAAAATTTAGTATGGAGATAGTTTGAGTCCGGGGAAGGACATAGGCTACTTTTTATCCTGGAAAAATGCTCTTATCCGCAATAAACGAATTTAAGGCGGATGAAGTCGCGGGCAGAAGCTAGTACACACTATTTCTGGCATATTATTTAGGGGAAGGCAAATATCTTTGGAAACACCTGGTTGAAGTTCTAGAATTTTAATAAAATATACGAAAATCTCGTAATTAGACGAAAATACCGAAAAAAAACGGTTATTTTGTATGAAGAGAATACCGGTTTCCGAGCCCTGATCGTCACAAAACCAACGGGAAGCTTTGACTTGACCCATTGGGATTACCCGAACAGAGGAGGTGTTAAGGGTTAAAAAATATAATTAAGTCAAAAAGCATAGAAAAAAAGACATAATAATCCTGTGCACCGTTTCATGTATACAGTATTTCTACGGTAGATTTAACCCTGCTGACTTCAACGGTCTTATTTGACTTTGTAACTGCAGATGCTACGTAGCGCTTGTGCTATTTATCTATATCTATAAATAAAGACAATTGAAAAAACAATGGAGGGCACCCGAACACACGGCAGATCACCAATAAGATGGATGGACCAAATGAAGGCAGACAGTGGACGATCATGTACGTGTTTCAGCGAAGTAAAATAACAATTGTGTTGGGAGCTATCATAAGCAACTTGAAATTGGAGCTGAAGAAAAGTTAATTTACATAAATATATATCAGAGAAAATCTTACGCAAATCGACCTAGTCCCATACTAAGCACAGCTTGTAGGTACTATGAGTGCCAGGTGACTATATACATACTATATAGATAGATAAATTATAATACTTAAATACATAGAAAACATCCAAGACCTAGGAACAAACATTCGTGCTCATCATTGCCCTGGTCGGGATTCGAACCCGGGACCGCCAGCTTCCTAAGCCGTTGGGCAGGGCAACCAACTGCGCCAAACGTGTCGTTGCCACTGTCCTTTCTTAGTAAAAAGCTGGTATTAGCTTGTAACGAGGCGCATTACGACTCGTTGCTTAAAAACTGTCTGGCTATGCGCAGCTTTTTTAAATTGTTCTTCTGACAGCAAATTCAAAATTATTTTAAAATTCAACACTCGAACACACGCTTGGGATTCATTCAATTCTGAACTTTGGACCTGATCGGATGTTGGTCTAAGCCTCTCACTCTTGAACAATGTTTTAAAATCCTCAAGCCCAAGCAGAGCATAAGTGCATTATTCCTGAAACCTGAGTGCTTTGAGTGACTATTATTTTTGTAAATACATAATATAAGCTTCAATTTGAATCTACGACCAAAACCATACTGTTGAACCGTTGTTGTCAATACGTATTTATAACACTAGGCACGGAAACGTGCCTTTTCTTTTCCTTATTTACGTCAATAAATATCCTGGCCCTGGTCTCCTGTTTTACTTTACTCCGGATCCCGTGACAAGCTAGAAAAAATAAAACACTCTCATCTCTTTCTATCAATCCGCATAACGAAATAGAAATCTTCGTCTTCAACGCCAGTTTGTAATCTTCGGTATACTGTTAAGAGTCCCTAGCAAGCTCGGCCGAATTTCTCCTTTCCATACAAACGGAGTTTCGTTCTCATTTTATAAATACGAGTTGGATGGCAACGAAACTTTGTATATATAAGGACATGAGGTATATATAGGCTTGTTATTAGTTTATATGGCTCCATTTTATAAAAGAAACGAAATACAGCAAAAACAAGTTTTGTATGAAAAACTTAAATTAGCTGTATTTTTTTTACCATGGTATCTATGGTACTATGGTATCTGAAGCTACATAAACTAATTACAGGCCTGCTTATACCTTAACTTATTTTATACACAAAGTTTCAGAGCAAAGTAGGTAGTCGTTTTAAAATGAGTGCGTAACTACGTTTGTATGGAGAACCGAGCTTGCCGGGGCTTTTAAAGCTCCTTGCCTGCAACAGTTTTCGGGGAGGGGCTATTAGGAACACATAAGGGTGGGCATAACGCCGTTAGCTAAACGTGGATCATAAGTGGCTATTGACCTTCTATATGGGATCGTATTGAGGGAAAGGGAACAAACCTCGGAATAGTTTGGTATCAAATCTTAATGTTAGTTTTAAGGGTTGATGCCCTGATGGAATAACAGGCGACATTCTTTGACTATCCTACTTATCTACACTATTATAGAGTTATAAAAAGTAAATTTTTGTTCGTATATTGAAAATATTTTCATAAATAATGAGAATATTTATCATTCTGACCCGTTGTGTCCTGCTGCTGGGCAAAGGCTTTCCCCTTTCTTCTTCCAATGCTCTCTGTCCTTGGCGGTTTCTGGCCATTTCTTAAAATGAGGATAATCAAGACATATTTTTCCAGTTTTTTTTTAGTTTATTACATTATTTAACTGGTGTCTAATCAGGTTTCAACTCAGAAAAGCTCTAAAATTAGCATTTCTATTCACTCACTTTTGGAAACTATAGTTACTTGTCACAGTGAGTGGTTATGGGAGCAAAAAGTCCAAAAAATAACAGAATGGAAATGGACTGAAGTATAAAATATGTCATTCATAACTATATATACTAAACAGAAGATTTTTTAATATTTTCTTCTGTATCCGCGATTTTTACAAATTGAAATAAAACAATTTAACGGATTATATCGCGTATATTATCTCATTTTAGTTCCCGACGTTTCGGAAGCTTTTCAGCTTTCCATGGTCACGGGTGGTGAAACGTCGGAAACTAAAATGAGATAATATACGCGATATAATCCGTTAAATTGTTTTATTACACGAAGTATTTTTTTGTTTTTTGAAAAGACTATTTAATAAAATATACCACATAATGTGCGACCACATTTTTCATGTCCGCACTTTGTGTATTTGTTTTTAGGTGTACATACATTTACTTATATACATAGAAAACATCCAAGCCTCAGTGACAAATATTTATGCTTATCACACAAATATTGCCCTTACCGGGATTTAAACCCAGGACCGTCCGCAGGCCATTTATAATCAAATATTGGTATTGCACCAATCCAAATTATACTTGGAGTTGTAGGTAACACTTCAGCGAGCTAAATGTCAACAACCTTCTTCGTCATACTTAGCCTTTTCCTAACTCCCAGCTTAACCTAAGCCGGGTTCCAGGTCCAGGCAAATCTACCACGTTAGCTCAATTTGCCAGATTTACTGGCACATCTCTGGCTATAAATCTTTCTTCGTTCCTTATTAGATTTTTCTTTGCGAACGTCTAAAAATTCTTTTCTCAAATTCTTTGCCTTAATGTCTTTGAGCAGATTGGTTGGATTCATAAAAGGATGCTTAAATTTCTGCTGCGTTGAGCTTCGTAGCATCAAGAAATCTGCATTTATTTTTAAAAAAGTTGTTTAAAATTATGATCTATTTTTACCCAGAAAACTTATAAAGGTTCGTCGTTTGTCCAAGGATTTCTACAATTAACGATCATCCTTCGTGTATGGGCTGATGGTGTATGGGCGAAAGGTCATGGATTCAATTCATTTCGCACTGCTTATTCCGGTTCGTAGTCTCCGCGCTCCATCAGCCGTAGGGTCCTTAAGATATGCATCTATTGTAATGTCAATTTGCTTCCTCAAATATGACGTTCACCATTTTTAAATAAATTCCAACAGTAAGACAACAGTAATATAAACAAACTTACTGAGAAACATGAAATCAAGATCAAACATGATGTTCTGAAACTTCTGTTTACAAAAATATATTAAAAAAGAAGCCGTGACCTTGACACTGACATTTTAATACAACGTTACCGAATTAGTTTCGCTTCTTATACATTCTCTTATCTGCGGTACTGAGGCAGCCGAGCAGATACCAAACGAGTTTACGAGGCCGTAAAATATAAATAAACGTTCCAGACAAACGGTTTGTAACTAATCGTCATTTGCCGCAAGAACTGTTGATGCCACAGGAATTTAAAAAAAGTTTCAGCGTTTACGCGCTCTGCCCGATCTGAGCGGCTATCCCGATGTTCTAAATTCAAAATATCCTACTTTTTTTTGGCAATTGACTGGCTGAAGCTGGGGGCTGTTTCAGCTATCAGATGAGCGGGGACGAGGTTACCTCTCAAGGTCTCGAGGTTACATGTCCCGCAGTGAAAGTTTGGAAAAGCTTTTTTTTATGACATAGGAGGCAAACGAGCAGACGGATCGCCTGATGGTAAGCGATTACCGTCGCCCATAGACACTTGCATCACCAGAGGAGTCACAAATGCGTTGCCAGCCTTTCAGGTGGGAGTACGCTCTTTTCTTGAAGTTTTGAAGGTCGCATCGGTCCGGAAATACTGCAGGCGGCAATTTATTCCACAGTTCAGTCGTGCGAGGCAGGAAATTTCTGCTGCTGTGTGGTCACTGGACCAGCTGAGTGAAAAATATAGTAATGATGTGTATGTGGTGTGAGTTTAAAAGTAAATGTAAATGTGAAGAAACAGAAATGGAGTATTCGAAGGATTTTCAAGATTTACGGGGACTGAATTGATTTTGGAGGTTTGGGAGAGGCCAGTCATTATGCGGTCACGCTTGGCGAGAGAATCCCTATCCTGGTACCTGGACTCATATCCAGGTCTCCTTGTGAAAAAACCGTCAGGTGGACAGCCACTTCGGCTCCTACCGTCACACTTACTCAAATAAAGATTTGCATGAGAGGGAACGGCCGAGATTATATAAACTTCCAAATTTTGAATCTCGAAGTAATTTATCTGAATTTTAATATGGCATATTGGCGTGGAACCATGTTCAGGAAAAAGACAGTAAGTGCATACTAGCGTCATATGGAGTTTAGTACGTTTTCCTTGAAGCAAAGAGGGGTGTTATAGGTTGGATTGTGTATTTGTCTGTGCATCTGTGTGTCTGTCGGTGGCATCTTAGCTCTTGACCTAATTGACGTTTTTTGTGTAAAGATAACTTCATCGAGAGTGATTGTTATGCTATGATAAAAAAATCGGTGTAGCTGTTTGAAATATATCGGCTTTTTCTAAATGTGTCAGGGGTTTTTATCGGTTCACTCATTACTAGTTTCCTTTGGCGTAGTTAGGTAAAAAGTATTACATAAGTAATAAAAAAAACGGTTTAGCTGTTGAAAATAACTATATCGGCTTTTTTCGTAATGTCTCAGGGGTTTTTATCGGTTTTTTCATCAACTAGTTTCCTTCGGCGTAGTCGAGTAAAAAGTATTATGTAACTAATACCTATTAGTCGATTATTCTTTTACCCAATAACCAACCAAACATTCGCTGCTTGTACTTGGCAGAGTTAATTAAATTTAAGTAAATTCGAGTCGTTCAAACAAAGTGGCAAATATCAGTGTTACTTAGTTAGCTAGCTATACGCCACAATGCGTAGACTACCAAAAAAAAGCTGTCTCGTTAGTAATGTGTAATTATATTTCTGTCTAAAGGTGCGTCCACATTTGTATCATTTGCCCGTATCAGATCATCGTCGCGTGGCATGATCGCGTGTCACGATCACGCGTTTGGATGTTGCGCCGATCGGATCGCTCGAAATCCATGATGCTACGCGTATCACATACTTATATTGGACGAATGCGGCATGATCGGCGCGCTGACAGTGAGCGTCCAAGCAGCGCGATACGCAGTCATGCCACGGCACGGTGATCGGATACGAGCAAAGATACAAGTGTGGATGCACCTTAAGGTTGTAGGTTAACTTGGCTGGCTTTAATACCATAATTTAATGATGAAGAATGCGGTAAACCATTGGATGAGGGCGACGCACGTTTTTATCCAGCAGTCGACAACCTTGAACTGATAATTGATGATGATATATCACAGCGCCGTGTATTTGCACGGCACGGCATCGTGTTTTTTTCGGACGCCGTGCCGTATCACGTTGACGGCCGTGGTGATGTGCCCCGACTTTAAACCAAACTGACTTCAAAGTGTACAACCGCCAGCTAGACTGGCGTAACTCTTATGAAAAAAATCTATACAATTGGTATAAAATATGTATTTCTATAAGAGTCCCGTGTTGTAAAACATAAAATATTCGTAAAAAGTGGAGCAGAAACGTCTGTAAGACAAAAAAAGTAGGTAAGTAACAAATGCAATATACAGCTGCAGCTTTATTAACACTCAGTCGGAATAAAGACATAGCTTCATACAACCGCGCTGCGATAGGTACACTACTACAGGCGCGATGCGCGTGTGGGCGTGAGAACATACTCTTCGTGACGTACGCAGAGAAACCGGTTTGAACTCGCTCAGTTAGTGTTCAAGCTCAGGGATTAAAATGGAAAAATTGTGTGTCAATTTTGCACGCTCTTTAAAACCTTACTTTCTGTTCCGTTTCTATACTCATGTGGTTAGAATCTCGTAATTTAACACATTCACTGGCAGGGAACTGCCTAGTGGGCGCTCTCCTCGTAGACGCTCAGCCGTATATAGAGAAAAGTGCGTAGCGCTACTAAACGCTTGAAAGTGAAATTGTTAACTCCTAGAGCTCTTTAAAGCTAAACTTTGACTCCGGCTCTTAAATCACTCTAAATATGCATAGATCTCATTTATATGTTATCTTATCTCCCATTGCAGTTCGTCCTTGATATAACGAGATACATCAAGTAGTGCTACATGTTACAGATCTCAGGACAAAATATACTGATCAGTGAAGCAGGTTGTAAAAAACATGTTAAAAAAAAACAAAGCCAAGGGCGCGACCTATGATTGCGAATAATTGATTCATGTCTAAATATTATATTAATTAGGATAGCTAGTACTAGTGCAGTGCCCTCACAGGGTTTGTCTTGGAACTTAAAAGAAATTTAAGACTTTTGTACACACAAATGGATTTAATAAATGAATATGAATAATAGCAGCCACGAGTCGGTGCGTACGGTGCTGATACACATTTCAAGAATACAATGGCAGAACCTGGCATAAATACCACGTTTAAACAACTAATATGCCCGCTTGTCATCCGCTGTTTTGAGATGTATGCTTAATACGTCGTGATTATATTCTCTTTGCCCCAGCGTTCCCTTTAAAGCCACAGCATCATGTTGTACGTCTTTTACAGATCCCCGTCAAACAGATAACTGTACTGAGCCTCACGCATCAAACCAGAGATTGACCTTAAGATTAGCGCATCGCTGCGATATGAAAATTAAGAGATCTTAGACAAGGATGCAGACACTGCTTTCGTATTCCAAATAGAAGTTTAACTGGAGGCTCAAGATTTGGTTAAAGTTTAAAAAAAAAATTAAACTAAAAAGCGAATGTTATATTTATGAGTCAGCCATTTTAAGCGTTATTCTAAGAAATCGAGCCACTTCGTTCTTGTTTTTGTAGAAAAAATTAAGGTATCTAAACATTTTCTGACATTTTCTTTCATCTGAGATATAATATTATAAAGGTTTGGAAATAGCATCCCTAAAATAAACTTATACAAAAACTTCGTGTATAACTAACTGCACATTCAGATCTTCAGATCAAACATTCCAAAGATTGTTGTACTAGAAAATAAAACTTAGTAAAAGACACTGTGTTGTAATACTTGAATGAACTCACATCTCGCTTGTTAAAAGTTAAGCGTGTCTTGAGCTTTGGCATAAACAGCAAATACAATTTTTTCAACTGTTAACGACAGAATGAATCAACAATACCTAGTATTACTGATAACTTTGAGTAAGTATCTTAATCTGTAAAAAAATGACGACTTAGGAATCATTTTCTAATTAGTGGCCAGATAATTAGAATTTATCACTACATGAAGCGGTCACGTCATATTCCTGCCCTCCGGCTCCGCTGCGTTGACTTGATGGTGGACCGTAATCCCTTAATTAAAAAAAACTGCCTTTCACCAAGGTAGATACGTTTGTTACTTTGTGTCCCTCAGAGCGGAAATGGGAGCCCCACAAAGCGGGACTCCATCGGCTTTTCGGCGGCTCGTAGGCTCTAGTATATCATGAAATATAGCCATTCCACGAAATGGTCGGCCAGATCATGGAGTGTTCAATTCCAAGATGTGCCCAGGAGATTATCACGACAAAAAGAAGTGACACAGTTTACAAAGTCTACATAGGTCACAAACAATTTAAAGCAGTTTCCAACAGTTAGAGCTTGTGAGAATAAATTCCGGTGCGCAATAGGCTATCTATTTCCCCTGAACAAAAAACAGCGCAAAGCGAACGCTATAACTGGCAAAAGCTATTAGAATTCAATGAATTTCAGATTGTGCTTTAGTTTGATTGCAACCATATGTGGGCAACACAAATAGCCCTGCATTTTGGTACTCGTAATAAATATTAGGATTGCATACTGAATAGGTACAATATGTCAAAAGTATATAATCGTGGGTAACTTTTCTGTGTCGCTGATTGTACTGAATTGAGAAGTTATCCGATTATTTTATGAGCAATTTTTGTATGCGATTGGTCTGTTAAAAATGGCTTTAACGATTTGGATGAAATTTAGTATGTAGACCTTATATGTATTGCTTTTAAGTTAATACGAATATGAGTTTTGAAAAAATCTAGCAAAGCTCAGTCGACTAGGTTCTATAATCGTCTATGACTTTTTTTTTTTTTGTATGGAGAATGTTCTCAATAACGTTCTGCCTCGATACAAATGGTGCAACGTTCTCAAGAACAGTACACCTATAGATTTTCCCCACTACATCATAGGTACCTGTACCAAAGCATTCCTTTAGTCTTTCCTGCGCAAATCTTACACTTCAAAAATGGTTGTTTCGCGACCAAAGAGATATAAAAAAACTTTTAGATTTACGCTCAACTGATTATTGTAATCACAATGCGGTGGTTGCAATCGAATTGAATGCCAATCGCACGATCTAACTTGAATAAAAGTCTCAACTCAACTATAACGCCGTCTATACGAGCGAAAATCCTCGCTCAATTAGGTATCATTTTACAACGGAATTCTTTCAACATTCTATATTTATTTTTTATGACAAACTAATAATCTAACACTTTCGCATATTATATACTAAAACGTGCCAGCAATTTCGTACGCGGAGGAAAAAAATGTCATAACCCAGTTTTTTCTTTAGCGTAGTACATTGAAAAGTATCTTATAAGTAGGTAACCATCTGTGCCTGTTCAGCTAGCTGCGTACTAAAAACAGTATAATCCGTTTAGCCGTTTTGACGCAGTAAAGCCACAACACATACAAAAAAAAAACGATTCAATGACCTTTAAATAGTCCATGTCACTTATTTTCTTGAAGATATCTTAAATGTACAAACATTTAATTTCTACACCTTTATACTTGTAAATAGATATGATTACAGAAGTAAAAAATATCAGCCATACTCCGAGTAGGCACTCGTATTCGGCGTCATAATATTGAAAAGCGACTGCAAAAGACGAGCAGGAACTAGTTATGCCGATAATTTTCTGACGTTGTCCGATTATTATAGAACATATTCTCAAAACCGTTCTCGCTCGCTTGACGGATCGAACTAGAGAACGGCACGCGTCTAGCTTTACGCTCAACTGATTACCGTGATCACGGATCACACACAAGAGGTTACAATCCAAATCAGTGCCATTGCACGATCTAACTTGAATACATGTCTCAAGTCAACTATAGCGCGGCCCACGAGTGAAACTCCTCGCTCAATTATTTACAACAGAAGTCAGAAAGTTTTTCCAAATTTTGTATTGAAACGTTAATTTTCACTTCTAGTGGCGTCATTCGTTCACGAAGGAGTAAACAAATATTCCTTTTAAAAACACCGTTTTTTATGTGATAACGTCTTATAAATCGATGAACGCCGCTAGAGAGGCACGATCGGCCTAATGATAATGTGAATTCATAAAAGTATGCAAGTTTTCATCAATGTCTTCTTATAACATTTTGACATTAAGCAAATTTGTAATGTAATTTTTATCGTGAAATAAAATAATCTAATCTAATCTAATAACGCTATCACGTAAAATTATCGTTCGTAATCTGACTTTACAGACATAATTTTTTTTATTCAATGTAGTTGTGAATAAAGTATCATAATAACCAGAGGCTGGAATTCTCGTAGCACTTTCATCTGGCATTAGTGAGTTCTCACTTATCGACTTTCAATGCACGTACCGTATATTTAAATTTAAAGGTACCTAAGTCCTGTCGTGATCACGTACGAGAGCAGTCATATTTTTCTTTGCGCTTTGATTTATTATAACGTTTTACTACTACTGTGTAAAAGCAACTTTACTCAACAGATTTTTTTTAATTTATAAAAGTCCAAGTCCTACCTATTTGGAATTCAGTTCATCGAGTAGATCGCACGATCTAACCTCAATCCCATCTTCAGCGGAATGCACTTCGTGCGAGCGAGCGAAGCGTTAAACGCTCTGTCACGTGCCAAAATATTTTGGTAAAATTTTATTATACCAAAATTATCACTTCTAAATGAAAAAAAAATAAGGGTAGTTGAAATTCTGTGCATCGCGGGACCCCACAATCTAACTTAACCCACCTCAGCGGAATGGCACGTCGCGCGAACGAGCGAAGCGTTAAACGCTGTAAACGCTCTAACGTGCCAAAATATTTTCATTTTAAATTTTCATGACATTAATGAGAAAAAAGAAAATCATTCAATTCATATAACAAAAAATAGTACCAATAAATCATAAAGTTAAGCGCTGAACAAGAACTGTTTTCTTTTATTACTGCTTGGCTATCATAACTGGCCGATCTCGCTTGTTGCGCGGCACAGGATCACTTATCTCTCTCGCACTGTTCTGAATAAAAAAGGACAGATAACATTTGCTGTGCCACAAAGAGTTGCATGTCACAGTTGTGACTGGAGACTTTTCTTAATCCTGATTTAAGTTGTAGAATCGCTTTGAGTCTTTAGAATAAAATCCACCAAAGGCATTGATTGTGTGTTTTAATCCTGAAGAAAAAAGAGAGGTGTAAGTTTGAATTGTGTATCTGTGTATCTATATCTGTGTATCTATGTATCTGTGTGTCTGTATCTGTGTGTCTGTATGTGGCATTTTAGCGTCTGTTCTTAGGAAGACCCTTTTCTTAGGAACGCATGGAGATATCAAGTTGAAATTAACAGCAAATGCTTATCTCAGAAAAAAATCTAGCTTCTAAGTCAATGCAATCCAAAGATACAGTAATTAATAAAGGTATTTCAATACTAAGAATTCCCGCGCGTCCATGGAAAACCTAGAAGAAAATTGGTATGAAGGTAGCTCTTATAGCAAAATCCACGGAATAAATGAAAAAATATATGTTAGTAATCATTATAAAACGACCCCATACCGCGTACGATTTTCATGGAGTAAGGCACTGCTTACACTGTATTTTCATAGACAGAGCCGTGTTTAGCGTATATTTTGTACGACACCCTCAGTGTACGAGTCCAACTCGCACTTGACTGGTTTTTGGTACAAGGATACTTCTCCGCACGAGTGAAGTCGCGGACGCCCGCTAGTAATTTATAAACCGATTCATATATTGTGTCTGACCTTGAAGTATACACGGCTCCAATGCTTATTACGGACCCGGGCCTAAGCATAAGAGGGTTTCAATAAGAAATTCGCATTTATTTTTATCCCTTCACGGTTCCGTATCCGGTGTTATGACGTCACAATCGAACTCGTGTTCGAGTGGCCGATATCTGAGCGTTTGAGTAAAAAGCTAAATTTATCTTGCCAAGTTCATGGATTTGTTAGTACAATAAATTATAACGAGCTGATAAAATAACTGTCTTGCTTCGAACGAGAAATCCCTGAAAAAAAACTTATGAGCTTATAAGTTTTTTTTTCTGCGATTTCTTATAAAAAACCCGCGCAAGATTTGAATATTATTTAAATACAATACTCTTCAGCCTGCATGAAAATGTTTCGGCGTATTGTACGTTTACTCCGCAAACAAAACCTGAAAATGTAACTAGTACAACTATATATAAAAATAATATAAGGGACAATCTTACACACATCGACCTAGTCCGGAACTACGCAAAGCTTGTACTATTATGTGTGATACTTAATATGCATAAATAAAAACATTTAGGAACCATGAAAAAGCCTTCTAGCTCATCACAAACACTTGCCTTGGCAGAGATTCGATCCCAAGACCGCCATCGCACCAGTTTTGTAGGCCATTGTACGGTCAGCTAAGAAATTAGTCTAAGACTTTACGATTCTATTTCATATCATTAAGGTTCAAAAGTTGTAGACCAATTTCTTTGTCCACCGTATAACCTACTGGGCCAAACGGATCTTCAAAATTATACATTCAAGGGGCGTGACTCTATAGTGGAAGTATGGTCTCTTCGCAAACAGTTTCGGGACTCATTACGGCAGGATACAACCAACATTACGATAAGGATACTCCATAGAAGCACCCTTACAGTGAACGTTTTAAGAACTGGAATTTATTGATTTTCGAACGGTCAACCTTTGCCAGCTAAAGGACCGTAAAAACTATAAGTTTACCGCCGCCATTGCTGATTCTCAGACTAAAAAACCAAAATGTTTATTTTACTCCGAAATATCGAAACAGACACTGAGTACATTTCTAGTTTAACTTTGAAATATGTCGGCCTAAATTACGGTCGCAACAAGAACAATATTAATGTTTTTTGATAGGTACCTATTAAATCTCTTCAATCAATGTATCAATTTCGCTTTAAAACGCTTTTAAATGTTGTATTTAGTCGTAATTTTTTTAATAAGTAAAGTTTTGTTCCTTAACCTGAGAATGATCATACTGCGTATTTTAGTTGCGTATTTAAATAATCATTTTAAACTAGAGGGCGCCCACAACTTCATTCGCGGAGGAGAAAAAGTCATAGCCCATCTTTTTTTTTAAAGTAGAGTCGGGTAAAAAATGTCCTTTAACTAACTGTGGATACCCAGCTATACGTATACCAAAAATAGTTGAAATCTGTTCCGCCGATTTGGCGTGATGAAGCCACAATGACACATACGAACATACAAACATAACATACAAAAAAACCCAAAAAAATATTTTTCGATTCAGTAACCTCCAAATAGTTTTTTACAATATATTTTTTTAAATATCTTCAATGTACAGACATTTTATTTTTACAACTTCATATTGGTATAGAATAGATATTAATTTCCAATTAAGTATTATAATGGTAAAACACTACATCCAGGCATGAACAAACACCATTGCTTCATAGACAATACTATCTTTTTTTTTCCAATAATTGTAGATAAAACCCAATAATTCAAAAGATATCTAAACGTATCAGAATCAGAATCAGAATCTTTTTTATTTGTTAAACATAGGTATAATACATGTTGGTGAGTATACAATTTTGACCTTTATGTTTTACCCATAAATATAGGTGTACAATAATTAGCCTAACATGCTACATGCATTTAATTGATTCGTGAGAGTACAATGTAGACGATATATTACAAAATATTAATCTGTTACGATATTATTTACTATTCTAATTACTTATATCAAATTTTAAAATAATTATCTATAAACAGCCATCATCATGTCATCATATTATGTCATTGTGTCGTTTAAGTAATCCTTGATTGAGTAGTAGCATCCTTCTGTAAGAATCCATGTTAATTCTGTCTTACGTATTTTGTGTTCCCTGAAACATGAATCACGCTGTAATCCAAACCGTGCTAAACTTACGTAGCAACACCATTAGTGCACTAGTGACACAAACAATGGCTAACCGCTACTTTCATTTGCCGAACTCTCCAACTGCGGGGAGGAAAACATTTGTCTCTTAACACAAGTGGCATGTTAGGATATACGAGGGTATATCAGATCACAAATATATTCAGGATGGGAAAGAAAGGAACAGGGAGGAAAAGTATACATTATATATAAAACTAGAAGGCGCATGCAACTTCGTTCACGCAGGAGAAAAAGTCATAACCTCTCTTGTTTTCAATAGCGTAGCCGGGTAGAAAGTATCCTATTACCATCTGTAGATACCCAGCTGCCACGAAAAATAGTTGAAATCTGTTTAGCCGATTTGGCGGGATGAAGTCATAACGACTCACACAAACATACAAAAAATAAAAATGAAATGTTTTTCGATTCAGTGACCTCCAAATAGTCAAACGTTACAATCATTTTTTTTGAAAATATCTTCAATATACAGACATTTCATTTTAACAACTTTATAATAGTATAGATATGTAATCCTCATGTTTCAAATACATTTTGTATATATTAGGATACTTTGCTAGTGTTTCTTCTGTCTTTTCACTCCGTGTTGAATCTTGGAAAATACACTGCCCTATTTTTAGCCTATTTGCGCGTCAATGCGTTCTGTAATATTAGGTCCTTACATATGAAATTGGCGTTTCATATCGCTGAAATGAAAACGATTTTTTTTATGAAACTATTTTTTTATTTAGTCAAAGTATGTACCATGGCTATCTGTGTACTTTTGCCAACTCGAAGGTAGTTCATTGATTCCTTTACTAAAAAAAATGTGTGAGCGAGAATCAATTAAATCATTGAAGGCCGTTTGGACAGCCTCGTGAGAATAGATTTTTTTTCCTTGCATGAAGTTGTCCAAATTCCGAAAAAAATGTTAATCACTTGGAGCAAATGGTGGGTGTCGAAGACATTCCAGGCGCAGCTCCCTTAGTTTAGCGGTCGTCACAAGTGCGTATGTGGTCGAGCGTTGTCCCGAAGCAGCAGTGGGCCAGATCGATTGACCAGTCTGGGTTGTTTAATGGCTAGCTTTTCCATCATCGTTTGCAATTGTTGACAATACATATCAGCCGTGATTGTTTGCCCAGATCTTAAGAAGCTGTAATGGATGACACCGGCACTAGTCCACCAGACACTTACCAGTACCTTTTTCTGAGTCAACTTTCGTTTCGGGCAGAATTTGGCTGGTTCACCTGGGTTCAGCCATTGTGAAAAACGTTTCCAGTTGTCGTACAGGATCCATTTTTCATCACAAGTAAGGATACGATTCAAAATTCCTTCATTATTGTGCCGGTTGAGAAGTGAAACGCAACACTCGACGCGTGTTTCTTTGTTTCTGTCGCTCAATTCATGCGGTACCCATTTTTCAAGTTTTTTCACTTTTCCAATTCGTTTGGATAAATGGTTTAATCGCTCGCACCGAAACCTGCCGCTAACTCAGACGTGGTTTGCGATAGATCTGCTTCCACATTTGCTTCTAATTCTTCTTTGTCAACTTGTGTCTCCGGCCGTCCACGGGGCTTGTTCTGTAGGTCAAAATTTCCAGAACGGAAACGTTGGAATCAACTACGTACCGTATTTTCTTTTGCAGTAGCTTCCCCATACGTATTGTTAATCCTACGAGCTTTTTCTGCAGCACTGGTGCCGAGGTAAATATAGCGATATATTAAGTTCTCCATATTGTGGACAGAACGATGTGAATGAAAAACAAATGACGCGATAACAAATAAATTTCGAAATTTGAACACAAAAATACGTGGTCTTAAATTTGAAATAAATTTGAATTTGGAATTCCTAGCCGAACGCCACATATTTTGAACCAAAGTTGCCAGTTCGCCAAACGCTAATTTCATATATAAGGACCTAACAAGCAATTATTTCTCAATCAAATCAAATCAAATCAAAATATTCTTTATTCAAGTAGGCCTAGTTACAAGCACTTTCGAAATGTCAGTTACATGAGAGTGAATGTTTGCTGGGAGAAATACAATATGATCCAACATTTGCAATAAATTAAAACGGGCACGTGATGCGAAGAGACGAGAGCCACGTGACGAGACATGCGTTAAATATAAAAGAAAATAAAGGCCAAAGAAAAGATGAATGGGTTACGTGAAAGATGACATAAAAAAAATTGAAATTAAGTGAGGAGTTGACTGGTGATAGGAAAGTATGGAAGGGAAAAACCGGCCAAGAGCATGTCGGCCCATGCTCAGTGTCTGCAGCCGTTCATACAAAAAAATGCACAACAGATGAAAAAAATACGATATAAAAAAGTCCACTAGCCAAAGAGCGTATCTCCAAGGCTCTAACGTTCTTTAGCTGAGAAGCGCAGTTTTTTTTGGCAATAACTCAAAAGCAGTTTATTCGATCATGTTGAAACAATTTTCGTTGAAAGTATTTATTAAGTTTTATCTTTTTCATATTTTTTGGACATAATCTTTAGAAAGAAGAGGGAGGGGGGCACAATTTATGTAACTTTTGGAGTGATTATTTCCAAAAACATTCATTATTTTTTTTTTAGAAACCTTTTGTATTTTAGAAGTTTTTTTAAAAGAACTATCCAAATATGTGCCACACATTAATATTGGCTGAAAAAAAAACAGTTTCGGTTACATGTATGGAGCGCATGCATTTAACTATCAAACCAAGTAGCGGCTTATACAAGACACCTATCCTCCAAACAACAACATTTAGTAGTTTTTGAGTAAAATGCCTGTGACATACGGACGGGGATGCGGGTTTTTGCCATTTTGGCTACGGAACCCTAAAAACATGATGCGGCAGGAGAATGATGATATCTGAAATATACTTCTATAAATTATTAAAATGTTTCATAAATGAAATGTATTTACATTGAAGATATTTTCAAAAACATTAGGTATTGTAACGCAGTATTTGGAGGTACCTGAATGGAAAAATACCTAACTTTTTTTTGGTTTTTCTGAATGTTTGTATGTGTCGTTGTGGCGTTATCACGCATACCCAGCATTTTTGGTACGCGGTTGGGTATCCACAGATAGTTATTGGATACTTTTTACCCGACTACTCTGTCGAAAAGAGGAGTTATGACTTTTTCCCCTCTGCGAACGAACCTGCGAGCGCGTTCTAGTTGAAGTATAAAAATAATGTTGCGATATTCACATAACGTGTCTGCTAAAAGCCCACTTTATTACAATGTATGTCTGTGATGTAACAGAAGTACACACGTATACATAGACAGATTTCGCTAATAGTGTAAAAAAAACAGCAAGCATGTAAAGCCAAATAGACTTGCGAGAGCCAACAGAACAAAAGCTACGATTATACTCGAAACTATTTATTTTAAAATGATGGAGTAAGAAGGGATAAACATTTGTTTCTCCACTTCACTTTTGAACACCATAAATCCTTTAAAACCATAGGGTTTGACGTGTTTATGACGCCGGCCGATGTTTACGAAACGCTATCAATCAATGTTTCTTTTCAGAACGTATCTAGTCGGCGCTCTTGCGAAATTCTTTGAACGATGTTATAGCTTTGTTTCAACAGTTACTGTTGGATACGTAATGGGTTTTCAAATACATGTTACGACCGGTTTGGCTCAGCGGGAGTAACGTTGCCTGCGAAGCTGAAGGTCCTGGGCTCAAATTCCGGTAAGGGCAAATATTTGTGTGATGAGCATAAATATTTGTTTCTGAGTCTTGGATGTTTTCTATCTATGTAAGTAATTATATTTATTAAATATCATCTACTCATAATACAAGCCTTATTGAGCTTACAATGGGACTAGTTGGATTTGTGTAAAATTGTACAGTAATATTTATTAATGTGTATATGCAAATAGGTAGGCAGTGGCGTGCGGTCCATATAGGCACAAAGGCCAGGGGCATATTTACCCTAGGGCCAAGGGAGCTATCTCCCGGAGCGGCAATCGGCCAGGTGCGGCGTAGCAACCCTCGGTGCGCTAGTCCAACTTGCTCTTGGCCGGTTTTTTCCTTAACTTCTGGGCTGGCAAAACTTATTGACCCAGGGTGCCAAATTTCAAAATACGCCCCTGACAAAGGCACTGCCTACCCCGAAGGATCATTGGATCCGTATAGCCAAAGATAAACTGTCTAGCCATGTTAGCGATGGGCGACTTTGAATGATTCCAGAAATCGATTATCTAGTTACTATTCATTTTACCATTCGAAAAACAAAATACTAGTGTTCTAATCACTACAATCGAATGAATGTTCGACTTTGGACTTCGACTGCTGTATGATGTAACGATTACCGCTAAGTAGCGATGGGCGTCTTTGAATCGAAGTTGGATATTAGTCGAATTATATGGCGATTGCGATGGCGTGGCGTGTGACTTCGACTTCAACTCGAGTCGTTTCGGGCGAGGTCGACAATCTTCGGCCGACCGCGGCCGCCGCCCATTGAGCTCTCATTTTCTCTTAGTTCTCTGAGTTTTCTGACTTCATCCGAATGAATCTCGTCTATTCGAATAATTCGGATGAATTTAAAAGTCGAATGATTGGACTAGAATCTTTCAAAGTCACCCATCGCTAACCCATGTGATCAAAACATTTTAACTGCCCACCTGGACCAAACACCCTGTACACGCCACTGTAGGTAGGGTATATAGAGAACACAGGGACAACATCTATGTCATCTTAATTTCAAATAAGAAGGCAAATTTATTGGGACCGAGCGCGACGACAGCGCCACGTGATAGGCGGCCATTATGGACAATATTGTCACCGCTGTCAAACAAGAAGTAAGTAAATATTGTGAAAAATATTAATGAAATCTTGTGTTATTTTACTATATTACAAAATTCACAACAACACATCTTACCTGGACCATATTTTTATCTCAAAAATGATTAGAAAATGTTTACTGCAATATGGATTTGACAGCTCAAGTCAGCGACTAAAATGACAATTTTAGCCGTAGCGAGCGCTGTGATCGTTTAGGCTACCCCCTCCACCCGCTTTGCACTCTGCAAATAAAATACTGACTTTAATAATGACTTTCTTGTCAGGGATTTAAAAGAAGCATAAACATTTTGAGTTATGTAATATTTTGAACACGATTGAATATTTACAACAGAGAAAGAATTGAGAAGCGTTTCGATAAAAATGTTTTGTAATTGGCTGTTGACTTCATACTATCTTGCTACACTAGCGCCGTACTAGACGGATTTGGAACTATTATTTACAGCTTTTTGCGCAAGACACTTTTTTATCTGTTTTCCTATATGACATTGTTCTTCTTTTCTCAACACGTTGTCAATGAACGTGCGCCATGATTAAAAATAATGTAATATTAATAACGCTGACGCACCGGAGATCAAAAAACGTTGACAGTGGTTTACGCGGCTGAATGTATGTAGAAAACGGGACGCATGAGATGAGATACTTCATCGCGTATACGCAGTGTTAGCGTTATGCTTCGGTGTACATTTTGCTTAGGAGTAGGGCTCTGCTAACACTGGATTTTCATAGATGATAGATACGGCCGTTTGTATCGTATATTTTGAACGGAACCCTCGGTGCGCGAGTCCGACTCGCACTAGGCCTGTTTTTTTGATAGCTATGCTAGCATACCATTCTTGGCCAGTACAGAAATAGTCGCCGCTAAAACGAGACGACCAAGTGCAAGCGTTTTTGGCATGCGATTACTGACCGACAGCCACTCGACATGCCACATTGCATGGCGCCAATACAATTTAACACTTGATTTACCATTTCAGACGGCGCTTGTAAAAATCGGTTGAAAGGAATGGATTTACGCAATGGCTGTTAGGATATGAGGTAGGGATGTTCTTAGCAGTTGGTATTTAAATCGATTGAAAATATTTCTACTGCGCTTAGAAAAAAGCCGCCGCAGTAAGACGAGTTTGCAATATTAGGTATAGTTCGGCTCTTCCCAGGTGAATTTTTCGCTTCGAGCCCTAATCTTTCAAACAAAGGCCATTGTCTCTATTATCGCATAGCCGCTAGCTACCGAGTTAGCACGTGCCACTAAGTAAAATATAAATAAGTAGTGAGACACGTGACACCCTGCAAGGGCGCAGCAATATCAGTTTCGGAGGGCACTTATAATTATTTAATATAATACATATGGCAACATTATTCATTCACTATCAAAATTAAGAACAATTTCAATTGTTTTTGAAACAATCCCGGGGTATCAAGATCCATTTGGTCTATATTTGATTAAACTCTGATGCACTTTTTTTTGCAAAGTAAATATTTTATCGATATCACAGCTATTCAGTTCAATCTATGGACCTTAACATTGACTGTTTAGGACATACACTTGCTTGAAATTTAGGATTGCTATTCATATTAGCATAAAAATGGTGACAGGCAACTAGAGTTACCAAGAGCAAGTCAGTGGTTAATCATGAGCGTTGCACTACACTAAACGCACTCACAGCTCGCCACCGCTAATACTCGATTATAAATGATGTTTTTAGTCACCAAGTTTAAGTCTCGCTGTATTTTTCTATTAAAATTTGGTGAGAATCATCTCAATGACTACAATTGGGTCACCAGCCAAACAACTGTTCATAGATCGGACCATACTCACATTACCTTCACAATACATCTTCAATATAGCAACTTTTGTACACAATAATAAACACACATTCCAAACCAGCAAACTCACTCGCACTCGTCTCGGAAATAAGGAGCGCCTACTCCCAACCAGCTGACCGGCTGACCAAGTCCTCTAAAATCATGCATGTTGTAGGTCCCAAGGTGTACAACGCCTTGCCCGATGAATTCAAAATGTTGGAGTGCAAGAAATCATTCCATAACAAATTGAAAAAAATGGCTTATCAGTCAAGCCTTTTACGTTATCAGCGAATTTTATAATAGGAATTTACCTAATCATTATAACTTCTATTGACATACAATTTAATGAAAGAAGTTAATCCTATAATATCTATATATTTTCCTAAACTGTATAATAGAATAATTTTGACATGTGTAATTTCCAACTTCAATTTTAATTATGGAATAGTCTTAAATGCTATTCATACTGTAAAATAAGGACATGTAATATTTCATAATTTTATAAATAAATGAGCATGAGCATGAGTACTTTTGTGCTGCCTGAAACTGATACGTGTGGCAACTAAAATTATATTTTTTATTTAGATATATATATATTTTCTTCACGCTTACTGTGTTGATCCGACAGTAAATTAAAATGGTAGTTTATGATACAAGTGCGGAAAGTATGTCATTTTGCACGAGTCCCAAGCCGTATTGGGCTCTCGCCGTAAGTTCCTGAAAATGACATTTCCGCATGTATGTCAAACAACGTTTTTCAATACAATTGCAAACAATTACATTTAAACAAAACAGTATTAAAAAGAGAATATTATACTTTCATTAATTTATAAACTAAATATAGGCGGCGGCTGGCCGTACGTATGCGATAGCCATTATGAAAAAAGTAATAGCACTAGTGCGCAAAATCCACCTTCCCGCGCGATATACAGCTACAAAAACAACTTTTGAGCAAATGTATTTTAAAAAGAACATTTCGTGCGTTTATGTAGTTGATACGTCAAGCGACCTAAATCTTCACTTGTTTATGTAGTACTCATAACTAATGTAAGACACTTAATAAAATAGACCCTTTGTCAAATTTACGCCGACTTCAGTCTACTGTATTTCATCAGGTAGTAAAATGCGAATGCCCTGGTTGTGTATGATTTAATAGGCATTGAGACGGCTCTTTCTGTAAATCATGGCTTTACGACGCCTTAATTCAATATCATGATGACGAATACTGTAACTGCTGCAAGCTATGACTTTTCGTTACTTTGTATATGTATGTATATAATTATAATATATAAAACTTACTTGTATTTGTCATCTGCTTGTAGAAAAAGTTTGTAACCCCGCTCTTGTAGCTTGTATCACACACCAAACACAAACTTGTAAAAAATATTTATGAGAACCAAGCATTACCGTGGATACACTCGTGTAATACAAGACTTATACCTGTCTTGAAACAGGCCCCTGATCTATGTGGGCGCCAAGTTCCATCTAAATCTGTTCGACAGCTTACGCGTTAATCATGTCGAAGGTCAAAAGTCACTTTAGGTCGCCGATTCATTGAGTAAGTAGATCATATATCAATTGATAAGTTAATAACGCAAATATATCTTATCTATATAATAGTACCATTGTAATGTTGTGAAAATAAAATTGTCTGTTTGTTGAAGACATTTTTGTAAAATCAATTAAATAGAATAAGTACACTTGATACATTCAGGCGTTACTTTGCGGAATTCCATATTAGATTAATGGCTCATAGTTCCTTTGCTTTACTGCGAAATAGTGTCTTGGTTAGATGTGACAGTAAATTGTGCTCACATGCGCATATTTTCATGCAGTTACCACAAAAAAAACTGCGCATACATTTACAACAAACCACCACCAGACAGTGTAATCCTCGACGCGTGTTCCGCCTCTCTACGAGGCATCGTCAGGAGATGCAGGAAATGTTCCACCTGAGCAGTGGCACTGGTTTGTTGTATTTTCATGCGTATTTTTTTTCTGTAAACTCCATGATAATATGCTTTCACGCAAAAGCGTAGGAACTAATCCATTAATAAAACTAGTATATTTTGAAGGTTCCTAAAATGCAAAATGTTCAGGATATTTTATGTATTTTGTTTTTGTGCTACGTGAGTAACACGATAGCTAGACATCCGATATTGGGATATACAGTTATAGTATAAAATTTAGCTTGCTACACATGAAGTTAAGAAGGTTATAAGTTTTGTTTCTTCCGCGAACAAAGTTGCAGGTACCTTCTCGTTATTTATACGTATGAATCTACCGTACGAAAAAATACTATTTTCTCTTACTTACCATATAACAAAAGGCTTATCTCAAATATTTGCTCACTCGAATGACAGAGGTAACCTAGATACGACTATTTGTATCCATTTGCTCTGGTACACCCCTGTACCGAAGCTGCATATTTTTACAAAGACTCTCAAACGGTATCGCTGCTTTTGGTATGTTATTTGCTTTTGAGGTTTCTTCCTTTTTAATGCATTTGTCCTACCGCCGACGGTGAAAGAGAAACGAGTAAAGCTAGAAGCTAGATACGAGTAGAGAAGCAGCGAGAAGCGAGTGTGTAAACCCAATAGTTTTGTCGCACCACTCGCTCGGCCGAGCGAGACAAACTCCTGCGAAAACCTGCTTGCATGACGCTCGTGTTCCTATTATTCAAGTAAGTATGGTTGAGTATCCCTATATTTTGGGATACAAAATCACTTCCTTTTAGACGTGAAAGACGTAACTTGGCAAGATGTTTTAAAGAAAACAAGCATAGAAAGTGAGTAAAATTACCGTTCTCTGCTGATCTGTGAAAATTTCAACTATCTAGATATCATGGTTCATGAGATACAGCCTGGTGACAAAGGGACAGACAGACTGACGGATAGACAGAATGACGGACAGACAGACAGACGGACAGCGAAGTCTTAGTAAAAGATTCCCTCTTTGGAATTTTACCCTTTGGGTACGGAACCCTAAAAAAATACTGCTGTTTCATAACTTCTATGCTGAGGCGTCTACGAAAATAAAGACTCAATTTCAGTTAAATATAAAAAGCTGTTTAACGCTTTCTATTCACGATCCCTAAAGAATGAACTGTGCGGAACGAAATGAGCCTTTTGCAAAAACATTTCAATATTTTTATTTTTTATTCACAGTATTTTCTTCTCAACCCCTCAGTGTTGTTTTGTGACATGTATTGTTCAAATATTAATTTGTATTTAGAATATTACATTTAATTACCATCATATATGTTAGTGTATATAACTAAAAATACTAAATTCTAAATAATTACACTATCAATTGATTGCATCTTCGACAAAGATCATGAAGCAACGACTAGGATATTTTTAAAGCCTAATTGCACCATGCATTGTTAGTTGTAGGAAAATAATGGCTGGTTTCGCAGGTCAATGTTGACCATTTATCAAGTGTAACCAGCTTTTAATTCTAAGATATCATGATGAAAATGGGTCTAATATGTAAAAGTTTACTAAAGTAAAGTGTCAGGCTAAATTTAGTTTATGCGCTTGACGCCAAAGCCTCTGTCGGCAAAACCACCATGTTTCTGAGGTGCCACCGGCACGTTACCGCCAAAGTAACGTATTACGTTTTACCATTTGAAACCAAGTCCCTATGGGGTATTAAATGTATGGTCCTCTTAAATGGCACCCTGTTGAAACATCCATTATAATTTCAATTCATATTACAATAATTATAACGTTTAATTTGTTAAATTTTTGCAAACTTTGCTACACCATATTTGGTGAAATTGTATTGAAACATTTATACTGTAAATAATAACAAAAAATAAAAATATATGTAGTAGTACACACATACAATTTTCGCAATAGCAAATAAATAAATGAAAAAAATATATAATAAAACGTATTGGTTGTAAGTTAATATTTTAGTAGCTATCTATAAATAGGGAATGATTCTTAATGAATAATTTTCATTGCCTATATCGTATGCATTTTCGTTAAGGCATCCGCAAAATATACCGGAATTTCATTAACAAAATACTTTGGAAGGTATCATGAATAAAGTGTATAAAATGAAAGATATTTTAAAGCGCTTAAAAGAGATACGTTAACGAGACATCTTAGAGAAGCATTCATGTCCTGAATACCACCGATAAAAGGACGGCATTCGACAATGACGACAGCCACGATAATGTGCAAAACTTTGTAGGTGCTCAAATGTGTTATTATTTTTAGAATATCTTTATATTCTACTCTAATTTACAAAATAGCAAATTTCAAGTCTTAACTACAAAACTACCGTGAGAATATATGTAGATTACATTAATTAATGGATCAGTGCGAGATGGAGATCATAAATCTTCATATCAAGTAAAACGAGAAATAAGACTTCATATACATCATCACTTATGGGGAATTTTGACATATATTAAAAATACCACCATGAATACTCCCGTGCCATCCAAATCCAGGCTACTCTTACGAACTTCACCAGGTAATCAGTCCACTCTTGAAGGGCTTTTCCACATAGCGTGATATACTCCGGTTTATAACGAAATTCCAAAATGCGACAGTTCCTTTTGTGATTACTTAGTTATATAAATGTAGTTTTGTAAAACTATGAATGAGATTACGTGAAACTGGTGATATTAAGGAAAGTTTATTACAGCGAACTCATCGTATATAATATGCGACTGTCCTGGAATGAGGACTATCATTTTTGAGTGCATGTGTGTGAATTGACACATGTACGAGTAGGTATGTATATTTCTTTGACACGCTCTGTTAATTTACGAGGTATGACTGGGTAGAGGGAAACATAAAAAAATTGAGGCTTCTCGAAAAGGTACAGGCATTCTGAAATGAATTTAAGGGAAGGATAGCAAAGAGTAGAAATTATTGTTACTACTTCAATTTCATTTTCAGTAAATGATTATCAGTATAATAAGATGTGTATATAATATTTTTTTCTGTTTCCGCGAGATGAGTATATTTGAAATAATTATGCATAATTTTGAGGCTGAAACTGAACCGGTGAGCGACAACATCGTACCAGTAGCCACTTCTTTTCAGGTGATAAATATCAGTATTAAAAAAAACAGCTGTAACTGGTGGGAAGTAGGAATTATTTTCCTTATGTATAGTAAATATGCATTGCCAAAGTATTTGCCCCAGAGAGATATTAAAATGGGTAAATCCCAAAAAGATGGACGTCGTAATTAACCATACAAACCCATGTGCCATGAAAATATTCAGTTGTATAGTTGTAGTTTAATTGTTCATCGCACAACGGAAACATTCATAGAACATTTTATTACAAGAGTTAACTTTTAGAACTCCACCCAAATAACGTTTGAAATATATTAAGGAAAACATACCAAATAAGCAATAAGCATCCTAAATTAATGGAGGAAAACAGATTGCCAAATCAATGTTCACGAGCCGTCTGGCAAAGCCCCATTCAGCGTGTGACAGACGAGCAGACGGATGCCGACGCCCATTATACCCGCTGATAAACCCCTCTAGTACTCGCGGCAAGAGCCCTTGCTCGTGTCAAACGCTTTTCATATGAAACGGGCGGATATTTGTAAGCTTTGCTGTCAAAGGTCTGATTATAAAAGCAGTTTAGGAGACGAAAATTTGTCGTTAAAATACTGAAAATGATCCGGGCACATTCTGCATAGAACCAATGGCGGTTTGGGCAGAAAAGTAATAGAGAGGTGACCAAGTGCCAGAAGACGCCTAGTTAGGAAGCCCGCAACATGCTAGACCGACGATCTGATTAATATTGCAGGAAAGCGTTACATGAGAGCAGCGTTCGAGCAGTTGTTGAGATCCTCGGGAAATAACTTTGTCCAAAGAGTTTTCAAAATTTTTACCCTAAAGAGGATTATACCCGTTCTGTCTTCTGAAATGAGTCCTAATCACATGTATAATTCATTCCTTACAACTTTTATGAAACATTATAATACAATAAAAATAAATAAAAAAAGTGGTCTAGAATTAAAAATTGATGGCATAATTATAGATTCTAGTTTAGATGCAGCAACAGAATTTGAAAATTTCTTCACCGATATACCAGTATCCACAACAAAGTGTTTAAATTCATCACCTTCGTCTGCCGTTATGTTGTTAAAAGAAAACGTCCCAGAATGTAGTACGGACTTTTAGTTATTTATTATTTATTTATTTATATTTATGAGGGGTCTCAGTCCATGCTGTCAAATCCCTAATAGAAGTCATAGCGCCTGACTTGGCAGATATATTCAATAACAGTGTTGACTGCGGTGAGTTTCCTGATCTTATGAAACATAGCAAAATAACTCCTTTATTTAAATCAGGTAGTACCTCTGACCCCACTAACTTTAGACCAATATCTGTACTACCTACATTTAGTAAAATTTTTGAAAAGCTAATTTTATATCAATTGTTATAACATTTTAATTTGAAGAATTTGATGCATAAGCAATTCGGTTTTACGCGGGGTCGCTCGACATCCAACGCCGGAGTTGAGCTCGTAAAACACATTTTCGATGCCTGGGAGGAATCGCAAGATGCTTTAGGTATCTTCTGTGATTTATCTAAGGCCTTTGATTGCGTTAATCATGAGACACTGATCAGGAAGCTACACCACTACGGAGTTAAAGGATAAGCACTAAATTAATTAGAGTCTTATTTAAATGGTAGAATACAAAGGGTTGACGTGAATGGAAAGCGATCACCGGGATCATTAGTCTCTATGGGTGTGCCGCAGGGATCAATATTGGGACCTTACCTGTTCCTTATCTATATAAATGACTTGCCACACCTCGTCAAGACCCACCATGAGATAGTTTTGTTTGCAGATGATACGTCTCTAATTTTCAAAGTCGTACGAAATCAACGATCCTACGATAACGTAAACAATGCTATCTGTGAAGTAGTAAATTGATTTAATTTAAATAATTTATTGTTGAATGAGAAAAAGACTAAATGTGTTGAGTTTGTCACGAATAACGTAAAACACGAGCAAGCAAGCGTTATTGTTAAAGGTGAGGAACTGGAACTAGTTGATAGTACAGTCTTTCTCGGTATAACATTAGATTCTAAGCTCCAATGGGGTCACCATATTGCTAATCTCTCCAATAGACTGAGTTCTGCAGCTTTTGCAGTAAGTAAGATTTGTCAATTGACAGACGTGATAACGGCTCGATTAGTGTATTTCAGTTATTTCCACAGTATTATGTCGTATGGCATCTTACTATGGGGCAGTGCTTTCGACATTAATACTATATTTGTTCTGCAGAAACGGGCTGTTCGTGCGATATATAAAATGAACCATAGAGACTCGCTTAGAGATAAGTTTATGGACGTTAATATAATGACAGTGCATTGTCAACACATTTATAAGAATATTATGTAGGTATGTACATAAAAATATTACCCACTTTAAGAAGAACTGTGATGTACATAATTTTAATACCAGAAATAAGCATAAGCTCGCAGTGCCTGCTACTAGGCTCCATAAAATAAGGAGATCATTCATGGGTAACTGTGTGAGGTTTTATAATAAACTTCCTAGCAGCATAAGTGAGTTGTCTATTGGTAAATTCAAAAATATTGTGAAACGAAAATTATTTTCTAAAGCTTATTATAGCACACAAGACTACATGAATGATGAAGCCGCATGGAAATAATGTAAATTATAGCGTCATGTATTTTAACGAATACCTAAGGTATTATTATTATTTTAATCTTTACTGCTTTATATACTCTTGACATTTAGAATTTTATTCTAGACACATTCTTAGATTTTTATTTTTTTCTTTTTTATTGACAATCCTTTTGGGATTTATCTTATTGATTATTTTAATTTTTAAAATGATGATTTTATCAATAATATTACACTTAAGTTAAATGATCTGATTAGGTTTTTCTGGGTTTCCCTAATCCTTGCAGCAAATGTTGGATCATATTGTATGTCTCCCAGCAAACATTCACTCTCATGTAACTGACATTTCGAAAGTGCTTGTAACTAGGCCTACTTGAATAAAGAATATTTTGATTGATTGATTGATATACGGGTGTTAAAATTGTCTAAGATAGTCAAGTCAGGTATACAACCTAATTAATGGATGAAAATAGATGTCCAAATCAAAGTCCACCAAGCCGTCTGACAAAGCCCCATTCAGCATATAACAGACGTGCAGACAGACTGCCGGTGCTTATAATACCCACCGATAAACCATTCCAATGCTCGGCATAAGAACCCTTGTACGTGTCATACGCTTTTTAAATGAAAGGAACGAAAATTTGCGAGCTTTGTTGTCAAAAGTTTATTTTTAGAAGCAAATTAGGAACCAAAAATTAGTCGTTAAAATAGAGTGATCCGGGCACATTGTTTATGGAATCGATGGCTATTGGGGCAGAAAGTGACGACTTCGTACCGGAAAACATAGACTGGAGTAGCCGTCAACACGGTGAAACGATGATCTGGTCAAGATGACACGATTCCGTTAGATGTGGGCAGCGCACGAGCGGTCGTTTGTGGAAATTCACGGGACACCTTTTGTTTTCAAAGGTTTATTGTAGAGGCAGTTTGAAAAAGTTGGTAATAAAGTGTAAAAAAGTCTAGTAGAACAGATGGCCAATAGTTCACTACTACTACACTAGAGAGTAGAAGTTTCGGATCACCCTAATTTAAATAACAGCAATATATTTTTATTATTACTATTCAATACTAGTTTAATTTACATAATATACTATTATTTGATATACCCATCTGTAGGTATTAGCAATTTCCGCGATCTTAACATAGAATTATAAGAATATCCAAAATGACTATTTTTGCAATATCGACTTTTTTCATGGGATTTTACAAGATGAACTGCTTTTTAAATGTTATTTACATATAAAGTTTAATAAAGATTATGACAGAATTAAAAAAAACTGTACAACCCTGCAGCTACATCCTTATACTTACTTCCTTACTATATTATAAACGTGAAAGTGTGTATGTACGTTCCACTTAATCTCAAAAACTACTGGACGAATTCTAATGAAACTCTCCAGTTATATGTACCTTATATATTATATATCAGAATAGGACACAGGCTATAATGTTTGTCAAATTACGAACTATTGTCGAAATCGAAAAAAATTGTCGAAAAAGGGAATGAATTTTTTTTTAGACACTAAATATTTTTTTACGGTAAGAACTTGAAATCTTGGTAATATGCTTCAAATTTAAATTCGTAAAATATCGAGTTTTTGGTAAAGACGTAAGCTACTTTTTATCCCGAAAAAATACCTTTTATCCGCGATAAACGAATCTAAGCCGGACGAAATTGCGGGCGGCCACTAGCTAGGAAATATGTGGGTATTTTACCCACCCGAAATTTTCTCTCTCTCGAGTGTATATTAAGATAATGTAACGTCGTAAGGTTTTGGTGTTCATTAAATCCTTTATATGTTTTTAAATTAGTGTATAAGTCTTTGTCGTTTGTTATGGTTATCGTTTCTATTTACCTGAATTATTTATTTAAAATGATGTTTTATCAAGGATTTGTATTATATTAACCTTGGACTATTATATTAACCTTAGAACACTGGAGATGTCATTACGGATACGGATTATACGATATATTGTCAGCGTGTGGGTGTTTTTCTTTTAATGTGTGCTGTACGTGTTTACCGCTCCCGCTAAAATGCATTACTTAAATTGTTATCGGTAATGATACGGCTTGTCATCTCCAGTGGTTAAAATGTCAAATCCAGTGGTAAAAAAAACAGTGTATAAGAAATTAAGAGACACATCCTACTTAAATCTTGCATTTCATTCTATATTTCCAAACGTCTGTATATTTTTGAAAATCAATCAATCATTTTGCATGTTACCTTCAAAAAATGCAAATATTAAAAAGGTACAACGTTATCAAAGGCTACCTTAATATTAGCTGAAAGAAGTAAAGCCATTTACCAAACCATTTTATATGAAATATTATTATCTGCCCATCGCTTTGGCGCCCCATTGATTAATAGTTACGTATCTTGAAATAAAGGTGACTAAAGGTTTTTTTTATGTGAGGAATTTGTCCCTGTCATTCCTTTTTTCCTTGTGCCTACTTTACTGTTACTCCTTCGATTGCAGTTTTAGTCTAACCCAATAGCCTGCTTAATATTAAGTACCTCATATGATATTATTCCAATTCGTCACTATCCAATTATATTAAATACTAGCTTCTGCCCGCGACTTCGGCCACCTTAAATTCGTTTATCGCGGAAAAGGGTATTTTTCCGGGATAAAAAGTAGCCTATGTCCTTCTTCGGGACTCAAACTATCTCCATACCAAATTTGATACAAATCGGTTCAGCGGTTTAAGCGTGAAGAGGTAACAGACAGACAGACAGACACACTTTCACATTTATAATATTAGTATGGATAGTATGGATTGTGTAAGTATATTTTTTGTATGCTTATGAAATAAAATAACATCAAAAATGGATGCATTCCCAATCCTGCAATGCTAAAATATTATTTAATTTTTTTTATTACCCACCACTCAGTAAATTCATAAATAGTAAAACGCTATAAAAGGCCTCAACAATAGCCGAAACAAAAGACAATGTTACGCCATTTCACTGAGCGTGTCATTGCATTTTTTACGGAAATGTTATTTTCCGCCTATCGGCTTGGCGCCCCATTGATTTATAGGTAGAACATGATCGGGTTCCCTGGATGCCTCAGCGGGAGACCGAGAATGATGGCTGTCAGGGGAAATTTGACAATTCGAGGCTATATACTAGGTATATTACACAAGGGTATAAATGAAAAGTGTCAAACGAAACCAACAGTTATATTTAAAAGCAATGTAAATGCACTTAGAAAACTTATATTTATAACTGATAAACATCGCACAGCTAACTGGTAGTCTAGAAGTGTAAATAAAGAAACAGGGTTTATAACGGGTATCTCGTTTTTTATTTTAAAAATACGATTAATAAGTGATATTATCGAGTGCAATATTTTGACTTGCTCATCACGGACCAAGAGTACTAACAATTAACATACAAAAAACTGTTCTCCGATATTTACACTGCTATATATGTATGAATTTACAGCTATTCAACTTTGCACGCGTGATACAGTATTCAAATGTTTATTTATTTATTAATTCTTGTTTTTTTACATTATTTATATAAAACGTAAAATACAAAAAGCAAATATAAACACATTATAAAAAACCTAACCTAGGGCGCCGCCGGCAGCAGGCTTAAGTTACCTTTGGTTAGGGCCGCACAGAGAGGAACTTCCTGACAATGTGGGCCGTGGCCAGGATTACTGCCTTCTGTATATTTGATCCAGCCATCTAGCAAGAGTCTCTTAATATGTTGGTTTACGATTTATTCATAACTAGCTTCTGCCCGCGACTTCGTCTGCCTTAAAGACGTTTATCGCGGGTAAGGGTATTTTTGCGGGATAAAAAGTAGCCCATGTCCTTCCCTGGGACTCAAACTATCTCCATACCAAATTTCATCCAAATCGGTTCAGCGGTTTAAGCGTGAAGAGGTAACAGACAGACAGACAGACAGACAGACAGAAAGACAGACAGACACACTTTCGCATTTATAATATTAAGTATGGATTAGCTGTTTACGAACTATTTTTTTTTGTACTATGTTACTTTGTTCAATTATAAAATCTTATATGTTTAATTTTTAAACGCCATCTACTTTTTAGGGTTCCATAGCCAAAATGGCAAAAACGGAACCCTTATAGTTTCTTCATGTCCGTCCGTCCGTCCGTATGTCACAGGCTTACTCAAAAACTATAAGACGTATACTGATGAAATTTGGAACATACATGTCTTGTGTAAGCCGCTACTTAGTTTGATAGTTAAATATATATATATATATTTCGAGGGGGGGGGGCACTCCGTACATGTAACCGAAACCGAAAAAAAGGTTTTTCAGCAAATATGAATGTGTGCTACATTATTCGACAGATTTTCTAAAAACACTTGATGTACTTTAGGCGTCAATTTCTCATGATCTCATGATCCACATATGACATGTCGCGACACCACTGAATCGTCGATATACATAAGGCGGTATATTTAGAACGTTAGCCGAGTTAATGGAGCACTTACGCTTAAAATTGAGTGTGTTTAAACAATAATCAGCAGAGACAGGGTTGCCACCTTTTTAAAGAAATCCTTACTGAACTGCGAAAGTGTCTTGGTCCGTCTTTTTATTAACACTTTCGCTGCCAAGCTTTTCGTAGTGCTACGCATTTTCCTTTAAATACGGGGAAATGCACGGTATCGGCTACGAGTCGACGAACAAAACGCCCGCTTAGCGGGTTCCTGGCTGTGAATATGTGCAATAACAGCAGGGCCACGGATTAATGTGTTTTTTTTTCAGTAGATATAATAGAGGCTAGGAGGACACTCTTCGGAGGTCACTGAATCAAAAACAGTTTTTCATATGTTTGTAGGTTTCAACTATTTTTTGTACACAGGTAGATGGGTGTCCCTGGATGGTTATAGGATACTTTTTACTCTACTACGCTGAAAAAAAAGAGGTTATGACTTTTTCTCCTCCGCGGACGAAGTTTTTAAAGATGTTTGTTACTCAATAACCGTCAAACGGATTAAATGATATTTGGCACATAAATAGATAAGTCATGGATTAACACATATACGCTAGTTACTTTCCGATAACGCATGAGAAGCGACGTGTAATTGCTATATATTAAAGTACGGGTGGCAACCCTGATTGTGATCCGCCCCCTATCAACTCCCAGTAAACCTTCATCCAAGAATAAACACGTAATTATAATGCGTTGATGTTGAAACGTATCAACTCGCGAAGGATTCAAGTAATTAATTTTGATTAGCTTCGATGTTACTTTTAATTAAACAATAGAGTAGATTCAGTGCGTTTATTTTTCATAATTTATGTACTAGGAAAATGTTGAAATATCAAATTGAGAAGGTTAAGTAAAAGTTTTTTTTTTAGGGCTCCGTACCCAAAGGGTAAAACGGAACCCTTATTAATAAGACCTCGCTGTCCGTCTGTCTGTCTGTCTGTCTGTCTGTCTGTCGGTCACCAAGCTGTATCTCATGAACCGTGATAGCTAGCTACACACACTTGAAATTTTCACAGATGATGTATTTCTGTTGCCGCTATAACAACAAATACTAAAAACAGTATAACTTTATGTCTGTCTGCCTAATGCCTATATCAGTAACCAATATAAAATGATCGCACACCGCGTACATTTTGGTTAGGAGTAGGGATCTGCTGATTTTTATTAATACGGCCGCTTGTAGCGTATATCTCGTACGGAACCCTCGGTGCGCGAGTCCAACTCGCACTTGGCCGGCTTTTTTTAAATATTAGACGCAAAAATTCAGTTTTTTAACTTGCTGATAAGAACATTAAGTGTTACCTTGTGATCCTTTCCGGTTCAATGTATGAAAAAAATAAATGACAACTGATTGAATGAAAATTTAACTAAACAACTCCATACACTTAAACGCACTTTTAAAAGCTAGAATAAGAAAATGCTCGATAGGTACTCCTCACTCCTCCATACACTTGTGACACGAGTGACGTCATGCGTGTCGTGCTATTTGTATTGTTCGTTTCAACGTCCAGCCGTTATGACTGACTTTTAATCTCGATTTTAACGTTTTTAGTATTTCATTTTCAATTGGTATCTTATATACATTTCTTGTTTATTACAAATCGGAGCGTATCTATATCATTGAAAAAAGAATATGCACGTTCTTTATGAAAATATTACCGTAACAAATGTGAATTGCGACATGACACATTAATATTAATTTTTGGGCAGCCAATTTATTTCGCTTGACAAAAAGTGAGAGAGAGTCGTAATTTTTTTTGGAAAAGAAGCCAATAGCTCTCTGACCATCAGAACTGAGCAATCATATACTGTAGAAGATATTTTATGAAAAAAGCGCATCTCTCTGGCTCCGTTGAACCGATGTTTTATTACAGAAGGACAAACTAACACGCTAAAATACTTCGTTCGCGGAGAACAAAAAGTCATATACCCTCTTTTTTCATTCAGCGTAGTCGGATAAAAAAGTATTCTTTAGCAATCTGTGGATGACTACCTATCCGTGTACCAAAAATAATTTGTATTGTATTGTTTATTATTGCTTAGCACTATTAAAATTACATAAAAGGTAAGATATTACTATATACAGTAACAGTGCAACCCTGTTCGTGTATTGCAAAATTGATTTAAGTAATTAATTAAATAGGTAGGTACACTCACAAACATGCATTTTAAACTTCTCAATAATTCAACTGATTAACTTGGTCGCATTACAAGCAGATTACTATCTATGTCAATATATTGTAACGTCAACTCGCCAAAAAAATTGTATTAACGTAACAATGTCCGAGAAAACGTGATATTTTTTATTTATAAGTAATCAAACGATAGAGTTTCGTGTATTACAATATTTATTGTTAATACGTTGACTTATTGTTGAAATGATTCTATTTATAAATAACAAAATTTGTAGACTCAATCCGTAAATAGGGAGATCTCGGTCTATAAATTGAAAGACTAATCAAATCTAAAAAAATAAAATAATTGATGACTTAGACCGTAAATTACCGGATTCTGGTCTATAGTGTTAGGAGTTAAATTTGTTTAAACAAAACTAAACCGTGGTCTAGTAAGAGACTTATTTCCCTAGTTGCTAGAATAAATAGGGAAATGAATTTATCATTTTGTTTTGCCTAAATACATAATTACCAATGCTACATAATTACCAAAATTGACTAATGGCCGTCAATTGCGACCAGCTTTAAAATTTAAAGAAATAATTAAGAACAAAAATAAAACCGAAGTAAAAAAAAAAAAATTCTAATGAAATAGAAAACCTTATTACTTCCTACCTCACTTTGTCCTGCGCAGGATAAAAAGGTTAGGTTTACAACACTTCCGTTCAGGTTATTACATACATTCACAGAACTTGTAGTGTCACATTTAGATGGGTACACGCAAAATAAGTGGGAATGCATTTGGACAAACAAACAAAGAGTAATTTCCATATTCTTACAAAACTTATGAAATAAAATTTAAGATAATATTTAGAGATTTAGAAAGTCAAGCCGCATACCGCACAAAAAAAATCTGTTGCCCGATTTCCACTAGATTAGCAGTCATTTAAATGAAAACTCACTGCTTGTGCCACCGAATTGAACGGTCCTGCAAAATACCTCCGACTCCTCAAGACTTGCCCAATCGGACCGTTGCGGAACCGCGCGCCGTCTGCGCGACCGTGCGCATCGTGTCGGACACCGTCAACTGGCACTCTCAATAAATCACGAAAGGCTCCGCCCGGCTGTCAGGTCACCCGCAAGGTGGACTGTAAATAAAGGAATTTCCATGTAACTTCGTAAACACCTACAAATCATACGCAGAAGAAACCAAATCGTAAATCAAAATTAGCGCAACTTACCCCAGAAAATGGGAAAACTCGATGAAAAAGAAAACCACTTCTTGTCGCCATGACTAGACGTGGGTTTTAAACCAACCGAGTAACGCAGAAAACTACAGAAGACTCAATTATTATAATTAAATATTTCAGTCAGAAAAAAGTCGCTCGTCAAAAGCACAATCTATTTTTCTGACATTCACTCTCACGGAAAAATTCAAGTTGTCAAAATTTAAAAACCTGCCATTTGGAATACAAGCTAAGCGGCCTGTATCCAAGATTTGTCATGAAGGCATGAACACATGCACATTATTTCATTCAAAGCACTACACTTTGACATGTAGCGGGTGTTAACGCTACACTATTATTTAAGCATACTTATTATCAACTATTTACTACAACATCATCATCATCATTGAAATCTGTTTAGCCGTTTCGGCGGGATGAAAACACAACAGTAGATACAAATATACAAAAAAATATATACATTTTCAGTAACCTTCAAATACGTTTTGATAGTGACCGTACATATGAGAAAACTACCCGACCATGTTTATTACATTTAATTAAATTTTAAAACAAAAGTATCGGGCGATCATAAGTAGGGCCGGCAACTTCTTCGACAGACACTCTGCATTGCCATTCAGTGAGGTAATGCTACCAGCCTTCCATCCCGTGCTGTCCGGAAGGGACATGAGGTACTTACTTACAGCTTACATTTGTAATTATGTCAGTCAATTAACTTTGTTTATATTTTACTTATTGACCGAGTGAAGTGTCTCCGTTTCATCGATCGTGGGCAAATTTCCTTTCGTTTGTATAGCTGTTTTCTTCTATAGGTCACATTAATCTATCAATTCATTTGCAATTTTGAGAGCAGGCTCGACAGTTATATGTTTTTTTTTGAAGCAGAAGCTCTTGATTTTTTTTTAATGACGGAGTTATGGGGGTTTTGGGAGTTGGTAGACTTGTTACAAGCAGAGGTTTCCACGCTATGACTGTTCATTGATCGAGTCATCGTCGGTGCCCGATAAATACCTAATGGATTTTTCTGAGCAATCCGCGAAGTAATCTGTGACAAGTGTGATGTGCCCGGTATGTCTTATGCCTTCCATCGTGGTCGCGTTAGGACGTGATCGACCTCGATCTTTAAATAAGTTTCTTAGTTACCTAAAGTAGGATTTTTAATTAGCCGGAGTAAACTGACAGGTGTCAACGTTAATATTTCGTTGCTTGAAAAGAATTTTACAAAAGTATACATGAAAATACGTGTAACCGGTGATATTATGGTAACTTAAATTTTTATAAGAAATACTGTACTTCTGCCATAATGAAGTAATCACGGTCGACGTGTGTCCGTAAACGTCAGGTCACTGTTGCTAATTAAAAATCCTACTTTAAGTAACAGTTATCTGCACACATGTATTTTTTTTTACTAAACGCACGGAAATAAAATGTTGTTTCAAGGGGTTGGCCCCGGACTGTCTAGAACACAATTTGACTACATTCGAGTTTTGCCTAGAGCTTAAAGAGACTACTACATATTAGGTCAAGCACTCAAATGTACTATAACACACATTGACTAGTACATAAAAAGTTGTGGTCTTGGAATGTCTTGAACACAATTTGACTACATTTGATTTTTGCCTAGACCTTGAAGTGACCAATACATAATGAGTCGGGGACTCAAACCAACTATTATACAAATTGACTAGTGCACAAATACCTAGAACACAGTTCGATCACTGTTGTATTTTGTTTTTGAATGTACAGGCGAAGTGAAAAATGAAATAAAAGTACAGAACGATGTCATAATTTATAGATATATTGTGTTGAACTTATGTGGACAGCAAATGAAAGGTCAAAGTCGAAGTCAGTGTTTATTTGTTCCAACACATTTAAAATAGTAAAAACAGGTATTAGAAAATAAAATGAAAAGTCACTCCGGAACTAAACTTAAAAATAATCTTCACTAATAGTTAACTTCATTGGTAATATGTAGGACATATTCAACATCATTTTAAAGACCTTTTCAGGTCTGTAATGGATTTTAAAAACTCTATTGGTACAATTTCCTTTTTTTTTAATTTTGACAATTCCCTGTCGTATCTCTTATTAAAAAGAACGTCTTTTTTTTTCCTGTTCTCTCGTTTTGCAAAGGCACCTGCCATTGATATGCTTTGATATCGTGCTTCGTTTTTTAGCTTAAACAGAAACTGTATAAGAGTTGGGTTTCTGTTCATGCGGACCCCTAAACGGCGATGCCATGCTTCTAGACTATTCGTTGTCCTGTGCATTTCTTTACAACAAGAAATCAAAGCCGTGTTTCTTAACCATTGTTTTTCAAAATAAACAATAAACGAATTGAATTCATCACATTTCGGCCCATTCTTGACAACGTTGTCCCATGCCTCTCTTATTAAGTTAGAGGGCAAGAAAGGCAAGTTCAATGTTAGTGATATTGTTTTTTTACCGGAATCAGTTGAAGTTAATCCTTTTTTATCAGCATTATCGCAAACCGCCTTACAATAATGGAAATAACACCCAGAAACTTTTCCGTTCGGGTAAACCGTTTGAAATGCCGTTATCTGGGCCATTTCATAGTCACATTTGTAAATTGTGATATTAATTTTCAGCACATCACGCAAGATGGTGAAGAATGCTGTGTAGGTACTTGTGGTCTTATCTGGCAATAACGCATAAATGGCAGGTTTTACGTTACTAGAATATAAGCAGCTGTTTAAGTCCACGTGCAAAGTGAACAATTGATAGAAGGGCTTCGGTACTACTTTGAATGTTCCATCACCAAACACCATTTTCTTTTGGTGGGCATTTAACTGGACGACTTTTCGAGACGATCGATTGCAGAATATTAACATTTTTTTCTCCGAGTCCAATTCATATTCACTTATTAGAAAATGTTTCTTAATCATATCTGGCAATGAAACTTCGATGGATTTCGCAAATTCTGTTTTCACTACATCCAAATACGAAAGTCGTGTCCTACGTAGATTCTCTCGCACTGACTCATAGGGCAGAAATTGCTCATCAACATATGGGTATTCAGTTAGAAAATCCGCCACGGCCTTCTCATAGTTTTTTTTTATACTGGACATGTTTTCACAAACAAGGGTTTTAGCATTTTCTAGAACATGATCTCTGTACATCTGTTCCATATTGGGCTCGCAAGAATGTAGCGACGGCTTCTTTCGAACTATAATTTCGTCATTTCTACTCACAGTTATGCTTGCACTGCACTCATTCCTCTTCGAACATCTCCAAAAAGAGTTCTCCGCTTTGTTGAAGGATACAAAGTTATAACGGTACCCGTCGCACCATACAATTTTTTTATTTGCCAAATACAATAACTTATTTTCATTCATTTTTGCAATTTTTTTCAGCCGCATGACATGCCCATGACATGACACACAACATTACTTTTATTATTAAAACATCTAAATTATCACATCATTATTATTAGTGGCCAGTACGGTAAACTATACAGAAAGTAGTTTTGCTATATTAGACTAATGTACCTATCTTTGAAGTGTTATTGATTTCTTATCTTCATTACGATGCCCTCTCGTCGCACATATTCGCGTCTAATGTAACGTTACAAATTCGAATACTGACATGACCTAAGGGTCATAATTTATAATTGAATTTTGACATGTTACATTACACGCGAATGCTTCCTGGGGGGAGCAGCCTTCGCTCATCTCATCACATCATCACCTTCATCATACCACTTTCACCATTTCACCACCACCACACCACGCCATAGTTGAAAAGTGACGAACCTTTTACTCCCGGTATATACTTAACTAAGATGGATAAGTAAACATTAAAAGAGAGGAAATAAGTTTTCTACCTGAATATCCAGACAATTTTGATGCATGTCACTATGCTATGTGGGACAAATGCACTAATCAATTTGTATAATAGTTGGTTTGAGTCCCCGACTCATTATGTATTGGTCACTTCAAGGTCTAGGCAAAAATCAAATGTAGTCAAATTGTGTTCAAGACATTCCAAGACCACAACTTTTTATGTACTAGTCAATGTGTGTTATAGTACATTTGAGTGCTTGACCTAATATGTAGTAGTCTCTTTAAGCTCTAGGCAAAACTCGAATGTAGTCAAATTGTGTTCTAGACAGTCCGGGGCCAACCCGTTTCAAGTTAGTCCCATTGACAGCCCTAACGTTTGTGACTCGTTCTTTAATAAACAATTTAAAAACTGACATCCTTAAATCTTTGTCTACTTGCGTCAAATTTTACACCCACAAAGGTGAAATGTGTTTAAAACATCGGTTTATTTCTGTTCCGCAAGATGAGAAATAACGCGATTTATTTTAATGATCAAGCTTTGACAATAGACTTCATTTCATCGCTATTTGCATGCCTTAAGGTATAAGCGATGACGAATTTCAGATTCACCATAGTAAAATTCTACATATGTTCTTGCCAAATGCACCTTAACTTCTAAAATTTCCTAATCTATTTTTTTTTTAATAAAAACTTATCAGTTTCGTAATATAATTGAATTTGAAACTGATGATATGTCACAAATACTATTATTTGTAATATAATAATCTTAAAATAACCTAAAACCAAAGTTACCTAATTTCAAAATGTCAAAAACTTTGCGTTCATGCAAAAATTACTTAAATTTCACGTAAAGCACTGTCTCAGTCGCATTTCTTATTCAATGTTAACGAAATTAAACGTATTTAACAAACGAGTATATAACATAGCTTACTGTAATATTGCTTAATGCGAAAACCAAAGTTGTACATATTTTGAATCTTTCTTAGTCCTCTTTTCAAAGTGCAACTGTAAAAGATGAATCAGAGACCAAATCATTCAAAACTATGTCTATTTAAATCGATACCTTTAGACTCAAAGGGCTTAAACGCCATTTCGGCCAAAATGATTTTTTGATGCAGTATTACTCAGTTTTTTTCCTCTATCGATCTGTTTAGTTGAAGTTAAGAAATCCTTCTTCGCAAAATAAAGGCAAATACGACCTAACTTCCTTTTTACCTCTAACCACCATTTCTTCAAAAAATTGGTCATAATTGTTATGATTTTTTTTGGCCCGCGGTTGAATGACGCTCACGACCCTGTTATTCTCGAAATATTTTTTTTGTTAACTCACACGACCTTAACACACATCTTGGTTTAAAATTTCAATTGACTCATAAGACCTAACATATCTGGGTATGAAATATCCGTTGACGCATACGACCTAACATGGGATGTCCAAAAACATACACGTGCCCTAGACTCTAGCCACCTCATGTCACCTTTTATTGTATTCATTAAACCTGCAATTTTACTAGATTTAAATATTTAGGTACATAAAATAACAAACAGACGTTATCGCTTTCGCTCATGCTTTGCGTTCTTAAGTGCTAATAAAAGTTCTATTGGGCACTTTTTGGGAGTCCCTTGTTAACAAACAACTTTCCGGCTTTTATTTTAAAGGAACTTTTTAATTACAGCAGAATGGATTTATAAATCCATTTCACTTAAGTTATACTTAGATTCTCAATTAGCGATGCATAATAAGTTTGGACGTATTCACGAATTATTAAAAACTTTTTTTTAGGCACGACGGTCATAACTATTTTTAGCAAAGTGAAAAAAAAAATATTCTAGTGGTTTGTACAGGTAATTAAACTTATTTTAGAACGTGTTAAACACGATTAATCATTTATTTCTGCATTTTGGCTCAGTTTTATTTGTAAAGTGATACAAAAGAAATAAAAGAGAGAGAAAGAAAAAAAAGACAAAAAAGGAAGAAATAAAATAATTTATTTCGCAGAAATAAAAATAATAAATTAATTTTATATTTCCGAACACTGATTCCATAGTTTGTTAGTTTAGCTTATATATACATATACCTATTACTAAAAACTTATTATCAGACTAATCCACAGAACGTGCTAGACCAATGAATAATACAAATACATGAAATACCTAAATAAATGAGAAAAATAGCGTTACCTCTATGCGTAAAAGGAGTCTTCTCCTTTGAAGCTGCTGCTTCTTGCAATTGCTTTGATGCAGACCGACCACACGGTTGCGTTTCACGACGAAAAGTGGCCCGTGTGAATAAAACTATTTATTTTCATATTAATCATCACCCGACCACGTGGTTGTCTTTGTGGTGTAGTTATGGTTGTGGTGTAATTGTGGTACGTCTATGTGGTACGTGTACGCCCTTATGTCACATTATCCTATTTGTAACGTCTTTACGCACGAACACGTTATTAACATACAAGTTTTTTGCCTATCTCTTGGTTGGGTACGCTTTTTTATTATTTTCAGAACCTGACTTTGAACTAGGTAGATCTGGCAAAGCCTCCTTACCAGTGATCGCATTCAATGGGCAGAACAAAAACCCATAAACGAGGAGGAGGGGTGGACCACAAGGACTGCGAAGCGATCTGACAGGAAAGAGAGAAAGAATAGATAAATAAATATATATCGGGACAATTTTTACACAGATAGAAATAATCCCATGGTAAGCTGAATAAACGTCGAACCACACCAGATGCGTGTGCCTGACGTGCACTTAGACGTGCGAGTAGCGTGCGCGTAGCGTGCTCCTTGTAAAGTACCAATACTCATAAGAGATGACACATTGCTTGCGTGACGAGTGCGTGACGTGTGCATGATGTGCACGTAGACGAGCGCGTGGCGTGCGCGTTGTATAGTACGAATCATCATAAGAGATGATACACCGCTTGTGTGACGTGTGCGTGACGTGCGCGTAGACATGCGCGATGTATAGTACGAATCCTCATAAGAGATGACACACCGCTTGCGTGAAGAGTGCTTACGCAGCGATATGTCAACTCTTATGGGGATTCGTACTTTACAACGCGCACGCCACGCGCATTCGGTGTGGTTCGGCCTTGGCTTGCGTTATGGGTACTAAACGACTATATATGTAATAGATATATTGCCTTATATACATAGAAAACATCACACAAATATTTGCCCTTACCGGATTTAAACCCAGGACCATCATCTTGGCAGGCAACGTTACTCCCGCTGAGCCAAACCGGTCGTCAAGAAAAAATCGGACAAAGGAGAGGTTTAGTGCGTGTGTGAGACAAAAGTAATAAGTATTTTATCCTTTCGGTATTAAATCAATTTGTCCATCCTTGATTGACCTGTAAAAAGTAATTTGATTTTTTAGATTGAATAGATTCCACTCATAATTGATATTTCCTTTCGGCACTGAATACCAAATATTGTGATCGTAAAAAATATCTGGTCTAGATAACTTCATTTGTAAGCGTTCGACATTGTGCGTTCCGTTTTTTACACGACTAGGGCCGAAATGAAATTTCTTATTCGCGCGCCAGACGTAACAAATCAGCTTAATCTAGCTTTCATAGAGAACAGCGCAGCTTATTTTTACGTATATATGATTTTAGTTTACTTTATTTACACTCTTTTTTATATTGTACAGAGGTTGCAAGGGACGGTTACCGAAAATTTTACGCCATTAATCCCTCTATCCTGATCTAGAAAAAAAAGTTTTTTTTATTATTTTTTCCTTTTTCTTCATGTTTCGATCGAAGGTAAATAATCTCATTTAACCATTACAACATCATCAGCCCACCTGCGTTCATTGCTGGACATAGGCCTTTCCCATGGCATGCCACCGAGCTACCAAATTTCAATGAAACTTTACACCAGAATGCAAAACACCTCTGAAAACTACATTTTACAGGAAACCTGTACCTCGAAACTCGAGCGCATTATTATATCAGAACGTGAGGTTGAATCGTGAGTGGTTTATAGTAAATAAATATATACTAATAGAAGATGCACCCAACTTCATTCGCGCAGGAAAAAAACACTATGCCAAAAAATTCGTTAAGCTGTTTTGGCATGATGAAGCCACAAAGACAGATACAAACATATAAAAAAATATATCTGATTTAAAGACCTTCAAATAATCCATTAAACATTTTTTTAATTCTTAGACGAAGAAAATCGCTACACAAGAATTACGGAACAACACTACTTTCATCTACAATATTTTGATGTGTCGCCGCACTAGACGGGTTGTTGACATTGAAATAAAACAATTTAACGGATTATATCGCGTATATTATCTTATTTTAGTTCCCGACGTTTCGGAAGCTTTCCAGCTTTCCATGGTCACGGGAGGACTGTTGACAGTTGAAGGGTTGTTGACAGTTGAAGGATTCCCCCGCGCGTGGCTTAAAAGAGATAATGTTATTAATTGTAAAAGTGTTCTTGATTGAAATAAAATATAATAGCAATTGGTTTGTGTTTATTATTATATATCTTCAAAGTACAGACAATTCATTTTTACAACTTTTTAATCATTCATCAACTTTATAGTCATCATAAAATATAATAAAAAACAAAAATTTAAAAGACTACAATATGCACACAGATTACTTCAGATTTTTTTGAACTAAAGTGAGCAATCTTTATAATACCTAAGTAAACGTTGCCAGTAAGTGATTCCCTTACGAAATCGTTGTATGAATATTTCAAAGTGGCTTGAGATGAATAAGATGAATCGTTACCGACCAAATCCTCAGAGACTTTAGATCTTTGCTATGTTGGCAATCATATTCTGAATGCATAACTAAAATAAATGGGTGGATCAACTTTTTCTTATTTTTAGCCTATAACTTAGGAGACAATAGTAACAGAGTAACTTAAAAAAATGCTTATAATATTATTTTCAATTCTCCTGCTCAAAAAGTATGTCATATTAGCTTCGCGAAGCCATTTAATCCAATACAAATTGCCATGACACTGAAAACAAAAACTTGCGGCCAGCTACATACTCCTTACGAATAATTAAAAACAAACAATCAAACCTGAGATTGGCCAAACTTTCTGATACAATTGCTCAAACTGTACTTTAAGTTTTTCATGAAATAAACCACTTCAATGTTAAGTCTTTTTATTTTCTCGCAGTCGAAGTGAAAAGCAGAGTGTTTAACACGAGGCTAAAAGCCATTATGACACTCAGACATATTTGTCCTCGCTTACTTCGTGAGCTCGTCCAAATAATCACTTCGTGTCATAATAGTTTATTTTAGCCCCTTGTCAAACAATCTATACTATTAAATGGCGAGATAGGCCCCTTAAAAATTGTCTGGAAAAATTTGGGCGATTCAATTTCAGTTTGTTTTTTTAATACTTATTCATTGTTGATTAAATAGACTATGAAGTATTAAATTTTTGTATGAAAATAAAAATATAAATATATCTACTATCTGTTGAACAAAAAAAAAGAGAAAAATCATATTTTTGTTGCCATTATATAATTTAAAATTATAGTTTTAAAGAGTGACACTGGAAACGTAGCCATGGCAACGACGTACAGAAAACGGTCAAGACCATGTCGATTCATTCTCAGTGTAGGGTTCCGTAGACCTTACAATAAATGCATTAAAGAGGAAAAAATACGATCTGAGAAATAAAATTTTGACGGTAACTCAAAAATGGTCGTTGAAATCAAAGTATGTATGAAGTATTTATTTGTTTTTTTTTCGTATTTTTTGGACATACAGTGTAAAAGGTAAAGTGGAGAGGAACACAATTTATGCTACTTTCGGAGCGAATAATTTCAAAAATATTTTTTTTTAATAGCCTATCTAGTGTCCCACTGCAGGGGAAAGGCCTTCCCCCTAGACTTCCAGCCGTCGCGATCCAAAGCAATATCTGGCCAGTCGCGGAGATATGTATCCAAGTCATATAAATCAAATCAAATCAAATCAAATCAAATCAAAATATTCTTTATTCAAGTAGGCCTAGTTACAAGCACTTTCGAAAAATATTTACTCAATCAAAAAATTGCTTAGACGCCTTCAAGTAAGTTTAAAGGAACTGTCGAAATAATCTCCACACTTTGATGTTTACTAAAAAAAATCAGCTTTTGTTACATATTTATTTTTATTATTGGATTATTGGACTATCAAGCTATTTAGCAAGACACCTTAGTTCTCGTATACTTCATTCTTTTTGGCAAACTCTACAGCCTAAACGGCTAGATATATTTTGACGTATGAAGTATTGTTTGATTCAGTTATAAATTAAATTTTAATTTCGAAATGAGTCTTATTTTTTTGGTTATATAAAATATAACCGGATAAAGTACAAGTAATCGGTAAATCAAAACCCCATTTAATCTAGGGCAGATATATTTCAAAAGGTTGAAGAGCTGCGATGCCACAGACAGATACACAAATACACACGTAAAGCTTATAACACTCCTCTTTTTGCAGGGTTTAAATCTGCAATCAAATTAAATAGAACTGAAAAAACAAAACAAAAACAATCAAGGCAAAACAAATAAATACTTCCCCTCGTTAATATACATTTACATGCAAACGATTTATGAATATTGGGATTGTACCAAGGTATGAAGGTTTTCATATGTACTTTTTTACAAACCATGTTATGAAATATTGCTGGCAAAGTGAACATAGTAAAATGCTTATCAATTTACTTAAATCGTAAATATTTTAAAAACATAATATGATTAATCATAATATGGGTAATCGCGGAAACAGAAGAAAATAATATGATTAAGTTTAGTTTTATACATGTATATAATTTAATAATATTATAGTTCTTGAATGCCAAATATTCTACTATATTGTGTCCTACTAGTATTATAAATATGAAAGTTTGTGAAAATTTGTGTGTTACTCAATAATAGGTAAACCATGTAACGAATATTCTTGTTAACGGGGGAGCAGTCTCTAGTTCTTGCTTGCATTGCAATATATTAAAATAAGTTTATAAAGCACTTTATTCATATTTTTCCGCCGGCCTAAACAGAGATAGAAAACTACATACACGGAGTTAATACGGGTTTAAAAAGTTCAAGCTACCTTGGCAATATTGCCCGTATTATTTAAACAGAATATTGCCACTGGCAATATTCTATAGTACATGAATTAGAAGGCATGGTAAGGAAATCGATGCTAAATTGTTACGATACAGCCTTGATTACTTTGCAAGGACAACTTTGATTATTTTGAAGCACGAAAATAGGGTAAAAATCCATATTTTCTTCGTTTACCTCCTTGAAAGTTCTATACAACTTAAGTACCAAAAAGGAAGGGTATTTAAGACTTCCGTGAGTTACAGTCTGTAAAATAATAGTACTAAATACCAACTAAAACAATAAAGTACCATCTTCATTCGCAAATAAGTTGCACAAACAAGCTTATGTACATCATTATATTCTTTCCTGTTTATGCAGCACAAGTTTACTCTTGAATTTTAAACATTTTTACTTCGCTATATATATAATTAGTAACTTTTTTAAAATGTATATATGTGTTTTCATGGCTTTATCACGTCTCAACGGCTGAATGAATTGAAACCAATTTTAGGGTTCCGTGCCTCAAATGCAAAGAGTTAATTCACAGATGGTTATGGAATACTTTTTATCGGAGCGTTGAAGAAAGATGAGGTTGTGACTTTTAGGGTTCCGTGCCTCAAAAGGAAAAAAAACGGAACCCTTATAGGATCACTTTGTTCTCCGTCTGTCTGTCCGTCCGTCTGTCTGCTGTCAAGAACCTTTTTCTCACGAACGCGTGGAGGTATCAAGTTGAAGTTAGATGAGATCGGTCCTAGTTTGATTTTTTTACAGCTTCACGATTGATGTAAAATTCAACTCGATACATCACCAGATGGTGAAGATCGCTGGCAATCATTGGACGGAGATGGCGCACGACCAGATGTTATGGAAATCCTTGGGCTAGGCATTTGTACAGCAGTGGGCGTCCATAGGCTGATGAATATGATGATGATGATGCTAAAATGCAAGGTATAACTGTACTTATTGCGGTTCGTCTTTAATTTTGTTATATTACTAGCTTCTGCCCGCGACTTTGTCCGACGTTTGTCCGACGTTTATCGCCGATAAGGGTATTTTTCCGGGACAAAAGTACCCTATGTCCTTCCCCGGGACTCAAACTATCTCCATACCAAATTTCATCAAAATCAGTTCAGCGGTTTAAGCGTGAAGAGGTAACAGACAGACAGACGGACAGACAGACAGACAGACAGACAGACAGACAGACAGACAGACAGACAGACAGACAGACAGACAGACACACTTTCGCATTTATAATATTATTATGGATAGGGGACAACGAGCAAACGGATCGCCTAATGGTAAGCGATCACCGTCGCCAATAGACACCTGCAACACCAGAGGAGTCTCAAGTGCGTTAAGATAAGATAAGATAATAATTCATTTATCCAAGTAGGATTCACTGGAACCGCTTTTGCATCGTTGCCGGCCTTTAGAAAGGAACGACGTCTATTGGAACTCAAAGTCGACATTTTCAGGCCTAGCTACAAGCACTTTTGAATCGCTATTTACAAGATTAAACATTTCAAAAACTTAAATTCACATTAGTAAACATTACAAACTTACGCTTATTTGTCACTTGTTGGTATAAAAATAGCACCGTTTGAATATATATATCCATCTCCCTACAAACTCAAATGCGTCGTTACCCACTGCTAAATCCTTTTTGATTTAGGTGACCGTTAATCCATCAAGCTTTATTACACGAAGCTTAATTTTTTTCAGGGACGACATTTTGCGAAGCTTCCTATTTTATCAAAACAAATGTACCTCCAAAGGGTCTATTCTGATGTAGCACACCCAAGTAGCACACAAGCTGTATTAGAGCCTATACAGCTTTTATAACGCTTAAACTGGTTGTATAATGGCTGTATACAGCTTGTGTGCTACCTGACCATACACGTCGGGCGATAGTTTATATGATATTAAATAGTATTATTTACACGGACCACATCTCGTTGTTAAACATGACCATGTAGTTCACCCGACCACATCAAAGCAACTGCAAGATGGTGCAGCGCAACTATTCACACGTAACTACTGCTTTACCACTTTTGTGCTCCATGTAAATAGACGTAAAAATTGACATTTTCAAAAAAAATTATCCTAGAACTTTCTTAAATAAAAGCGGAGGACGATAAATCCATAACCCCCTTTTTTGCTCCTTTGGTAGTCGGGTAAATATGTATATACGGCTAAGAAATTTGGATGTTTGTTACTTAAAAACTCATTAACACTTGGACGGGTTTATTGTGATATAGATACAAAGATCAAAATGCAAAGAAAAACACAATTTCTCTCGCACGTGGTCACTAGAGATCGAATCCGATACCTTCGGATTACTCGTCCGAAGTATCAGCCGTTCCACGGGATCACTGTGCTGTACGCCTTGTATTTATCCATCCGCTTGACCCCCGTACCGACTTTAATTTTGCGCTCGGTGAATTTATATTCCGGATGCTTTACAACTTCCTTGGTCACAGGTAGACAAAACATATCCACTCACTTGCTTTCGGTAACTCTAGTTACCTGTCACCTCTGTCTTATTTCAAGCATAAATAGAGTTCAATCCCAAATCATAAGTGAGTGGTTATACACAATCTAATATCTTTAAATTATTTTATTCAAAGCTGATAAATTAACAAAAAATGGCATCAAGAATTGACAAAGCTTCGAGTAAACTTTATTATAGGACGACTGTACAAACTACAGAATGATTGTTTCGTTATTTCCTTCAGTGGTCTTCATAATCATAGCATGCTCATTTACTACCTCAGTGGTCATAGCCGAAGCTGCATATATTTCGCAAACGAGCATCGTCTGTCCCTTTGGACGGAAATAAATGTATGCTGTTTGCTGAGCCACGGGTTTCAAGTCCAGTGTCTATATCCCTTTATTTTTATATAACACTAGCTTTTGCCCGCGGCTTCGCCTTATTGCAAGTTTCCCCATACAAACTTTGGACCCCCATTTCACCTTGAATTTTGAAAAATCTTTTCTTAGGCCTTCCCTCGACCTTAAAACGAACTTACGTGCCAGGAATCGTTAGAATCAGCGGTTTCGGTCCGCGTTTATATGTCGGTCAGTCAGTTTCTTCTTTTATATATTTAGAAGATATATTTCTTTATTTTTAAGGCTCCATACCCAAAGGGTGCCGACAGAACTCTATTACTAAGCCTTTGCTGTCTGTGCGTCTGTTACAAAACACTAGCTCTTTAACTGTAATATTTAGACACTAAACATGTTCACGTAATGCCATATATGTTAGCTATAACAAAATAATAAACAATAAAGGCCAAAATTTACGGGGCGCATTTGGCCAGTATTTTTTATTGTTTTTAATACACAATCTATAAAAAAAGGTTACCGTGTCAGAGCACCAAACCAAACCAAACCAAAAAATAAGCAAAATACATTTGCCATGTAGACAAACTTGTGTAAGCATAGGGGGGGCGAGTAAAGTAGTCTTACGGGTTGGTTGTCACACGACGACCTTAACCGAAACTGAAGGAACGAATAAGTTCATCGTCCGGTGTCAAAAGATCGCGCGAACTTTATCTAGGCGGGAGATATCGCGATCTTTCGACACGGTTCATAGTCCTTTATGGCGACTGTGACAATCGACCCGTGAAACAATCATCTGTCTGGGGAGACCGGGTATGATTGTCCGGTTAGTAGGGGTACTAATCACAAATAATATTAGACACTATAAGGTGCGTCCACACTTGTATCATTTGCTCGTATCCGAACACCGTGGCGTTGCATGACTGCGTATCGCGCTGCTTGGACGCTCATTGTTGGCGCGGCGATCACGCCGCGCTTGTCCGATCTAAGTGTGTGATACGTGTAGCAACATGGATTTCGAGTGATTGGATCAGCGCAACGTCCAAACGCGTGATCGTGACCCGCGATCATGCCACGGGACGAAGATCTGATCGGGCAAATGATATAAATGTGGACGCACCTATAGAAGGTGCCCGCAACTTCGATCGCATAATAACATCAGCGTAGTCGGGTCAAAAGTATTTTAAAGCCATCTAAGGATGGGTATCCTTAAAAATGTTTGAAATCCGTACAGCGGGTTCGATGTGCTAAAGCCACAACGACATATACAAAAAATCCGAAACAAAATATTTTTTACATTCAGTCATCTCCAAATAGTCCGTATTTTTTTTGAAAATATCTTCAATGTACACTCAACTTGGCACACAGAACCATATCACTAAAATTAAACTTAATTCTACGTAACGTGGATGAAGTGTCTTGTACCGTAAGAAATTGGTTTTGTTTATAATTTCAGACAATCGTTGATTGAAAACTACTTCAAGTTCTACCATTTAGTTTTCTAAATAGTAGAGGAAAACATGGTCTACCAACTAGTTAGTTACCTAATTGGACAAGAGAAACCCATCCGCAGACATAGTTTCAAACATAATTCGTAACTTTCGCGAGAGAAAGACACATTTGTGAGGCTTATTTCAGACAAGTATTTCTGATAACAGAGTAACAAAGTTCGAAATAAATGTATATTTCATGAAGTTTTGAGAGAACGGTCTGCTAGTCTAGAAAAATACGTGGAAATTTATGAAAAAAAATATAATGGAATTGCCTTTATTATTATTAATTCTCTAAAAGCCTTACATGCAGTTATCGAAAACGAATCACATAGAAGTTCTGAAAAATATTCTTAATCCTCCATATAGTCACAGGGTAAAAAGCATACAGTGGACCGACGCCTTTGCCGTTTGCGTAAATGACAACAATGACATGTCCCGAGCTATCTAACTAATACCAACTACGCAGCTCGGGCTCGCCCCACGCGCGTCTCACCCCTTGTACCCCGCACGATTGCTCTGTCTAGACGGCTTCGTCAGATGACTGTATTGATTTCTAGACTGTGGTATAGTTCAGTTATATAGCACATAAGATGGGGGGGATCTCAGCTTGTGAGTTTTCTACTATTGACTTTTTGATTTTTCTTGCTCAATAAATATTTATTTCTGTGAACGTGACACACTAGACTTTTGCACAAAATTAGCTTGTAAATATATTGGAAAGCCTATCCAGTGGAATAATAGAGATCAGTGCTTTTTCATACTAACACTTCTTCCTCACTTCTATGAGGTTTGAATGCAAAAAGTCAATATTGTAAAAAAAGGTAATGTACCTTTTTTCTTAAAAAGAAAAGGAATAGAAGAATCTAGAGATTATCGTCACGTGATAAATTGCAGTGAGAGTCAATAGAAGCCCTCGCTTCACAGACGTGTAAATAACAAGCACCGTTCAAAGCAGCCAATAGTGTCTGAGACACAGGATATCCGGTTAAGATCGAGGAGAGACACGTTGGATTAAGTGATTATTTGTTTCTTGTATTGTGTCTTGTACTATTATATTGTATTACAAGGTGCCCGCAACTTCGTCCGCGTGGATGAAAAGTTATTGCCCCCTTTTTGATGCACCGAAGTCGGGTAAAATTTACGATAATCCTTGGACGTCCAGCTACTCTTGTACCAAAAATGTTTGAAATTAAATCTGCGGAGCAATTAAAAACGTAAAATAAAAATAAAATATTTTTTATTTTTAAGACCTTCAAATTGCATGTTTCACTTTTATAAAAAGAAATTCCGATTTCAGAGTTAATAACGATATTAATTAAATTTATACGGTTAACTCGAGGATAAACGCATGAGGATAACGTCAGAGACGATGAGAAATTCTTGTGGTTCCTTGCAGATTAGTCCATATAGTATGATTGTCGTCCGGATACTACAATTGATCACGATCCTCAGACGAGAGAATGATGAAAATCACGATACTCAAATGAAGGAACTTCAAAGATCACTATCCTCAGATGAAGGAACGATAGAGATCATGATTCTAAGACGAGGGAACGTCAAAGATCACGATCCTGAGATGAAGGAATGTCAAAGATAAAGATCCTCACACGAGGGAATATCAAAGAACACGATTCTCAGTCGATGGAACGTCAAAGATCACGATCCCCAGACAAGGGAACGCCAAAGACCACGAAGAAAACTTAAACAAGAATCATATACGATACGACGTGCAAAAGCTACAATTTTATTAATACATTGTATTGAGCCATTACAATTTTATTAATCTGCAGTTATTAGTGGACGGTGACCAAAGCACATATTGATAGAAAACCGCAAATCGATGTACAGGAAAGGCGTTTGGTACACAGTTACTGTACGTTAAAAAAATCATTGGAGCGGCAGTTCTTAAAAATATTTCTAGGAGGGGGGCAGAATGACGTCATATTTTTTTTGTATGGGCTTACAATTTTCTATTCAGAAAGTTATCGTGTGTTGTAATCAATGATAGGGCTTCATGAGCCGGTTCTAAAATATACTACATCATTACCTTTCTGCCACCTGTTTTCTAAAAATCCAAAAAAGTTTGGACATATCAAGGCGGCTTAGTACTTACATTTTTGTGAAACAAATACAAAATTTATCTTTATTATACTCATATATATCGTCAAAAAAAATATTTTAAAAATCTTAATATAAAAAAGATCTTTATCAGAAAGTTGGACATACCTTTGACTAAATATATTGTATATAAAGACTTTATTTGACTCTTTCGGAGATGTCCTCAAAATAACCCTTCAATTGTTTAGGTGTACTAAAGGGACCGATCATCGGCCTTTCATAATATTTGCATACCGCAGCAGGGTAGTGAAAGGGCCTAAAATATCAACAGTTTTATTAGCAAATGGCCGTGTAGGGTTGACTTTGAATTGTTCTATTAAGGGTTTGTATCGTCCGTATAGCCCCGTACAGGCATTTAGGAAGCGTGGGTTGATCAAAGTTTCAACGAGTTGATTAGAATCAAGTTCCTTCGTAACTCGAATCTACTCGCCGTCTTCACTTGCCGGGTTGACTCGCATAACTCTAGGATTGATACGGATCGGCTTAGCAGAGACTCGGCAAGTCGAGTTAACTTGAATCAGGAATACGAATACGCCGACTTGCGGACTCGGTTGCTGCGACGCCCCATCCGGTTGATCCGAATCAAGTTACCTCGAGCTTCGATTCGAATCAGTGCCCGATTCAGCTCGCGTTACCCGAGTAGAAGAATAGACTGGTAACATCGCTAGTATGTGCCGAACCACGGCACGGCGCTAATGATGGGAAAAGATGCGGCACCTGAAATAGTCACGTTGCCGCGTCGTGCAGTTACACGGCGCCGTGCTAGGGTCATGGTCAGACCCTATGTCCAGCTAGAGTAGTCTTAAATTCAGTCAGTTACCATGCGCACCACTCTCGAGCAGACAATTTACTTTTTCATGTGGAAGTTTATACTGTGATATTTTTTATCGATTGCTCTCGGTTTTAACTCTAGCTAAAACAAGGGCTTTTATAGATAGATAGATAGATAGATAGATAGAGAGATATTTATTTCTTATTGAAAATTACATTATAATTTACAAGTTAAAAATTAAACGCATTCACAATAAGATCGTCGATTATTTACAACAATGTTATTTATAAGTTTGACGCATGTATATATTTGTGTTATTGTGTCTGTCGAGAATCATCGAGAGTAGCGGTTCAAGGAAATTGGATCAGCCGTTTTATAATTGTCAGCATTATTTTAGATGCTTTGGGGCTTTTGAACCTGACCTTGAACTGGGTACGTATGGCTTGGCCTCCTAGGGCCGCAAAACTTTGATTGTATGTATGTACCTATTTAGTTTACCCTGTTTGCTATGTCGGTGACCTTGGTTCGTCTACGGATCTCCTCATCGATCCCGTAGAGAAATCCCGAGCATAGCCCTTTCCATAGCTCGCTGAGTGACTCTGAGCTTCCTCAAGAGGCCCATAGTCAGAGACCGCGTCTCGGCACCGTAGGTACTCACTGGTAATACGCACTGGTTGAAGACTTTCGTCTTCAAACACTGAGGTATGCTGGACGAGATGACACTGAAGTGGCAATGGGCAGGGCACATAGTTCGAAGAACCGATGGCCGTTGGGGCAGAAAGGTTCTCGCCACCCGCATGGTGGTCCGACGACCTGGTTAGTGTTGCGGGGGCTCGCTGGATGCGGGTCGCCACTATCCTGCTCATGTGGAAATCGATTGAGGAGGCCTGTGTCCAGCAGTGGACGTCCTATGACTGAAATGATGATGATAATGATGATGATGATGATGATGACCAATTTAGTGAACATAAACTAATTTCGATAAGTCTATATATTAAACACGGATATTAACAAAGGCGTACTTATCCCTGTGAGGAATCTCTTCTAGTTAACCTTTTAGCAAATGAGAAAAAAATATACATATATACATCAAAGATGACTTGCCATATATTATGAGCGAAAACTTAGTTTCGATCGTTGAAATAATATCAGATGTAGTGAATAATATTTTGCCAACGTATTCTATTGGAAAAGTTTGTATTTAAATATTTTGCTGTCGCGACCTACCTTTTGTAATATAGTTGATACAGCAAGATAAATGCGGACTTTTCCGACAAAAAACATTATTCACTACATCTGCACGTTTCTGCAAAATCCATCCAATTTGTACGGAAAATGGCTGAGTATGGCAAAAACGTACCCAACCATATTGAACCAATTGTCTTCAGTTCCGGGAAAGTGTCTGTTATGATTACCATAATCTACATAGTTGGTATTCCTGTCTTCGCACTAACGCGGTTTTTATGGCCACTAAGGATCTATGGCTGATAATTTCGGATGAAATATTAGGAGATTTCGCCACTGAATTTATTTCGCAAAAGAAATTGATATATTCCCAGGAAATTTTACTAATGCTTTTAATAATATGCTTGAGCAACTGTATCTGTATTCGAATTATATTAATGGTATTCGGGGGATCCAAATAACATCATGAATATGAGAAGAATTTTGTTTCGCAAACTTTTTAAGTGTGACATCTTGTATCATAAATTCGCTACAGTATACATTGTTCTCTATAATTGAATTGGATTTTCAGTCAAATTAAATATATAATATGTTATTGGATTGAAATAAAAAAATGTATGCATAACTGATGAAACACTTTTATAAGTTTCATGTACCCAATGACTACAAATAAAAGAACCTGCGTTAATTGATTCAAAACGGTGAGATATACATTAATGATGTATTTTAATGAAGTTAAGCATAAAACCAAGTTACTCGGGTCATTCAAGTAATAGAAAGGTTCAGCCTTTTTATGTTATAATTGGCAAACGGGCAGACGAGCTACGTGATGGAAAGTGGTCATCGTCGCCCATGGATATCTGCAACACCGAAGGAATACACTGCCAACCTTTCAGTGACCAGTGAGTTAACCGCTTCTTGAAGAATCCCATGTTAAAGCGCTCCAGAAACACCTCAGGGGGAAGCTTATTCCACAACATGTAAGTAAATGGTAATGGTAAAATTGAGCGTGATGCCCTTTTATTTTTGGGATGCCAAGCATCCAGATAGTGTGGATGAACTTTGTTACTGATGCGGGAGGGGCGATGATACGATGGTGTGGCACCAACTCAAAAAGTTCTTCAGAACATTTCCCATTGTACTGTGGGAGATGAGCTCAGATGGTGGGATAAAATAAGAAGTAGCTGATACTTTCTATTCAAGCGTTGCTTATAGACTAAGGTCCTAATGACATAAAGCTGGTACGAGACAGCTGTTGTTCGTAATTTGAATTCAAATACTACTTTTACATACGGCCTGACTGTCTCGTATTCATCGTGAAGGATGGAACACCTTCACAGTACAAATGGTAGAACAAACACAGAGAGCCCAACATCTCTCCAGAAGCTAAGTGGTTCCAGGCCGTCTGTCAGTTTGTGTGCGTTATTTCGCGTAATTCCATATAAAATTAATAGATAATAGTTTCTTAGCTATTCCGCGAGATAAGATTATTTATGGCTTTTAAGTTTATTTTGAAGTCGGTTCTTTTTTCATTTAATTTTTTTTTATAGGTAACTAAAAAGATAGAAAATAATACAATAGTAAAAAAATTATAATAAGAATTCATAAAGCAAATGTTCGTTCCCAATTTTATTCCCAAAGCAGTATTTCGACAATAACTGAATAACCACGAAGGGCCTGCCTTATTCTGATGTCTCGCGGGAATCTAACTTTAAAATAACATAAAAAGCGAATACAAATTCATAAATAAAGTATGAGCAAATAAGACTACGGTTAATTTATGATGACACCGAGTGTGATAGATTACGATTATGTCGTCGCAAAGTCTAGTATGATGGATTACGATTCATATAAAAAGTGTCAACATTAAAGACACTATTTTTGGAGTAGGTACTGTCATTTTATTCATTTTGCAGGGGTCAAAATCAAAATATACTAGTCTATGATGCATTGTTATAGAACGGACTCAAGTCCGATAGAATCAAGCATAGGTCGACTATCATACCTACGTACAGACTGACATAAATAAAAATAGTTTTTAGACTAGGTACACTATTGCTGTTCGCAGCGCCCGCGCGCGATAGTCCTCACACCCCACACGCTAGGTGCCGAGGATGTATCCTACGGACTAGCAAACCGACGATTGTTACAGCACACATGCTGCCGCTCAAGCTAGAAAAATTACATGACGAATTCAAGGCCCAGTATAGGAGCTAGTACTGGTTAAAAGCAGTGACTATGTAATAAAAATGAATTGACATCGACGCACTTATTAACTTAATATTCATGTAACCTAGGATTAATATAATCAGTAATGTTTATTCGTATGCCACAGCAGGCGCATCACGGAAGTGCTAACAACTATCACCTCATATTGATTACGTGTGATGACAAAATAAATAGCATTCTATTCTATTATTGGGGCAGTACTTGGGGCAGTAGAGTCCTGGAGTGGCGACAACGTAGAGGAAAGCGCAGCGTGCCCCGTCCAGTGCAGACGTCCCTTGACTAGGCGGACGGTGACCACGCGAGGCTCGCAAGGAATATGTGGATGCGGTGTGCGCAGAATCGCACTCTGTGGAGAACTATAGGGGCGGCCCATGTTCAGCAGTTGGAACTCCGTGACTGATAAATAGAGAGCATATACCCGCGGTTTTTCCAGCGTTATCGAGAGTTAAGTAGTCTGTGTTTTAAAGATTGATTCCCCATAAAACAAAAGTAGGTGCTTCGTTGGTATTTGTTCACGATAAAAACAATCCTAGGTCCCTTCCAGAACCTTAAAAGTTTATGTCCATACCAAACATGTAAATTGGTTTAGCAGTTTCAGTATAAAAAGGTAACACACACAGAGTTACGTTTGCGTATATAATATTTTAGGATAGATAGAAACAAAGTTACTTCTAAATTAAATAAAGGGACATAATGATAATATGACCAGATTAAATCTCAATCTACTTTGAACACTTTACTCCAGAAGTGTATAATAAAGTTAAGCATAATTGCAGTTAAGACATGCCCAGAAAGATACGCCAAAAATAACATCATTTAAACAATTTTTTTAGCTAACAATAACCACTCTTAACAGTCATTTTTGCAGTTACATTTAATAACATGCAATTAATGTAACGGAACACTTTAATTAAAAACATAATGGTATGTTAGCCAATAAGATTAAAAATGAACTCGGAACTGTCTGTGGTATTTCGCTTATTAATTAAAAAGGAATGTGGCTCTGACGCCAGAAATAAAATTCTGCATACACGTATTTAGCCCAGTTTTCACCGATGTTATTGTCAAGGGTAACTTTAGCAAGCTCGTGTATGATACATTATGTAACAGCGTCATAAAATACACGTCCTTTTGTAGGGTTCCGTACCCAAAGGGTAAAGCGGGACCCTATTACTAAGACTCCGCTGTCCGTCTACCTACCGTCTATCGTCCGTCTGTCGCCAGGCTGTATCTCATGAACCGTGACAGTTAGACAGTTGAAATTTTCACAGATGGATGTATTTATGTTGCCGCTAAAACAAATACTAAAAACAGAATTATTTTATGTCTGTCTGTCTATGTCAAAAGCAATATAAAATGACCGAACAACGCGTATATTTGTTTTGGAGTAGGGCTCTGCTAACACTGGGTTGGTCATAGATACGGCCGTTTATATTTTGGCATGACCGGTTTTTTTTTTAATATGACTTTTTATTTATTTGGGTTCAGTAATCAATACAAAATAATTGTAATGTACCTCTAGTTATAAATGAATGACATGTAAAACTATGTTTTATCAAAATAAATGAATGAATGAATGAATGAAAAAGTGGGGGAACCGCAATCCCACACATAGGAATGCCATCCGCGGCCACTTAGAGTGGGATTGGGACGCGACGCGCAAGGTATAAGGTCTGCGGAGGTCGGTTGAACCGATTCAACATAGATATAGGAGATAATAAACTACGGGCTAGTTGCCCCCATTGGTGGTTCAACGTTAAGACATCGTCCTTAGCCATTATTTCGATGGCTGCTATGATCTCCTCGTCTAGACCAGAGAGCAAATGTGCTTTGAAGAAGCCGCTTCTAAACATATCGGTATACCCGGCGTCCTAGGAACGCCCAGGACGCCGGGTATACGATATTTTTAGAAGTGACTTCTGCGGAGTGGATCTGCTGAGGCATCGGGGATCATCGAAAGGAAGCGGCTACCTTCCAAACTTGAGGGCAATATACGCCCCTTAATAATTACTACTTGTACTCGTACATGAGCATGTCAAAGTCTGTGCAAAAAACCTTCTGGCCGCCTTAGTCCTGAACCCGTTCGTTGTATATTGCAACGTAAGTAATCCACGAATGTTTACTTTTCGAGCTACGCAATTATTACGTACCACACAATCCGGTGGAGAAAATAATGCTTATCTAATCAAGAAATGTCTCCCATCAACTTATTTTAAGCTTATTTACAAGTTCTTATTTAATTTGCAATGTTTGTATGTGATAATGTAATAAAAGCTTGCCACAAAAAATGTTTTATTTTACAGACACTTATTTAGTGTTGTTCTTTATAAAAGCGTGTTGGTGTTGAACATTAAAATAATCTAAAAACTTAAAAAAGAATGAATTTGACTGCGGAACCGTACTACTCCGAAGCACTTGTCTCTCAAACGAGTTAGCCCATCACCTATCTTTCTCGCACTGCATTGACAGGAAAGAGAGAGACATTATTAGTCGCACTGCAACGAGTTTCATGTCACAGTTGTACTCGCGAAATGTCGATGCTAGATGATGTCAGATAAGATAGTGACAGGAAGGCGCTAAATTTCAATTTAAAATAAGTTCAGTACAAATAAATTATAGGTACTTCCCATAAGAATTCCCTTGTCCAATCTGTTGTTATTTATCGCTACTGGAAATTGGAAAGTTAATTGGGTCATATCTACTAACTTTCACAAGCAAAATAATGGCAGACATATTGCGCAAGTTATTTTCGTAAAATCACACATTTCTGTATTGCGGCCGCACGTGCAAATTCATTTATTTTTGGTTTTGATCTGATGAATGCCTGTTGTTTTAAATGCGTTTATCGCGGATAAGGGTATTTTTCCGTGATAAAAAGTAGCCTATGTCCTTCCCCCGGACTCAAAGTATCTCCATACCAAATTTCATTGCAATCGGTTCAGCGGTTTAAGTGTGAAGAGGTAACAGACAGATAGACAGACACACTTTCGGATTTATAATGTTTTACTAATTTAAATGTAGTACAGTATAGTATATTACCAAGATTTCAAGTCCCTAGCTTGAAAAAATATTTGCTCTCCATACAAAGTTTCATCCTATGTCCTATTTTGATATATAAGGTACATAATTGGAAGGTTTCATAAAAAATCGTCCAATCGTTTTTGAGATTAAGTGAAACGTACATACACACATTCACGTTTATTATAGTTACTATAACATTTTGAGTTCAGTTTTACCATAGAATTTCTACCGCAAATCCGTCCAAATTTCGGAGTGTGTGGATGACCTCAACAATATCAACATGATTAAGATCCTTGCTTTTAAAAAATCTGCTGCGGAGGTCGGTCTAGCGTCAATGAATTCGTATATCTTGGCCTAACCGATAAAAACGATATATCTTCAGAAAGAAGCAGGAGAATAATGGTTGCTAACAAGTGCTACTTCGGTCTGCCTAAGATACTTTCGCTCAAAACTTCTGTACAAAACCTTACTAAGTCCCATACTCACCTACGGTTTTGAATGTTGGGTACTGAGCAAAAAGGAGGAAAATTCCTTGTTGGTATTTGAGCGTTAAATACTGAGGCGCACCTTCGGACTTGCGAGGGAAGGTGAGAAATGGCGTACGCGTTATAACCACGAGCTATACCAAATGTTCAATGAGCAAAAGATCATTATTCACCATGAAGATCGGACGCCTGCGATGGGCTGGGCAAGTGGTTCGAATGGACGCGGCCAAAGTATCCAAACTTCTTCTGGAAGGCCAGCCTGTGGGCCGCAGCAGTAGAGGCAGGCTCAAGCTCAGATAGTTGGAGGGCGTCGAACAGGACACCAAGATCTTAGGGATGATAATTTGGAGAAGGAAAGCCAAGAATAGATCGGAATCGAGATATTTACTTGACCAGGCTAAGGCCCACCTGCGGCTGCAATGCCTCATATGATGATAAATTTCATTAAATCATAATTTAACAGCCCTCTTCATCTTTTGGAAATTAAATAAATAATCCTTTGTTAAACCGATAACGTTATCAACTATGGTAAAGAAAACTGACCTTTACCCGAGTTTCTGGTACCCTTAACTGTCGTCGCAGCGTTGGGTTTTTCCAACTTTTAGTTTGGACTTTGAAACTTCAAAACTCCATGGAACGCCAAAACTTAAAGTATGAGGAAACAGCGGAATCATTATTAGCTAAACTAGGACACATACTTGGGCTAAACTAATAAAGTTTTTTCTATTCTTTCTTTGTTGCATCAGTATACTTAGTTGGATATCCTTTGACTATTCTCGAATCAGCCATCCTTGTGCCAATTTTTTTTCATTCGCTTCCAGCCGTTTCGATGTGATGAAGCCGTAAAAAACATGCATCCAAAAACTTTACAACTCAAAAAAAAAAAAAATCATTACCCATTACTTTTTTTTGTATATCCGTATTACAGACACAATTTATATTAGTTTATAACAGTATAAATGAGCTGACAACGCACATGGTTTAATTAAAAGTCGTCTAAAACCCTTGATATACGAGTAGGTAAGACGTTCATTTCCTTACACTTCTAGCTCCATATCCGATCAATCACAGACAGATAAAGGTATAAATACTCGTAGATATCACGATGGTCTTAATTGGGGACATGTCCAATCCATCAAAGAAATGAATGATCCCCGCTCAACGAATCTTATTGGACTGTCGGTGTACCACGTAGCCAATGCAGGCAGAAGTGTTGATTTAATTCCCAATTGGCAATCTATGTTTCTTTGGTTTCAGTGATTCATCATGATCATCATCATTTCAGCCATAGGACGTCCACTGCTAGACACAGGCTTCCTCAATAGATTTCCACAGGGACGGATAGAGGCGACCCGTATCCAGCGAGTCCCCGCAACCCTAACCAGGTCGTCCGACCACCTTGCGGGTGGCCTTCCCACGCTGCGCTTGCCGTGATTAATGATTATTTATTATTAATTTAAAAATATTTTTTTTTACATTTTGCTATATATTTTAAACATATTGTTATTTGCATGTATTTATTTAATTTAATATCCGAATAAACGTTATTCCAGTTTCATTTAATCTAGTTTAAATCATCTAAAAGTAATCAAGAAAATCGTTATGCACGTTTAAGCTTTCAACTAACAGAGCGCAGGTTGAAAAACAAACCAGCAATTAAAGTTAATTAAAGAGCATTGCTTGCATTTAAAATGTACAGGGACTTTGCTGAATACCCAAATATAACACGAAAATATATAATTGTTTAAATTAAAATTAAAAGCTCCTAATTAAACTTGCCAATGTTTTTTAAACACAATAAGGTGATTTGCTTGTGGAATGTTGCTTTATGGAGTTCTTACCCGGCACTTTTTTTCTTCTTTCTTTGACACTTATATAGATACTATCAGATATAATTTATTTCCTCCAATCTTCACAACTACTGGATGGATTTTAATGATAGGGGTGTCTATTGATTCATCATATCATAACTCGTAGCTGGTATACGCAAAATGGTGGCCGTAAAATCAAAAATGGTAGTGATGAAGCAAAAAATCGCGATCTACGTTATGGGGTACCGACTAGAAATTTTCAAAACATGAAGCTTCTTTGACCATTTTGCGATCATTAGCTCGGTTACATTAATTTAAACTTACACGATCTTCACTCATTATCATAACACAGCAAAACGGGGCTTAATCCCATATAAATATGATTAAATGCGATTAAGCCCAGTTTTGTTGTTTCGATAAGAGCTCAGTTTCAAATCTATCCAACCTGAAAGTTGAATAATATACACCGTCCAACATATAACTATTGTGTTCCTTAGAACGGACAATAGATAACTGGTCTGTATAGTTTCTTTTAAATAATCCGGGTGAACCGGGCTAGGACCCCCGGAATAAAAAAACACTAATATTTTCATGTAGGTTACTTCGATAGTGACCTTATGTTTCTCAGAAAATAAAATCGATAACTGGTATTCAGTTATTTTGAAATTACTCGTCACCGGAAAATGGGGGTTCGCGAGGCAGAGCCCCCACATCAAAAAGAAAAACGGCAATACGGATCCGATCACCGTGGGCCACTTCCCTTGAACGGCCACATCCCTGAAATGACCACATCCCTGAAAGTCCATTTCGTTCGAACGACCGCATACTTGAACGGCCACATCCGTGGAATGGCCACAATCTTTTTTTCCTTGAGAGTTGTTCCGACTTCCAACTTACCCTCACCAGAGTACTTGACTGATCGAGACAAGTCAAGCAATAGTAAGTAGGAGTAGTGTCATTTTTGAATATTTTAATTATGCTTAACATTCTTTAAATTTTTTATATTTTAATACTGTTAAACAGGTTTAAGATTAAATATTATTATTTCGATATAATAACATAGATAATTCACTACATACTTGCCAAAGTTAATACGCCAAAAGGCACATCATAGCTGTTATATTTACCACAACTGTCACCTTATCTTACCTTCTTATGTATGACGAAATAAATGAATTTGAATTTGAGTAGTTGTAAGATAAAACATTGTAAGATATAACTAAAATTGTTTTTGAATAATTTATTGCTTACGTATAATGGTAATCGTATATACGAGTAATAGCCGTTAAACCATTTTAGAGAACCATTCGCGGTGCAGTTATCTGCAACGCCTAAACGGATAGCCTGTTTCCATTTATAACTGAAACTGAGTTATATCCGAACTCTCCGATGCATCGTATTATTCGTTAACCATTCTGCGAGTGCATCGCGATCCGCTCGAACGGAGACTGTCGTAACTGACACACACGAAGGAATATTATAATGAAAACTTAGTTTGTAAACCACGCCATGGTTTTATGTGATCTATAACCACATTAAATCGATATCGTCATTAAGAACTACATGCAGGGTTTTTTGAGTAACATTAGACAGGGGAAAATTGGGATGCTTCGTATACGGGCTACGTTCGTACAATAGTTATTAATAGATAAACTAAGTCGAGTAGGGACACATCTTTGTATGCATTTTTTTGCTAAGAGATGATTATATGAAACAAAAATACGAATGTGTCCAAATTCCACTTACTTTATTTATTAATGACTATTGCACGAACGTGCCCTGTGTACGAAGGCCCAAATCTTCTCCTGATGTTAAGTTGACTCTGCTCTGCTAATCATTAACGGCGCAGTATCTGCAACGCCTAAATGTAACTGTTGAAAACCTGTTGGAAAGTGGTCATGGTTTGCCACTTATTAAATAGAAAATAAAATATTTTTAATTAATAAAATATAATTCATAATATTTGTACATCGTACATTTGTCACGTCCAACGTCCATGGATTAACTTGAGGAAAGCAGCCATAATTCAAATAATCTGTCAAAGACAACAAACATGACGCCATCGCCATTTTGAAAGTTTTTGACAGTTGCTTCGTTCTAACAAGATTTAAGTATATGAAGCACTGATAAAAGGTAGGTGAGTATTGCAATAAGACCGTTCAGATAATGCTAAATAATAAACAGAGTTGTTAAAAGTCCCCAGTAAGATCGGTTCTCCATACAAACGTAGTAACGCTCTCATTTTCAAACGAGTAGCTAGTTTGCTCTGAAACATTGTACTTAGAATAAGTTTAGCTATATGCAGGCCTGTAAATAGTTTATATAGCTACAGATACCAAAGTAAAAAAATACGGCGAATTTAAGTTTTTCATACAAAACTTGTTTTTGCTGTATTTGTAGTTTTAGGCCTAGATATATTCGTACCTCATGTTATTGTATATGCAAAGTTTCGTTAAAATCCAACAAGTAATAAAACAATTTAACGGATTATATCGCGTATATTATCTCACGTATGGTCCTCCCGTGACCATGGAAAGCTGGAAAGCTTCCGAAACGTCGGGAACTAAAATAAGATAATATACGCGATATAATCCGTTAAATTGTTTTATTTCAATGAGTAATAATCGCGGAAACAGAAGCAAATATTATCCAACAAGTAGTTTTAAAATAAGAACGAAACTCCGTTTGTATAGGAAGGTGAAATTCGGCCGAGCTTACGGCGGACTCTTAATGGAGATATTTCGTCGTTATTTATATTCAATAAGTGAGGTTATGACAAAACAGCATCTAGTGTAAAAATATCACCTCCATGAATGTTACCCAAGAGGTTTTCTCGTAGATTCGATTATCCACGGTAGTGACATTGTTTCCAAGGAAGTCAAGGGGCATTAACTTTTTTCTTTCTTTTTCACAAAAATAAAAATACCTTTGCTCTTAAGTGAAACTAATCAGGGATTATTAAATATACCTAACATTAATTTAAGACAGCTTTTAAGCATGTTAAAACTTTTTTCATTTTTACTATTTTCGGTTCGGGTTTGAGAAAGGCCCTGTAATGTCTTTTATTAGTTTACTTTCGACTCTAGGCAGACACGGGAAGTAATCTGCCCGTGTGTAAATAAATAAACACAAAATTGTTATACTTTATTGGAATCAGTAGCCAAAAATAACGTGATTGATTACATTGTTACGTGATCTACCGTCTCATACATTTCTAAATTTACTCGTCATTTCGATAATCGATTGCAGAGATGCTAAAAATAGTGTATCTAATGTGAGCATCTGTCCAATTCTTGAAGGGGTAAATAAAATAGTAGGTCTCGCTGGCGAATTTTAAAGAAAATCCTGGTCACATAGATGTATACAATCAGACTTCTATGCAGTACAGACAATCATAGAAAGATGAGCCCATCTAAACACTGGTTTGAGGGAAAAGATAATAGGTATGGTAAGTTTCATAAAACAAACGCATGTCGGACCATGCTCAGTGCAGGGTTCCGCGGCTGCATAAAAAATGTATTACGGAAAAAATCCACCAGCAAAAGACGGTATCTTCATTGTACTTACGTCCTTTAGATGAAAAAAGCAGTTTATCGCCAATAACTTAAAAACGGTATAATTGATCATGTTTTACTAAGCGTTACTATATTCTCAATGCACTGTACGTGCGTCAAATAGTCTAGCATTCAAAGCGCCAAATATATCGTCACACATCTTTACGTCTTAAGTAATAAAGATATGTCGCGATATATTTGGTGCTTTGGATGCTACAGACTATTTGACGATGACTGTACATACTCGTACTCCTAGACATGTTACTGAGTTTCAACTGTACGACCAGTTACAGAGAAAAGTGACCGCTCCTGCAATATATGTTCGTATAAAAGACGGGTCACTTTACTCTGCAACTGACTGCGAGTTTAGGGAGTATCGTTTACATCGTGCATCTTCAGATAGTTCCTCTCTCTGCAGCCCTAACCATCGGTAGCTTGACCTGCCCCACTACCGACCGCTAGGTTAGGCTTTTCATATGGCGTTTATATTTGTACTAGAAGGTTCGATCGCGGAGGAGACTAAGTCATAAACTCCTGTTTTTTTCTTCAGCGTAGGAAGGAAGGTGCCCGCCCACCTTAAAAGGTACAGAATGGTACAGGAATGATATGTCATAAATTTCATCGTAACTTAATTAACCAATCAAAAGGACGAAAGAAGACAGAGCGCCAAAGCGCACGCAACTTTTAAACGAAATTTGTAAACATTATCTTTACAAGACGCCGCAATTAGCTGAAAATGTTCCACATTAAACAAATAATTTCCGTTGTCCGCAAAGCTAAGTTAAAAAATATTAATGACCGGGATGTAAACGCAATTTGGCAGGATCCAGGAGGCTACGGGGAAAATTTGTAAATTTAATCTTAGCTCTAATTGAATTAATAACTCATGGCTTTACCAAGAATTGACCGTCTGCAAACTCAGAAACGACATGGAACGTAATAATTTACCATTTAATTATTTATTCAAAATGATTGCTTTTTCTTGAATTATTCTGCAATTCATCATAAATTTAAGAGTCAAACCCTCATCCGTGTAGCTGATGAAGCTTGTACCTACCTCCATCTCGCCCTTTCCAGAGCCTTCTTGATTTCTCTATTGGCCGTGATGAGTAGGACTTACCATTTTATATTTTACTTTATTTAGCGTGTCGAGAACTGTAAATGCGTATTTAAGACTTCTAAAGACTTTAATATTTTCTTCGGTTACCACGATTATTATCTCATTTAAATAAGTTTTATTCTAGAGACTCTTTTCGTCGATAATACCACAGTGTTAGAAGACGAAGGTCTTCGAACAGTGCGTGTTGCCACTGATGATCTACGGAACTGAGACATGGTCGTTCACAATGGGGCTCATCTCCTAAAGCGACGCAGTCTCGCAACGTGCTATGAAAAGGGTTTCTCGGCGTGATAGAATCAGAAATTAGGATATCCGCAGAAGAATCCAGGTAACCGACATAGCTCGCAGGGTTGCAAGATTGAAGTAGCAATGGGCAGGCCATGTAGCCTGGAGACCGGATCTCTGTTCGGGGAGTAAAGTCCTGGAGTGGAGACCTCGCGTATGAACTCCTGAGGAGCGAGGGGAGTCAGTGGATGCTGTCTACGTTGAATCGCACGCCGTGGCGAACTATAGGGCAGGCCTATGTTCAGCAGTAGGCGTCCGTGGCTGATAGATAGATAAGACTTCTAGAAGACGAAATAAGGTGATCTGGAAACCCGTAGTTTTGCCCACTTAAAATCTTTGTGGGGTTTTATATTATTATTAATTATTAGGTTTCATGTGGTATCTATACGTCCTCCAGCGATTGTTTGTGTGAGCGTTTGTGTGTGTACAGTGAGCGTTTCTTGTTCTCAAATGAAGGGACTTTATTTGTAAATGCGACCCTTCACTTTCAATTTTGCAAATACATTTTTCGTATGTCTTTTGCAATGCACTAAATTTTGTTCAGGTTTTCTGCAGATAATCTTAATATGCTAAGTGAAACAATTTTTTTACTATTACGGTGGAAAATTCCTTTGATAGCGCGCGGTGCGCAACCACTTTGGTTTAAAGGTGTGTCGATGAATACCCTGCCGATGGCGAGCGGTGCCGTGTAGCCATCATGTCAAACAATTCTTCGGAATTCAGTCCATTATATAATAGTCAATCTTACACTTAAACATCAGCCGTTAAATTCTTGAAATTCAAAGATCCAAATAATGAAAACATCTTGTAAACAAAGGCTGGAAGAGATCGCTATTTAGCGATAAGACCGCCTGTTATTTACCTCTGCTAATTCAAATGTTACTGTCATGTTCTGTATTTCTGTGTATCTGAGGTGTGCAATAAAGAGTATTTGTATTGTATTGTATTGTAGTGACAAAATTTGAAGACAAACTGACTGGGCTCTGTAACTCAATTGGCAGAGCATACGCCCCGACAAGGCACAAGGCACTGGTTCAAATCCGGTCGGAGTTTTGATTTTTTTTTTCATTATTTGGATATTTGTATTTCAAGAACATGGCTTTTTAGAGAAGAAATTCACTTTAAAAATCCCGAAGATCGTGATGGTAAAACATATGATTTTCGTAAAAAGTCAATCAGCCTTTAAAGTTACCATAGCATAGTGAAACTTGACTTTATACACGGCGACGTGCCAAAAATAACAGATTTCGGCGGGAAAGGAAAAGGTGCATTGCATGCTCGGGCAAACAGAAAACATTCGCCGTTAGTTATCCTGACCACTGGGCCGTGAAACACACTATGGATTTCATAACGCAGATGATTCATGCTGGGGATTTACTGGGCACTTAAAGAGGAAAAATGTTAGCGATTTGTGAATGGGATATTGGTTTACTTAGGCCGTTTACTAGGGCTGGTTTAGGGTGCGATTATATATAGTGCCACGGACGTCAGCATCTGTATATGACGACCAAATTCAATAGGTCAAAAACTCAGAATATAATACAATACCTGGTTTCCCTCTTTTATTTTTGAAGTTTCATTTTAATTTGGGCACGTGGTCACGTGGTATTACTTCGCTGCTTGGCGCTCAAAAGGTAAATGAAGGCCTTTGTCCAGCAGTGGATGTTATTTGGCTGAGATGACGATAAAGAATGGCAGAGGCTCAGTTTAGAGATTTCAAAGACACGTGAGCATTCAAAATCCATATCCATACTAATATTATAAATGCGAAAGTGTGTCTGTCTGTCTGTGTGTCTGTCTGTTACCTCTTCACGCTTAAACCGCAGAACCGATTTGGATGAAATTTGGTATGGAGATAGTTTGAGTCCCGGAAAAGGACATAGGCTACTTTCTATCCCGGAAAAATACCCTTATCCGCGATTAATGAATTTTAGGCCGACGAAGTCGCGGGCAGACGCTAGTATAAAATAAAACCTAAAAAAAACCCGATTTAAAGAGAATGTACTAATAAACTTTCTTTACTTTTAAACATAAATTGTATGCACGCGTTTCTCTTACCTCTCTGTTTAATGAAATTACTTGTGCTACGTGCAAAAATGCATTCGATTTTTATTTTATTCTTTTCAGGCCCCGCCGTTTGAGTTTTTTTTATGAGCGTTACGATCTCGCAATTAATTCGTACATTTTATTCGAATATCGGTAGTTTTTTTTTTTAAATTTATCATCCATGTCTTAAAGTTATTGAGTGATTAGTAACGAAATCGATACTAATCCATACTAATATTATAAATGCGAAAGTGTACATGGATACATTATTAATACTTAAATAAATAGAAAATATCCAAGACCCAGGAACAAGCATTCGTGCTCATTACACAAACACTTGCCCTGGCCGGGATTCGGACCCGGGAGCGCCAGCTTCGTAGGCCGTTGACGAACCCACTGAGCCAAACGTGTCGTCAAAAATCAACACTTAAGGGGGTGAAAGGGGGGGTGAAAGTTTTTATGGGGAATCAATTATTAAGACTTACGCAACTCTCAGGCCACAGATTAATGCTAGAACAACACTTTTTGGTGACTAAGGTCAAAGATCTCTCCGGTATTGAACCTGCTACCTCAAAAGCAATAGACAAAGTTTCACTGAACGACTTAACCTTTCGTGGGTCATATCATAAAGCCAGAATTTCAAACGAAAATATTTATTTCTAAATCTAATTTTAACACTAAAACTCATCAAAACATTATTCTCTGCTTAAAATGAGCTTATTAATAAATCAATCTGGTTAAATTGGAGCCTTGACAAAGAGAATGGAACTCACTTTTTCAAATTAAACGATGCAAAACAGAATTAGTACCGAATTGACGGATTTCATTATTTAAACTTATTATACAGTCGTAAAAATGAAATGTCTGTACATTGAAGATATTTTTAGAAAAATGATTTAACGGACTATTTGGAGGTCACTAAATGGTTTTTCTTTTTGCTTTTGTACGTTTTGTATGAATCGTTGTGGCTTCATCTCGCCAAATCGGCTCAACAGATTTCAACTATTTTTGGTACACAGATAGCTGGGTATCTCCAGATGGTTATAGCATCCTTTTTATCCGACTACGCTGTCGTAAAAAAGAGCGATTATGACTTTGTCTGCTCTGCGACCGAAGTTGCGGACGTCTACTTTGGTATAAAATTGTATTAGATAAAGAAATGAGCTAAATTTAATCAAGGTTGCTTAGTTGATTATTTTATTGTTTAGAAATCAGTCGTAAGTATTAATAGAAAGAGCCCAACACGTAACATAAAAAAATAACCCAGGATAGCAAGCCGACCGCAGAAAAGGATCATGTAAATATTTGCAAATAACAAATTTAAGTTTAAATAATAAAAATAAATTTGAACCAATATGCTAAACATCGCGTGTATTTTTTTCAAAGTTACTAACTAACTTTTGAAACTTCATAATACAAAAATTAAAACAAGTTTTTTATGATACAATATTTCGGTATCAAGTACATCGTAATTACACGTTGGGCAACTGTGCCTATGATAGACACGCGTCAATAACTTGATTAAAACTCACGCCTATCATAACATTTTGTTGACAATTTACCGCTGTACCATAATTACCTAAGTACCGATCATAATGACTACTTATAACCAAGGAGCTCTAGTAATAAATCATTCATAAAACGCATAGAAAATTGCTACGCGCCGATATAATTATATCAAAATTACTTACAGAACTAGTTCAATGTCTCCTTGACTCCGAAATTTATCGGGAAATTTAAATATTTATCAGGAAGTCACTCATCGTTCGACATTTAAAGTTAAAAACACACAGTCACAGATAAAATATCGGCTGAATAACAATTGTTCAAGTCACTTCGTGAGACATTGTAACTTTTTAAATGTTTTGTTTTTAAATTCGGATCGCGGGCTCGGAGCGTGGCGTGGGCGGCACAGCGCGAGCGCTCACAAGCGCAATTGAGTCACGAATGAGCGTCGGCTGAATGGAAACCGTTCCTTGCTCCTAAACTGTATCAGTCAATTAAGGGAGATTACCCAGATTGACTTTAAGATCAACTTTTGACCGGTCTGATTCCAAATTGAAAATTTATGAGATGGACCTGCTGTGAAATAGTGCCTGGAATAATTAATCTCATTATTTATAGCTGTTGCTGAACTAACCGCGTTTTCGGAATCTCTCATTAATTTATGCGATACGCTAAATAATCTAAAGTACGGTAGTAAGCTTTTACTCGTTTAATATATATTTATTCCTGTTTTGTTCAACATGTTCTCTGGAGAGTAGTGAAAGACAAACTGCCAAATTACCTTATAGTTTACTGTGGACAGTTTGACGTAGCAAAAACAGGTTTATTGTGAAAGCTTTTTCGCAGTTTTGTCCACTTATTTTGGATACCATGGGAACCGTATGTTTCGGGATTAACCTTTGAACGCCAATGACGCATATATCCGCACCGCAGCATCAACGCCAACCGATATCGTCAAGGCATTTAGACCGATTTAGACCGACGCCCATTGACATATGGGTCATGTTAGCGTGAAACTTAAAGATGTTATGGCGTATGATTGACACCTCTTTTATTTGTCAAAGCGTCGAAAATATTCAAACTATTAGCCTATGTCATGATCGCCCGCGAGCTTAATGCAATCGGGGCAAGAAGTTTGGGGCCGAGCTGTAAGGTATGGTGACCGTATGTCCGTTTCGCACGCCGTCAATAATGAAATAATGATCTTTATTCTGTAAGTATAGGCCGCAAGGGCACTTTTACAAGTCTGACTCGACGGCGTTTCCCAAGAGGAGACCACTGTTGAGAAGAAAGCCGAAACAAACACAACAGTCAGTCATTTTTTCAAAATAACTCTTATATCTATTACAATCTTTGTACTTAGCCTATCCTAAATATACGTTTTGAGTATAAACTCAATGCGTAGTTCTCCCAGAAAACATCATCAAAACTTATAAAAGTAAAAAAAATATACAATATAAAAAGCAAAATATTTTATTTTTATTTAAATAAAACAATTTAACGGTTTATATCGCGTATATTATTTCATTTGAGTCCACCCATGACCATGGAAAGCTGAAAAGCTTCCGAAACGTCGGAAACTCAAATGAGATAAATTTTAAGGTTAAATTCTTTGATTTAAATGATTAATAATCGCGGAAACAAAAGAAAATATTAAAATATGTTTTTCTATTTAAAACAACTTACATATGTTTGATGTGCCAATGTTTTGTAATTACCTATCAGAGCATTTCTCTGCCACATTATTTAACTCTGCATTTAATTCGCGCGCGAACAGAATGTTAAGGATCCGTTGCGTCGTTACTGCGTAACGTAAACTTTCAGTTTAACGCCATTAGGGAGACAGACAGACAATAATACTTTATGTAGATAACTTGGGTGCTGGTTTCGGTTACAAAGCTACGACCTTGTTTTACACTACACTATTGCTCACTATTCAGGAACTTTTTACTTTTAGTCAGAATCACTTGACTGTGAGTCTGTGAAGTTAGGTTTTTTTTCATCTGACTAATCGAGCAAAAAAATAGCAAGTAAGCGTTAAAAAACCCATAAACTTGTTTCTAGTACAAAATCGTTTCATTTTCTTAAAACAGTTAATAATGGGTTTTTAAGTCGCTGCAAAAAGAAAACTGGAAATCTGAAAAGGATATTCCCGGTACCGATGCAGGCTCAGTATTATTACCTAAAAAATGCAAGAAACATTTAAAAGAGCCCATTGACTCTGATTCCAAAAAGCTCGCAATGCCACTAAGTTACTAATATTTCATCATTAAATGGCTAATGATTACATAAAAATAAATAATTCAATAAAGAAATATATATCAGTGACAATTTTATAAATATCGACCTAAGACTCAAACTAAGCAAAGCTTGTACTATGTGTACCAGGCGACGATATATATCGTATATAATATACTATTATAAATTTATAAATTTAATTTCTATACATGGACAATATTTTATAAATAAAAAAAAGAATCGACTTCAAAATAAACTAAAAAGCCATAAATAATCTTTTATGTACGGTACGGATCACATTTGAATCACCTTTTGAAGCCGGTGCCAAACCTTTAGTTATTATCTACTTACATTATATATTTAGTCATAGTAATTCGTATTTTTGTTGAATAAAGCACTTTTTTTACTTCAGGTTTGGCACCGACTTCAAAAGGTGATTCAAATGTGATCCGTAACGTACATAAAAGATTATTTATGGCTTTTTAGTTTATTTTGAAGTCGGTTCTTTTTTTATTTATAATTTTTTATTTTTTGCTTTTTAGTGATGGATTTTAGTAGTGATATAAAGTATTTTATACAGCTTAGAATGGGAAGATTGAGGAGGCACTTTGCACTTTGGAAGTAAGACATGTAAAAGTTGGTTAGTTCATTGTACCTTCCATCATCAGCTCAGCATGGAATAATGACAACCAGAGGAAAAGAACTGATAACTTTAGAAAAATATATACAAAACATTGTTAGTGCCTATAATATTTGAGGGTTTCTCTCGATTTCCCTGGTATTCCATCATCTGATCTTGACTTGCTGATAAGGAGACTACTTCAGGGACACACTAAAAAGAATATGACGAACAGTCTTAACGTATCTACCTATAATAGATGTTTTTTTTAAGAATTATCCTCTAACTCTTAACTATAAAGGAGTTGTACCTTCCGTCATCAGCTCAGCATGATGAGATGATGACTACCATATGCAAATACTTAAATAGGTTAAGAAAATATGAAAAACGTTTTAAGTGCCCATAAAATTTGAGGATTGCCCTCGATTTCCCTGGGATCCCATCATCAGATCCCAACTTGGTCGCAATGGGACCACCTCGGGAGTATATCCTTTCAAATATATATATTTTTCAATTAACTTCGTTCGCGGAGAAGAAAAAGTCATAACCCTTCATTTTTTATTCAGCATAGTCAGGTAAAAAGTATTCTATAACCATCTGGAGATACCCAGCTACCCGTATACCAAAAATAGTTGAAATCCTTTTAGCCGATTTTGCGTGATGAAGCCACAACGACACATACAAACATACATAAAATACAAAAAAAATAATTTTTCGTTTTAGTGACCTCCAAATAGTCGGTAACAATCAATTTTTTGGAAATATCTTTAAAGGTGCGTCCACATTTGTATCATTTGCCCGTATCAGATCAACGTCGCGTGGCATGATCGCGTGTCGCGATCACGCGTTTGGACGTTGCGCAGATCGGATCGCTCGAAATCCATTTTACTATCCGTATCACACAGTTATATCGGACGAGTACGGCATGATCGGCGCGCCGACAGTGAGCGTCCAAGCAGCGCGATACGCAGTCATGCCACGGCACGGTGATCGGATACGAGCAAATGATACAAGTGTGGACGCACCTTTATGTACAGACATTTCATTTCTACATCTATGTAATAGTATAGATGATTAGAAGTTATCTTACGAGTTCTTATGTCAAAACAAAAATAACTTATAACAAAGTAAAGTAGTTGAAAACAAAGAAAACATTATGACGACACATTTTGACTAAGTTGGTTGCACAGCGGCTTACGAAGCTGGCGGTCCCGGGTTCGAATCCCAGGTATGGCAAGATTGGCAAGTGTTAGTGCGATGTGCATGACTGTTTGTTTCTGGGTCTAGGAAGTTTTCTATTTAGTATTTTAAGTATTACATTTGTATAACAAACTAGAAGGTACCTACTCGCAACTTCCTTCGCGGTAGAGAAAAAAGTCGTAACCCCTTTTTTAACTTCACCGTAGTCGGGTAAAAAGTACCCATAACTATCGAATGTTTATAACTGTTCCAAATGTCAAATAGTTAGCATTTTTTGAGATAGAGTCTGTCTGTCTGTCAGACAGAGTCGAACCTTTTTGGTACGGAACCCTAAAAACATTGGATTTTCCGTGTCAATACCGAACAAATTTATCATGCATTTTTAGCGGGGGAATCACAAAGACACGGAAATATTGCTATTTCTACAAACGCACACAATTAAAAAAAATCGGCCAAGAGCATGTTGAACCATGCTCAGTGTAGGATTTCGCAGCCTGTCATAAAAAAATGCACTACACAAGAAAAAAAAATGTATGAAAAAGTGCACTAACAGAAGAGCATATCTCCACAGAACTTACGTCTTTTTGCTGAGAAGCGCGGTTTTTCGGCAATAACTCAAAGACGGAATATCCGATCGTGTTGAAAATAATTTTCGTTGAAAGTTTTTATTAAGCTATGCGACATGAGATTTAGAAATTAGAGAGGGAGGGGGGGGGGGGGGGTCACAATTTATGCTACTTTCGGAGCGATTATTTCCTAAAATATGAACTAAATAAAAAAATTTTTTTTAGAAACCTCAACATGTTTGTAAAAGTATTGTCAAAATGTGTACCATACATTAATATTTGTTGAATAAAAAATTGTGGACGACGATTTTGACTACGGAACCCTACAAACCCAACACAGTGACAATTTACCATGTAAACCGACCCGCGATTTCGTGACTGCTTTGGCAGAGCCGAATGCATCCGTATGGCAGCACCAGTGGTTAAATGTCGGCGCAGATACATCCGATAGTGAACAGGAATTGCAAGTGATAAGGAGAGATACGCAGAGTATAATTTATGCAGATTATATCGCGTATATTATTATCCTTTAAGTTCCCCACGTTTCGGAACCTTTACTTCTTCCGTGTACATGGGTAGATCAAGAAAAAAATCTACGTCAAATTTACGGTTTTCCAAGTTTTCTTTGTTTATTTATCTCAAAAGAAAAGTAAGTTCGGCAATACATGTTTATTCATATATAATAATGAAAAACTTTACTTTTTTCCCTAACAAAAAAAAACGCACACATCTAGGACCCAAAACGCTCGACACTCCCTACAATCTACTAGCCGAATCTTCCAAAATTATGCTAATCGTAGAACCCACAGTAAAGAAACAAGATGATTTATTCAAATAGGATCACAAGTATCACTTTTGCATCGTCAAAACTTAACATCAATGGATTATAGTTCCTTTGCTGTTCCGCAAACTTGTGTCTTGGTTAGATGTCACAATAAATTGTGCTCACATGAGCATATTTACATGCAGTTTCCATAAAAAAAACATGCATGCAAATACAACAAACCAACACCAAACAGTATAATCCTCAACACGTGTTTCGCCTCTCTACGAGGCAGCATCAGGAGATGCAGGAGATGTTGACGGTCCGGCGTCCACCCGAGAAATGAGAAATTCTCGGGTGGACGCCGGACCGTCAACAAAGGAACTATAATCCATTGATCTAGTATGGAATTCTGCAAAGTAACGCCTGAATCTATCAATTATTTAAAACTTAACATGATCATGTTGATTATTAAATGGTAACATTATATAAGAAATAACATAGGTACTGTATTTTTTATATTCTGTAAAAAAAATATATTAAAATAACATTCATTATATTACGTAGTATAATATAAAATTGTACACATAGCATTATTTGTTACATACATTTAAACTTAGTTCTGTAAGTTAAATGATTCTAGCCCCGGTTTGGAATATTAAGGTTCAAATTTTATTATAATAGTATAGGGAAGGAGAGCCTAACGTGGTGTGACCAGATGGTCTAAAATATAAATAATAGGAAACAATTGGACTGGGAGCACGAGCAACCGTTGTGGAGATCCATGGGAGAGGTCTTTGTCTTGCAGTGGACATCTTTTGGCTAATAATGATGATCATTACATTATTGCAAATTAAAATGAGCCCGCCGGCCTGGTACAAGCATGTGGTACGGAACGACTAAGGGTTCAGATGTACCACAACCACACAACAACGCAACGACAAAAGTCGTGACGCAGTGGTTACGTGTGAATAGTTGCGCTGTAGCTTCTTACAGTAGCTTTAATGTGGTGGGACTGACCACACAGTTGCGTTTGACGTTAAAATGTGGTCCGCGATAATGATGAAGAATATCTACTTATTTTCATATAAATTATCGCCAGACAACGTGGTTGTCGTTGTGGTTGTCGTGTGGTTGTGGTACGTTTGAATAGACCCTAAAAGTCCTTTATAGCGACTTTAGTCAGAATTCCTTAATACATTACGTGCCAATGCAACATCGCAATTCGTACCGAGTAAGGTCATTGCCTTTCTTGTATCTTCAGGAATTCGGTAGATCAAAGCTGTGCCAATGTACAAGCGTAGAAGCGCTGTAAATCTTCTCTGCAAATTACTGGTAAAAGTGGTTCACACTCGGTATTCACACTTCTCAAAGGAAAAGGACTTAGAGATAAGGCAATGAATGAACTATTTCGTGAAGATTTGATTTTGACAACCCCATTTATAGACTAGGATAATACAGAAAGCGGTAGACTGCGGACTCTTAAGCGTGTTAACTATATATATTTTCCCCGCAAGTCAGCATGCTGATTTGATGTATCAAAAGTATCAAGATTGATGTAGTTTTTTGTTTATATTTTTTTTTTGTGAAATGCGGTATAACAGAGACGGTGATTTGATTCCGGTTTAGGCTGCAGTGTACCTCAATATTTTTTACTTAGATCTTTGTTTTAATATAGTAATTTGAAAGACCGATATTGTATAGCTGAGGCCGACGAATTCTTATGTGGCAACCACGTACCGGAAGACACAACGTAGGTGTAAACACGCAGGCTAGAGCCACGCTATGCCTTCCGATGCGTGGTTAGGTGGTGTCTTAGGGGTTCGACGGTTGCAAACATAATTGTCTTTCCATGTTTGAAAGCTTATAATAATTGATTTAAGATTTCTGTAACAATATTCAATTTTGTTCGTTGTTTCGTCACATCACATACATGAGTATGATGTGACAGCGTACGCATTTGTGTATGAACACACACATACGTACGATTCAATTTTGTTTTATTTAAGCATCAGTAAAAATATAAACCTTTCAATTCGTCTCGCAAATTTCTGGCCAAAACGGTATTCACTCCTTAAAGAAAGGGGTTTATTAGAGGAGACAGAGGCAATAATGTGGGCTATTTTAAGAAGATTTGACAACTCTGTTTCCTAGACTGCTATCTTTAGAAATTCATTTTGAATATTGACTTGAAGCCTTTTTCTGACGTTGTTTAAGTAGTTATTTGTACAACAAGAGACCATTTTTATTATCTGCTGCGCACTCACTGATTTCGAAGTTTGAGCAAGCAAAGGATTGCACTATCTAAGTTAGAATCCAGAGCATAGTGAGAGAGCACTGACTGTCAAAATTGATAATCCGTGACATTCGAATTTCAAAAAACTAAAAACTTACTTCGAAACGAAAAGTCCAAAATCGCATTATGCACATTTTTTTCTGGCAGATAAACCTTAATGTTTAAGCTGCTTTGATAAAATATATTTTTGGCAGCTAAAGCCTCATTAGAGCATATATTTTGCATCGTCACAAGCTAATATCTCCAGTCATTTTTCGACAATTTGTTCCTTTTTATGTTAAAACTTTCAGCAGATGAGACATTTTTAGTTTTGTCATAATAGATTGGGGTGTGATTATATTTTTCTCCACGGCAAGGAGCTGACATGTGTGATAAATTGATAACGCGTAGATTAAAATAACTTAGTCATTATTACCCCATTATTTACGATCTTATCGGCAAAGCGACAGTCCAGCATGAATAAGACTTGTCGAACTTTATTAATCGCAAAATAATGAATCCTCAAATCAAATCAAATCACTCAAATCAATCATCAAAAATATGGAGAATTCGAATCTTAAAGAAAAACCTTACACATTGTAACTAGAATTTATTTGCGCCATTCCCGTTGCCAGGAATTAATTAGTGCAATGTTTCAGCTCAAGAAGTGGTAGAAAGAGAGAGATAAAAGATTGGCGGGACATATTGCCAGTATGGACTGTGGCCGTTGGTGCCGTTGCGTGAAATTAACCCTGGAGAGGAGATCTCGCTCAAGCACTCGTAGTAAAGGCAGGCCACTTATGAGATGGAAAGACGACATCTGCCAACAAGCCAGCAGTGATTGAATGTGGTTGTGGACGGCAATGCATCGTCAGGCATGGACAAATGGAGAGAATGACCTATGTCCGAAGATAGACGCAATGAAAGCTGCTATAGATGGATGGATGGATTTTTTAAACTATGATCCGATCTATTTGTGTGCCAAGTTTAATTTCATCGGTTTTCATTTTATCGGTTCAATGTTTAACGTGTTATCTATAACTATTACAAGGTTGAAATAAAACAATTTAACGGATTATATCGCGTATATTATCTCATTTTAGTTCCCGAAGTTTCGGAAGCTTTCCAGCTTTCCATGGTCACGGGTGGACTGAGAACAGATGTATTTTCCTGTGTCAAAGTTACAATTTGTGCAAACTACCCATTTTTGAAAAAACAAACAAAGGTATATACATGCCAGATGGGCCTAAGCTGTAAAGACAGTTACACATGTGCCAGAAGGGCTTAATTATTTTATTTCTAATAATTTACCAATATTACAAGGTTGAAAAAGTGAAATGTCTGTACATCAATCGCGTGGTGTCAAAGATGTTGTTGGTAAAGCCGGAGTATATTTTTTCTCCCGTTTTCTTGAAAGCTGTAAAATTAAGTTCTCAAATGCCTTAAAATGAGAATGAATCGGGTTTAATTAACGCCAATGTGGCGGCTGCTGTACATTGAAAATAATTAAAAAAAGGGAAACCGGCTATTTGTATGTCGGTGAGTCTAGAAATACTTTATTTGTATTTTTGTTTGTGTCTTTGTTGCCTCTTCACTTGATAAAGGCTGAACGGATTCCATTTTTTTTTGGCACACGCTAGTCCACTGAGCATCCACAGATGGTTAAAAGACACTATTCACCCGACTACGCTCAACCAAAAAAGAGGTTTATTCCTTTTTCCTCCTCCTCCTCCGGCGCGGGCGCCTTCTAGTTAAGTAATAAACATACAAATATAGCAAACTTTCACATTTATAACATTATCGGGATACATGTAACAAACATCATAAGTTTGGTGCATTCTTACATTCGATTTATGATCGTAGCCCTTTCGTTATTAGAAGATTTTAGGCGACAAGTCCTTTGCACAGATAAACGTAAATAGCATCATCATCATTTACATCATCAGCCAAAAGACTTCAACTGCTGGACATAGAATGCCACCAGAATTTTTCCTGCGCCACCCGCATCCAGCAGTCTTCGGTGATCTTCAGGTCATCAGTCCACCTTGTGGGGGATCAGTTCTGCCAATTGTTACTTAAGTTTTGCAATTGGTAAAGCTATGTTACTAGTTCATCTACGTATCTCTTCAGTTGTGATTCGAGCTCGCAAATAAACTTTGAGCATAGACCAATTGCCGTATAAGGGCCCACGCGCGATGAACGGCGCGGAAAGCGAATTGCTGATACATTGCGTGTGATGCCAACTAACTGCTGTGCGGTGAGCGTCTCGACCGCGCAATGAAGAGAGAATTTGCTTGCCGCGTCGCTAGTCACATGTTTTCGTGGCCGAACCATAACGAGCCGGCCACGACATTGCGCGAATTGCGACGCGGGAAGCTTATTATCTGTTCATTGCGCGGTCAAGACGCGCAACGCATAGTGGTTAGTTGGGATCACACACAATGAAGTAGAAAAACCGCTGCCGCTGCCGCCGCCGCTGCTCGAAGTCATGGCAGGGCTGTTAAGAGTCCCCGGCAAGCTCGGCCGAATTTCACCTTCCCATACAAACGGAGTTTCGTTCTCATATTAAAATAATGGAACTTTGCATATACAATGACATGATGTATATCTAGGTTTATAATTCGTTTATATGGCTCCAGTTTATAATACAAATGAAATACAGCAAAAACAAGTTTTGTATGAAAAACTTAAATTCGCTGTATTTTTTGTACTATGGTATCTGAAGCTAATTACATGTCTGGATATATATACCTTAACTTATTCTAAGTACAAAGTCTCAGAGCAAACTAGCCAGTCGTTTAAAAATGAGAGCGTAACTACGTTTGTATGGAGAACCGAGCTTGCCGGGGACTTAAGTCATCACAGGCGACGCACACTGGTCAAAAACTTACGTCATAAGACACTGCGCGATATTAGACGAAAAGTTAATTGCGCAGATGGAAATCACTATATTAAAAGACGTTAAGTTATCCCTGGTAAAAAATAGACGAACCTGACATTTGTCTCTTTATTATATTTACAACCGGATATTAGGAGTCAGCTACAGGAATTCATCTCCGTCATATCTTTTATGAACCAAAGCTATCTAAATTGAACTGTCAATGGTTTGAGAATTAACAGAACAATTATTATATAGGAGAGAGTGGGGAATAGTAGATCTTTTTAAATAAGTAATACAGTTATATATCTTTCTTGTTTGCGCTTTGATAACCCATTAGGCACTCTTTCAATTCGTCATATGGCAAAGATATCAATCGATTATTTCTCTAGAATATAGTCAAAGATCCCGCTATTCCCCAGGGATTCCACTGTTCCCCACCTTCTATGTGTGATTGAGGCTTAAATAGAAAATGGGTTTATTGTACCTATATTATATGTAGGTATCTATTGCGCCTTCGAATTCAAATTATTTATTTCGTGTTACACGACACATATACGTATTCGAATACATATTTTTTTTATAAAACTACCACAAAATGACGTGCGTCATAATAGCATAATCACGCATATCAGCTATCATTCTCAGAAAATGGTATTGGGAATGTCCCGCACCGCACCCAGTGCACCAGACATTTGTGTTTGATGAGAAACTAAATGTATTTTTTTTAAATATATAATTATTAGGATTTATCCTATATTATGTTGTTATCTGTACTATTGTAAAGTATTAAAAATAAAATGTCTGTACATTGAAGATATTTTCAAAAAAATAAGTGATTCCGACTATTATTTTATTGGATTCTCACGTTAAAGCGGCTAAACAGATTTTAATTATTTTTTGGTACACAGATAGCTGGGTATTCACAGATGGTTATAAGCTACTTTTTGCCTGACTATCCGCTGTCGAAAAAAGAGGGGTTATGATGTTTTCTTCTCCACGAACAAACTTGCGATATAAATAACTAGACGGTGCCCAGTTATTTATATTTATAACGATATTACTTGTAAACGCATTTTGCGATGCTGCAAAAATGCATAATACGATAAGTTATTTTTATATATCGTTATCAGTAGTTATAGGATGTTCTGTTATGTGAATCTGTTATACAACTGATAAGTACGTACGAGTGATGAGAGTAGGTAGATGCCTACAAGCAAATATTGCCTAAATGGATAATCTATCCATTCTTCCATACTTCCATACTCTATACTAAATTTTTAATGCGAAAGTGTGTCTGTCTGTCTGTCTGTCTGTCTGTTACCTCTTCACTCTTAAACCGCTGAATCGATTTGGATGGAATTTGATATGGAGATAGTTTAAGTCCCGGGGAAGGACATAGGCTACTTTTTATCCCGGAAAATACCGAAATTCGCGATAAACGAATTTAAGGCGGACGAAGTCGCGGGCAGATGCTAGTACCATTATAAAGTTGTAAAAATGAAATATTAGTATGTTTTTATGTGTCGTTGTGGCTTCATCACGCTAAATCGGCTTAACGGATTACAACTTCTTTTGGTACACAGGTAGCTGGGTATCTCCAGATGGTTATAGGATACTTTTTACCCGACCATGCTATAGAAAACGATGGGGGTTATGACTTTTCCTCTTCAGCGAACGAAGTAGCCGACGCCTTTTATTTTGTTGGTACAATATTTTTTATTGTCCATAATATGATAAAATGGACAACATTTAATTTTTTGATAGTGTCTACAATTGAAATATCACGGATAGATTTGGGCTCTCTGAACACATTAACATTATTTTTGGAATTGTCGGATCACTAATGATTGAAAAATAAATATTATTATCAAATGGTGATCTGTTAGGCGGTACAAAGTTAATTCCTTTGCTTTCTTTTTTTTGACAATTATAAAAAGTATTACCGTGTCATATTGGCAGTTAACATTTGTGTCATAACTAACTAGTGACGGGTAATAATAACGACACAATAAAAAAAATCACTGTGACTAGAAAAGTATAACTGTGACTGGTCACGACGGCACGTTACAAAAGCAACAAGTTTGATAAAATCACGGTAAAATTGTTACAATGATCTGAATACATTACTGTAAGTAAGATTAACGTGGCAAGTCAGGGTTAGTCGTTGGTAACAAAATCACAGTATTTTTTTTACAACTGGTACGAGAGTCATGGTGATTGAAATTTAATTGTAACCCTTTTCACCGTCTCTAGTTATGACACTTGTCACAATGAGCCCACAGATGCAGAATAGTTTTTACTTTTTAAATTTATTTTACCTGAAATTGCGCTTAGGCCCTTATAGAATGAGGTAGTTTTGTTTTATTAAAATCAGTGGCTAAATATAAAAATAATTGAAAAATACAAAATACGATCCTTGTAATTTTGTAAATATATGATTAGATAGTTCGATAAAATTGGGGGGTAAAGAAAATGAAATGTTGTCCATTGTAAAAATTAAATATACATGTACAGATGAAAATATTAAAATAAGTGGAACGGGTACTTTGAAGGTCACTGAAAATATTTGAATTTTTAGGGTTCCATAGCCAAAATCGGAACCCTTATAGTTTCGTTATGTCCGGCCGTCCGGCCGTATGTCACAGGCATTTCACTGAAAAACTACAAGAACAATTTGATGAAATTTGGAGTAAAGGTGCCGAAGGAAGAATAAAGTGTAATAGAAGTTGAAAAAAATAATAATTTTGGATACTTCAACGTGTGGCACATATATCGACACTTCTTCTAAAACTACTTGGGTTTCTAAAAAAATGTCCCCATTAAGTGCATATTTTTGGAAATAATCGCTCTGAAAGTTGCACAAATTGTGCCCATCTATCTTATTGCCATTATATAAATAAAAAATAAAAAGACTTAACTACTTTCAACGAAAACTATTTCAACATTATCGAGGGCAGGGTTCATGTATCATGTAGGTACCTAACCAAGACATTAGTTGAAGAACTTCATCATAACATGAGTGCAATAAAGAAATTTGATTTGATTTGGTATACCGTTTTTGAGATATTGCCGAAATACTGCACATCTCAACAAAAGGGCGTAAGTACTATGAACATATTACGCTCTTTTGCTGGTGAACTTTTTTACATCGTATTATTTTTATCCGTATGGTGCATTTTTTTTAACCCTGCGCTGAGGGTGGTCTAAAATGCTCTTGGCCTGTTTTAGTATCTATGTTTGTGTCCTTGCAGACGTATAATGTTAAAACGGATAAACAAATTTCATTTATTTTTGGTACACGGGTAGCTAGCTATCGCAGATGGATATATAAATTTCACTTCTTCTGCTCAAAAAGTACGTCATATTAGCTTCGCGAAGCGAGACTAAAATAGTACATTTAGCCCCTAGGATTTAAAAGAAAGCCATATAATCCCAAAAACATTTATATGACACTGAAAAAAAAACTTGCGACCAGCTACATACTCCTTACAAATAATTAAAAACAAACAAACCAACCTGATCAGATTGGCCAAACTCAGACTTCGTGTCATAATGGCTTATTTTAGCCCCTTGTCAAACAATCTACTATTGATGTATTTATGTGTCTTTGTGACCTAATTACGCCAAAACCTCTAGACGGACTTCAACCATTATTGCTACCTACAAAGAGAGCAGGACATTCGATGACGGTTATAGGATACTTTTTACCCGACTATGCTGAAGAAATTAAAGTTTATTGAAATAAAACAATTTAACGGATTATATAGCGTGGGAAACAGAAAATATTAAATTAAGGTTTTTTTTTCCTTTATGACCGAAGTAGCGAGTAGCTTATAGCGGTTTTCGATTAGATGTTTTATAATCTTCAAATGAATTCCAGAAAATAAAAAAAGATTTTATGAAAAGTTACAATATCTTCAAAACTATGCTGAATTTGACTGGGGAAAATTTTAACCTCCGAAATTCCTCCGAAAATTTTAATTTCCAAAAGATTTTAACTACATATTTCCCAGAATCTCCGTAAGGTATACGGAGATTCTGAGGAATACGTAGTTAAAATCTACTGGATTCCTCGCAAGCACCGCAATCATCGCAATCAATCAATCACAAGCATCTACTAGAATTGCTCGTATAAAGTAATAAGATTAGGTATATTATTTATTTATTAATTTATTTAATCTTTATTGCACAAAAGAAGTCAATCTTGAGGCAAAGCAGATAAATTGTGGGTGGTGAAACTAATTTACAGACATAATTTAAGAAGATAAATACTTAGATACATACATATTCATATAATATATATCTATATATATAAAGAAATTCAGACGAAACAAGCTAATCAGAGAAGCTAAGAGTTTGCAGTTTTGCTAACAAAGAGTTAAGTATAATATCTGGTAACTTTTCTTTATTATGTAATTTGTTATAACTCTATTCTATTGGACCAACCATACGAACATGAACAAGTTACCCAACAACTCGCAAAGTTAGCAGAATAGTTAAAGAAACATTTAACACTGTGTCTGGTAATAAAACACTTTATTTACAAACAAAGATTTAATGGGAATAGACGCCGCATTTGCACAGAGATATTTCGCATTATTATGAGACATAATGTGGCTGGAATTTTGTCACATGAAGAGAACGAATTATTTTTAATATGATCTTATATTAATCGATGATAACTTCACTATGGCAAGGTTCTCATTGTTAATCGTATCGTATGTTAAATATAATAATAACGAAGCTACATATTTACCACGAGTGTTGTTTTCCTTTAGGTCACTTTGGTTCTGGTTTGAAAATATTTATTATCATTTTTTTTAAATAAATAAATAAGACGTATTTCTTCTCTTTTTACGTAAACAAATAATAATCGCGATCATTGAATCAAAATGTTGCTTGTGTCCCGCCGAGGTAAAATAATAATAATAACACAGGACAATTTAACACAAATCGAACTAGACCCAAACTAAGCAAAGCTTGTACTATGGGTACTAGGCTAGGCGACGATATACATAATATATAGATTAATTATACATAATACTTAAATACATAGAAAACATCCAAGACTCACGAACAAACATTCGTGTTCATCGCACAAACACTTGCCCTGGCCGGGATTCGAACCCAGAACCGGCAGCTTTGTAGGCCGTTGTATAACCCACTGAGCCAAACGTGTCGTCAATAATATTTATACAGTTTACTTAGTCATGACGTCATGGTCCTCCAGTTCTAAACTTTAATACATTTTATCTAAGTATTTTTTTATTAATTAAAAAAGCCAAAAATATTTATCCATTATTTTATTATCTAACTGACGGACTAAATAGAATTTGAATTATCGTACCCTGGCCTCATGCTTATTGAGCGATGTCCACTTAGCTGGACAAAAATATTCTAAAAAGGATTCTACGATGGTCAATAATGTGCTACTCGCAATGGGCTGCTTCCGAGAACTAATATGTTTCTTTTTCGTTACTATTGTTTATTTTAGTAATTTATGTTTTGTATATTAGTTTTAAGGTATATCTATGGGTCATAGTTGCCTGAAAATAAACAATTTGAATTAAGGAAGCCACGCTCGCTGCATCTTTTAGTTGTTGGTCAACACTTGCGTGACTTTCAGTCTCAGCGGCCGTTGTATAAGTTTATTCGCAGGAAATGGCGACTGATTTCTATGTTCCCACGGTAAGTAAAAAATACGTTTTATTGAATTTCGTAGTAACGTGTGACTTTTTGTTCAAGACGGTATTATTTGAAGATTTCTACTTTATTACTAGTATTAAATTAATTTCAATTCGTTTTAATATTTATAACATGATTAATTTGTATCGTAATAGTAACTTTTAAAATATGTTAGGTAAGTAGTTAACGCCCTCACCACACGCGCAAAAACGTTTGACTTGTCTATTCACTCTATACCTATGTTTAGGCTACAACTACATACACGTTAATTCCATTTCATGTCTCGCTCTAATAAGTAATAAAAAAGAGTGACAGAAAGAGATTATGGCCGTCAAGAGCAAACACGGGATTTAATTGTTTGCTTGTTAAGGAACACAAGTTTTGTTCAATTGAGGAGCAGTTTTAGCCTAATAGTAACTTTATGTTATTCCGGATATTCTTGGAGATACTGAATTTAATGGGTAGGTATTTATATTTAACGGGCTGAAATTTTCGGGCCCTTTACAATTGACTCGCCTAAATACCTAACGTCATAAACAAAAAAGCTAATTACAGCTTGATTTACCGCTCCCTCAGTTTTTCTTTTCATTTCCTTTTTCCCCTATCCTGGTTAATTCCCCCAGGTGACTATTTTACCTGTCTGGTCAGTTGATGAGAAAATAATTACCTAAATACGACTATGCAGCTTGTATTCAATGTACTCTGTCCATTGGGAATAGGCACGTGTATTAAAAGCATTAAGCAGAAAACATGTTTTTAGCGCGTTTTGCAATTATTATTTTATTCACTTTTCCTGCTCAAAAAGCACGTCATATTAGCTTCGCGAAGCGAGACTAAAATAGTACATTTAGCCCCTAGGTTTAAAAGAAAGCCATATAATCCCATACAAATGTCTATGACACTGAAAAAAAATACTTGTGGCCAGTTACATACTCCTTACGAATAATTAAAAAAAAAAAACAAACCAACCAGATCAGATTGGCCAATCTTTCTGATAGAATTGCTCAAACTGTAATTTTAGTTTTTCAGAAATATACAATTTTAATGTTGTGTTTTTTATTTTCTCGCAGTCGAAGTGAAAGCAGAGTGTTTAACACGTGGCTAAAAGCATTATGACACTCAGATATATTTGTCCTCGCTCACTTCGTGAGCTCGTCCAAATAATCACTTCGTGTCATAATGGCTTATTTTAGCCCCTTGTCAAACAATCTACTATTATATGATTTGATTTGATTTGAAGTTTAGTGGCAAACGGGCAGACGAGCCACCTGATGGAAAGTGGTCACCGTCGTCCATGAATATGTGCTACACCGCAGCCCATATGCTGTCAACCTATGAGCGCCTAGTTAACTCGCTTCTTGAAGAATTCCATGTTATAGCGATACGGAAACACCTCCGGGAAGGGAGGCAATACACACGGAACTAGCCTACTGCCCGCTATATGCTTTCACCCTAATTTAGACATTTTAGTGTCAGTGGAGTTAGATAACCATTCCTGGCCAAGTGTGATCCCACCCCTCGTTGTGGCACACCGACCCAGCTCTGAGCGCGAATATTTATTGTATCACGTGTCGAATAAATGAGTTTAGTACGTGTACTTGGGTTTTTTTCGTCTTCGTCCCCACTTCGGCGTTATATCTGGCGCCCATTTGTAACGCCGATTTTATTTATTTAGAGCCTCCAGTGATCCTCTGCTGAGCAAAGGCTTCCCTCTTAGTCTTCCACGTTCCCCGATCTTGGGCAGTTTCCCACGAGTTGTTCTAGAAGAAATAAAGCTCATCTCACCATTATCATCGAGGCTAACCGCAACACCGGCCTTTATGTTGTGGCATCAACTCGGTGGCTACCTAGCCCACATGTCGCCCTGCATGCGACAGACATGTCCCGCTTCGGCTTGGCGCTGTTTAGGTTTTTTTTTATGAGGAGGCAAACGAGCAGACGGGTCGCCTGATGGTGAGGCTGTCGGCTATCCGAGTTTCGGAACGTAGAACTATATTTTTGATGCGGTCAGTTTCACGCCCAAAATACTACGCTCCATGGTTCTTTGGCAAACCTTGAGGGTCGGATACTTTCTTTTAGCAAACTATTCTTCCCAAACTGCCTCAATTCCCAAATGTTTCATTTCACAAACTCACGCTTTTCTCCGAAACCGAAGAAAATCCAGATGTTTTTTTATGCCATTGTGTAGAGTCCAATAGGCAAGGTTAGGTTTGTTTTATAGAAATTCAGAAAATTTTAGTGTTTTCGAAAAAACCTAAGTTTGGGAAATGGAAGATTTGGGAAGTGAAACAGTTTGGGAAACATAATTTGCCAAACATTAGTAAACCCTTGAGGGTAGTGTTTTACAATAAATGTTTCTTACCCTTACTCGCTACATTCTACTTTAATTTATTTTTTTTATTTACTAAAAAGTGGTCGCAACTTCTTCAGTGGAGGAGAAAAAAATTGTAATTTTTTTTTTCTTTAGCATTGATCGAGTAAATAGTACCCTATGACTATCTGTGGAGGCCCGTGTACCAAAAATAGTTGAAATCCGTTTAGCCGATTTCCCGTAATGAAGCCACAACGACACATACAAACATGCAAAAAATAAAAAATAAATCGATTCAGTGAGCTTCAAATAGCCCGTATCTCTTGTTTTTTGAAAATAGCTTCAATATACTGTCATTTCATTTTTACAACTTTATAACAGAATAGACTAGAAAGTGCCCGCAACTTCGTCAGCGGAGAAGAAAAACATCATAATCCTCTTTTTTACTTTAGCGTATTTCAGCAAAAATAACCTCTATGTATCTTCTATGCGGAGCAAAAATTAAATTTCTGTTCATTGAAGATATAAAAAAAAAATGATACGAACTATTTAAAGATCACTGAATCGAAAAATATTTGTTTTGTGATGTTTTGTATGTTTGTACGTGTCGATGTGGCTATATCACGCCAATTCGGCTAAACGGATTTCAACAATTTTTGGAACCCGGGTAGCTGGGTATACACTGATGTTTATTCCTGGATGTTTATGATTGTTTACCCGACTACGGTGAAAAAAAAGAGAGAGGTTGTGAATTTTCATCCTCCGGGAACGAAGAACCTTCTATTAAAGATATATTTCAAACTGTTTCATTTATTTTTCCGAAAATATCTTCAATCAGACATTCCAATTTAACAACATTATAAAAGTAAAAGCACAATTTGTTATTTGGTCATGCCATGTTTATTTCAGCAGAGAGAGGGAGCCGAGCTGGCCAATGAGCGTTATTTGTAATAAGGGACGCATTTATTGCTCGCGCGCATCAAAGAAAGAGAAAGCTAATACACTACATGCTTCGGGTTTTTGGCGTATGCGCCAGATGTAAAAGTACAACGAAGTCGAAGATATTATTATGTTTTGTTCACATTTAAGTTCGTGACGTATAAATATAGATAGATAGATAAAAGGAAGCATGTAAATTTTACATAGCCGTTTATTAATTTGTAATTTGCACAAACGGAAAATGAAGACGCGTTTTCAGATAACATTTAAATCGCGTTTGGCGCTGAATGTGTTTTTTGACGTTATATTGACTATAATGTCAAAAAACACATATCTGAAAACCAGCCTGTTTCATATACTAGATTTAACAAGAATCTCACAAAAAAATAGCTTCAATTTTCAATGCACCCCCTTAAAAGCAGTGTTTGCTGCTATTATATCGCCTGAAAATGCAAATAACTTTCGTCTTCGATTATACATAAAAAAAAATCTCATCTGAATTCTGCACAATTTTTTATCAGTCTGTATCGAGACTATTTCTGCTATATTTACTATATATATCTGGAGGTACTTACGCTGCAGCTTCCAACTCTTAGCATCCTAACGAAGCGATTACCCCCTTAAAAAGGATCAAATAACAAGGACCAATTTCCTGGAAAATCCCTTCCTATTGGTATATCTGAAGTAGAGATTGATTGCCCTTTAAAAGCATAAGGACGAATAAGGGAGAATTTCCTGATCAATTTCCTCTATGGAAATAACATGCGTGAAAAAATTATGGTGTGCACTGTATAAAAAAATATATTTTTAACCAATTATACTATGGAATATACTACCATCTACTGCAAAAATATGTTCCGTAAAAGTAGGACTTCTGCTGTAGAGATATTTTCCTTCGGATAAATAAAATAAATGAACCCGCATGTTTCTAAGTTAGTCCAAAAAGGATTTCTCAATTTATATTTAAATATTTAGATATATACATATGTATATATAGTCTACTATACACTAGCAACTAGCAGACGAGTTTCTATAAAACTGTGAATTCGTTTTAAAGTTTAAAATTGCGTCCGTGCTGCCCATATTGAGTCTAGTTTAGTATTCATGAAATCTTGGCCACGGGTGACCTGTAACATAAAACGACACAGGATAGAGACTCAAACTTGATCAGCTTAAGATCTAGATTAATTTTAAGTAGAAGAACAAGGATAAATGACTCACCACCAAATTTCACCACCAGTGGTCAATTGGAACGAAAGATTTCCCATTTAACCACGGGTGGTAAAATAGGAGCAATGTTCATTGAGCTGTTATTACTACGTATAGAGAAGACGCCGCCCAATCACTTCGTGTTCCGTTCAACTGCAGTCGGCCGGCCCCAGTTCACTCAGTGTCGCGCCTATGACGGTGACATCGCATCTATGACTCATTAGCCGCCCCCCTCCCACCCGCACGCGCCGCGCACTGCTTGTAGCACAGATTTTGTTCGCGCCGTCTACTCTATACGTAGATTACGTAGTAATTATAGCTCAATGGCAATGTTAGCCCGAAGGATAGCAATACTTAAGTGGCAATGGGCATGGCACATTGCTCGTAGAACCGATAGCCGCTGGGGCCGACGAGTTCTTGCGGAGTGACCACGCGCTGGGTTATGGGTGGGTAGGCCCCCACAAGGTTAACTGATGACCTGGTGAAGGTTGCTGGAGTTCACTGGATGCGAGGGGCACGAGACCGGTCATTGTGCAGGGTCGAGAGAGGTCCAGCATTGAAAATCTTTTGGCTCATGATGATGGATTTTAAGTTTCAAGATTTTCGTACAAGAGTGTGTCATAATAATAATCTTGTATAACAATAATTTACATATTTGGCTGGATGTTTGATGTTTCATAAGTGCCTTAGGTCCATTATGCTTTATTAATTAACCATGTTCGAATTTTTGCCTACTCGCATTTTTATCCGAAACTTTTATAATAATAATAATAATATAATATAGCTTTATTCATTCCATACATAAACGTGTTCAATACTATTGTGTAAAATCAATCAATCCCTTCATTAAATTCATGTACATTTCTTCTTTTTACATGCGAAAAAGAGTTAGAATTGAATGCAAAATATTATATTACTAGCTTCTGCCCGCGACTTCGTCCGCCTTAAATTCGTTTATCGCGGATAAGGATATTTTCCGGGATAAAAAGTAGCCTATGTCCTTCCCCGGGATTCAAACTATCTCCATACCAAATTTCATCCAAATCGGTTCAGCGGTTTAAACGTGAAGAGGTAACATACAGACAGACAGACAGATACACTTTCGCATTTATAATATTAGTATGGATTAAACAGTGTAACATTATTAGATTAGAACGAAAATATGTTAGATTATTATATAATTCAGTTGAAATATGATGGAAATTTTTGGATTATAACTTAAAATTAAATCAGTAATAAATACTTAGTCAAAAGGATTAGATTTTAAAAATAAGGTGTTTAATGTATGGAACCCATCTGGGTAAAAGCCTCCTCCAAAGATCCAAACCTGTATAATGATAAATAGTCAGAATATAAAGCTTAATTTAAATAAAACCGGCCAAGTGCGAGTCGGACTCGCGCACCGAGGGTTCCGTACAAATTTTTACTTACCCTAACTTTATTACCCGGTACCAGTGGAGTTAAGTTTGCACCTGATATCTATAGCATTGCATACAAATCAGGTGCAAACTTAACGCAACCGAGTTGTAGAAATAGGTTTTTGGCAAATAAAAAAAAATTGCTAGTTAGAGACATGGCTATAATTTTCGTGTCATATTTATGTTTATTCATACAAATTGTGAAAATTTCAAAATTTTCGATGGCTAAACTTCGGAGATAAAGGGGGGGGGAGTGGTGTTTTTTTTACATTTTCCTGAATAAAACAAAATCTAATCACAATAAAAAATTAAAAAAATTGTTTGAAAATGTGCAGGTCCAGACCTTTCATGTGATACCCCATTTGACACATTAGCTACACTTTTAATATTTACCCCCCCCCCCCCCCCCCCCCCCTCATATATGTCGTTTTTTTAGAAAATAAAAATATAATTTTAAATATTTCCTGTGCAATACATGTGGGCTGATCATGTTATTAATATTCCAAATTTCAAATATTTAGCATAAGTAGCTTTTGAGATATGGCGCTTTAATAGTCGGACAGACAGACAGACAGACAGACAGACAGACAGACGGACAGACAGACAGACAAACAGAGTTGCACCATAAGGGTTCCTTTTGTACCTATTTGGTACGGAACCCTAAAAATATACACATCGACTAGTTCTATTTCTCTCATCATTTAAAACATAAATATTTGGGGGCAATTTTACAAATTGTTCCATAGTAAGCTTAATAAGGCTGATGACGACGACGACGATATATTTATTTGTTACTGGAAAGTGCCCGGAACTTCGTCGGTGGCGGGGAAAAAAACAAAACCCTCTATTTTTAGCGAAGTCGTTTTTTAAAATCCGTTTTAGCGCGATGAGGCCACAAAAACACGTAAGAAAATACCCAAAAATATAATTACTATTTAGTGAACTTCAAATTGTCCGTATCACTTTTGTTTTAAATATATTCAACGTACATACTACATTTGTACTATCAACAGCATAATTGCATGGACATGGCAAAGACGATAATCACTTGGCTGTCTTAAGATGCTGACAGCACGTAGATCTCAGCATTGCATGATGGTTACAAAAAAATAAACTAGATGGCGTTGTTATCAAAACAAACAAAAAAAAATGTAATGCTTTGTTTGTTGATATGTAAGTCTCACAAGCACTAAAATTGTTCTGTAATAGAATAACCTACTACATGGATGAAATATAATTACTATTAAAAAAAAGCTTCCACTGAAATTTAAAAAAGCACCTGTATTTATCTTTTGGAACACGCATCTTTTTAACCGACTTCCAGAAAAAGGAGGAGTTTCTCAATTCGTCGGAATGTTTTTTTTTAAGTAACGTTGTTTTAAAATTTATCTTTCACGCGTATTGTTAATATCAAGAACTCATTGCAAATATACCGCGATTTACACTTTGTTTCTTCATGAAACTACGAGGTTTTTAAACATACTTAACTTTATCCACACCTCAATAAGATATGTGATTACAAGAATATTACGGCACTATACTTTAATAAAAATATTATAATAAGTAAGGTGGAACTTTAGAATACCCTCCTTTGGAAAATACTCTACTTTGGATGCAAAATTCCGTAAAAACTTGCGTTGCTAATTGTTTGAAAGTCATCAAGGATGAAAATCTATTATAATATCATATAATATGAAGAGATAGTCAATTGATATATAGACTAGGCTGAACAAAATAATAATTGTTTGTGCCTGGATCTTTGCCTGAATATTGACTATGGATACCTACACTTATAGCAATCGAAATACTGATTCAATATTAGTATGGTTATTGAATAGTATAGTTATTACAAGAAAAGTTACAGCTGACTGAGTGTATTCATAAAAGGTAAGGTAAAAGAAAAATAGTCACAAGTTCCCTTATAATGACACTCCTCAAAAGTAGGGTTTTCTATTTTTTTATTACAACCAATTAATAACTATCTATACTTACAACTAGAAATAATACAACTTTGAAATGAAAAAAATAACTTTATTTCTTACGCAATTTTTATTTAAGATAATAACACAATTTATTAATATATAATTTAAGTAAACTCTCTTCTTAAGATTTTGTTGAGGGTATAGCTTACGTATTCATTTCCAAAATTGGAAAGAGGATTGAAGCTTGCCTTCAACTTCAATCTGAGACTGGTTATCATTGTAGGCGAACGCACTCTACCATTTACCTTTTACTGTTTTACTAACTTATCACTTCTTAACAATTCAAAGACTGAGTGATGAAAAAAATATCGTAAAATACTGTCACAAAATAGCGTATATGCCACAAAAAAAAACAAACAATACGTGATTGAGTCCCATTTTGTAGTATAAACATGTAGTTATTTACTATAATAGTATAGAATAATATAAAAATAAAATATACTTAACGCAATGAGGCCCTGTTTAACTACTAATAAACATCAGTGTAACCCTAATCTCCACTTACTTCTGTCCTTAATTGGTATAACCACAAGTTTTCAATGGAATTTAAATCTGGTGATCTAGCAGGCCACGAAATTATATTTATGTTATAACGCCGGCGAAAACACTTTGGGAACGATGTATAAGACAATTATACTGCACATATGAAATTATGGGTAATTCTTCGTCCAGATACACATTTCGAATCATGGTCTCCTCCAGCTCATTGACGTAATCAGCAATTAGCCCGACTGGGCACTCTGACGAGTTCTCCCGGGTCAGCCCCGCTCATCCAACGCCACATATTCACTGTAATGCGACCAGATTGCACATTGGGCACTACGTGATCGTTATTATAACGCGTATTATTTCGACGCCACAAACTTAAACATCCGTGTTGACTAGTGAAACGTTTTTTCGTCAGTGAAAATGACATTACTTCAATGTGGAGTCAGCAAAGGGTTTGACTGCATGCTTGCGAGGATGTAAACCCTCACTGTGTGGAGAACACGGCGAACAGTGTCCACGCCTGTGTTAAATAAACGGGTGTAATTGGTTGTTAGTGGAAAACCATTTTCTTCATATTCCTAGACCATGCTTTGACGCCGCTGTGCGCTTATAAGTCGAGGTCTACCGGTCCTTTGGCGGTGCAGTAATGATCCTTCCTCTGTGAATTGTCGCACCCATAACACAACTGTTTTCCTCTATAACAATTTGCAGAAATGTATAAGCATTATTAAATTAGCATACAGATATAAGTAATATATAAAATTTAGAAAGAATTGTAAACAATAATACTTACGCTTACACCGGTTTCTGTGGCAATTTCTGTCAAAGTTTTGCCTTGACTATACAAACTAATTATTTGTAACATTGTGGCTAAGTCAATATTGCAACGAGAACCCATTATTACAAAATAAAAGAACTAAATAAATACTAAAACTCAATCAAAAATACAATCGAACGGACGGCAGCCGCAAGGGAACGAACGAACAGTTTCTTTGTATATAACTATTACTATATATACATAATCTTAAGTCTACCCTCTAAGTATATAATTGTTGCACTATTCAACAACTATTCAACATGTGACTTAATTATAAATATTTATTTGTTTAAATAAAAATGTTTTGTCTAAGCAGATGTTAATTAATCTCAGTAAAAATAAAATAAAAAAACTATTATCACTAAACGCATGCCTTGCAAACGTAGGTGGTTAGTGATTAAAAATACGGTTATAAATTGCATCCACGTCGAATATGGCTTGATGCCTAAGGGGTTTAATGATTTGATCTATACGACGAATGTTCTGGGTTCAAATCCTCTCGAACACGGTATAGGGAAAAATAGTTTTTGTATTTCGTGTTTGAATTAGCAAAATCATCGATGGCTTTGGTAATATATATTTCGGTGAATCTAAGTAATATTTAATTGAAGGTGCATTCAAAAATACTGGAATCTGAAGATACGTTCCATAATGCAAATTGAATATTTGAGTGACTTGCCGTGTGTCAAACCGAGTAATCGTAAGTTAAACCGAGATATTTTTTAATATTTTGATGTTATCAACGCCATCTAGTAAGATCTTATGAAACCAATGTAGTTACCGGATAGATGGCGTCTCGTTTCGCTGCAAAGCAAACTTTCTGACAAATGTCCATGCAATTATGCTGTCCAGTGTACAACTTTATAAAAGTATAGATAATACTTATTAAACACAGGAAACATCCAAGGCTTTAGAAACAAATATTTATGCTCATCACACAAATATTTTCCCTTCCCGGATAATGTGTTTAAGTCAACAATAGCTAACAGTAACATAGTGCTTTTCACCCCATATTTCCTCCCCGTCTCCCTAAAGAGCACATAAAATCCATCATTCCGGTAATTTGTGTAAATATCATCGGGAACTTAGCTTTTAGTTTTGTTTCGCCATCTCTGTTGACATTGAAAAATATGAGGTCCAAGTTTTGTTTTCTTATTTTAGTTTCCGATAGCCTTGGCCAGTTCCATCGGCGCCTGGATAGTGTGAAAGAAAGAAAGATATACTCATTTGTTTTAGCTTTTACTAGGCAAATAAATAAGGCCAGTCGCTAATGGATACAAATTCCTGTCGTACGTACACGTACAATGTGGGTCGTAGGAATAGAGTGCGCTCACTGAATTCGTCTACCTGCGTGAAACATGTCATTGATTTGTTGACATTGATCTACAGTTTTTGGTACAAAATGAATAATTTACAAATTTTAGATGATTCTCTGCTAACTGGAAGACTGCGACGACGTCGCCCTGTGGCGAGCTTTAGGGTAGGCCTATGTTCAGCAGTGGACGTCCGTGGTTGATAGATAGATAGAGTTTGAGACCTTAGGAGGGACAAAGGACAGTTTTTATCACGGAAATCATTCCTTAAAATGATAAAAAGGGGGATGAATGTTTGTATGAGAAGAATCAGTAACGCGGATTTTTTTTCACATTTTCCTTCATAAATAGAAATTTAAATGCAAATCGAGAACTATCATTTTACATTAAAAGAAAAATTGATTTTTTTTATCACTCGAAGGCAGATGCTTACAACTATTCCAAATTTCAAATGTACAGCATTAGTAGTTTCTGAGATATAGCGCTGTGTCAGACAAACAGACCGCAGCATAAAGATTCCTCTGTTACCTTTTCGGTGCGGAACCGTAAAAAAAATGTAAAACGTGTGACTAATTTGTATCGTAAAGTAAACATGCTTGGCATTGATGTGTTACATTTTGAAACCTTAGGGATATTACTCTAAGGTTTTTGATTGAAAAAATAACGAAAATAATTTTATATTATGTCTGATCAAACGTGTCGTAATTGACAAAATTGTCTAATATCATTTTCCTTGGCATTGTATTTCTTTCTTAAGAGTTACTTGATGTAAACATTGAATTCGGCGGGAGTGCGAAAGTTATTTCATATCTAAAGGACTTGATAAGTTAAAGTGGGTCGACCCGAAGCCCGTATTTTCCTCCTTTCATGGCAAAAAGGACGTAACTGCTATTTTTTTTGTATAACATAAGTCTTTCTGTTACAACTACTATCAAGGCTCATCAGTAACCAATAGAAAACTTGTCCAAACCCTTTTTGTGGAAGTTTTTCTTATTTTTTTCGCGAGAGTTACGAATGCTAATGAGGATTTTGTTTGTGTTAGGACAATTGATGTGATTTAACTCGATTTAAAATCTACGAATAAATTATACACTTATTGGTTTGTAATGAGTTTCTTCAAAAATTTACAGAAAGTTATTGTATGTTCGAACTACTTATCGTTATCAAATCTTCCCTATTTCCATCCACTATTAACTTTAACTACGTGTCGTGAGCCTATCGAACGAACTTATCGGCCGAAAACACATTAAATTAAATGGTTCGTATGTGTTTTATGTACAATCATCGTCATAAACATTTGAACACACCTTGTCGCTTTAGCATCCTAGATGATCCACCGTACATTCGTTAAAAAAGGTTTATTGTGACAAGGAACTAACTATGTAGCTGTTTAACCCTGTGCTATCACGTGTTTGTTTTACTGGTACATTAAATTCGAATGATATGTCTCAAGTTCGATGATGATAGCATATGATAATTATCACGTTTACCGCAGACACAGATGCGTCATTTCTTATTCATCATCATTTTCGAGCTATAAAATTTGTAAATCGCGGTTCACACCAATATCAGCAGTTTTAGTATGCCCAAAATAATTTTCCTTATCTTACTCAGTTATTGAGGCAATAATAATTACATTCTAACACATTTATAACCTTTTGTGTGGTTACTTATTGCAACGATGCAATGGCTCGTCCCTTAAATCGGATGATAAAATGGCAATACCTGGATTCCTTTGATTTTGGGCAGCAATTAACACTTTCCTTCGTTTTGTATCTCCATCATCTTCTTTATGTATCAAAGACTAGAATAAAGTTGGATTAGCTTTCTCATTGCTAACGAGCTTAATGTGGTGCCGTGACCAGGATCAATATTGACTACATGAGGTGTATTAGGGAAATTTAGAATTAGGGGTAATTCCGAAGAATGACTTATAATTTCATCATATCTGTCGCTACATCAACGCTCGCCATATTTTAGTCATCCAATGAATTATTGGATGAATGAAATTGTTTATTTGAGGCAAGATGACGCATATATATAAATACCATATAGACTAACATACATATTAATTATAATAATAAAAAGAAGTAAGCAACTAGGTCACGTTAACTGCGATCCCAAATTCGAGGTTTCAGGTAGCCGACAGCTGAAACGCCGAAACATGACTCTTTTTGGCCAGAATTCTTCCTCGGTATAGGCTACGAGTTTCTCTTCCATCAATTCCCATCCATTGCTCATTGGTATTACATAAGCTTTTGTTGTTCATTTAAGGTATAAAAAAGTCCGTTTTGAATCATTTGGAAGTATCCTAATGCACTCTAAATCTAATAAACTCTTTTTTGATCTTTTTTTGGGCTCAATAGCATTGACATGTTCATCCTCATCTTCGTTTATTCAAGGCCACACTATAATATGTGCTACCTTCTGCAACCATAACTCCTAATTATAGGGATTTATCCTGGATTTAGCTCAGTATGATGTTTGTTTCGAATCGGTGGCGTATTAGCAGTGGCGTGCAGTCCATATAGGCACAAAGATACTGCCTACCCTGAACGACCATGACTCTATATGTGTAGGCGCAGAGAAACTGTCTACCCTGAAGCGCTAAACGAACATGGCTCCTTATAGGCGCAGAGAAACTGCCTACCCTTAAGCCCTTATATATGGAGCCATGGTCGTTCGACCATGGCTCCATATATGCACAGAAAAACTGCCTACCTAGGCCAAAAACTCTGTACACCCCACTGCGTATTAGTCCAGATTAATAAAATAAAACGTTGTACACAGTCAGTTCTAAGAAGCATTTCAGAATAAATACAAAAACTGAGCAATCTTTTAGGGTTTATGTAACTTTTAAAAATAGCATAATAAAGGTACTTGGGTCACTGTCCGTGGAGAAAGCACGTATTTCTCACGGGTCCGATTGAAAGGCGTCTAGACAAGACAGCACTTGGAACCCAACTTTGGAACTCAATAACATTGGACAATAATGAACTCAGTTCGTGAGATTGAGTTCCGCGCTTCAGCCATTAGACCAATCGTTCGTTCATAGCATTTCATTGGAAAATAGGTTTGAAGGATAAAGTAGGATAGTGTGGGTGTATGTACGAAGTAAGAAGAAACTTTGTTTTATATCACATCAATTTTGACATTTGTATTGTCGAAATAAGTGCAGAAGCGATATTTCAGTGAAAGCAAGATACGAGAAAGTTTAGTAAATATAGTTTCAAGTAAATCTGAGATAAGAAAAACATTTGTAAATGTTTTTTAGATGATATATTTTAAATATGACAAGAAAAGGGATTTTGTTTAGTACATTGGAAAGGTACGTATGTCGTTTTTGAAGTATCGAATGCCATATAAAGCAATTGTGACGAAACCCCCTTTGCGCTAAATATGGCAGTGTAGCACTTGCAATTGTTTAAACGCTTTATTTTTAAAAGCAATATGAAATAAGAGTGCCACATCGAGCTGTTTAAGAGATCCTTTAACTACCTATATCTGTACGCCTTAGGCCCACGCCCAAGTTCACCACACTCTGTTAGATATTAACGACTGCATACTGCAATCAATATCAACCATTTTATAGGCGTCATCATCATCGTTAGTCAAAAGACGTTGAGAATCGTCGTGTATATTCACAATTATGAAAGTCCTTCAATCATGAAAAATATAGACAAAATTAAGTCATATTGATTTTCAAATCAAATCAAATCATTTTTTTTTACTTTATATAAAAGATAATATTTAAAACATAGGCAAATAAAATTATGATACGTTCAGATAAAGACCTATCTTGCCAAAAAAATCAATAACCGATTACAGATTTATAAAAAACGTATAACCCATTATGTATTTCGGCCGAGATAACCGATTATAACCAATCTTATCAGTTTCGGTTATAACAGATGCCTACATGCATATTCCCTACATGATTGTTCATAATAACAATATGAAAACAACAGTTTATTTACACCAAATATATTACTTCATCTCGCAATTACCCGCTATGTTTTCCTAACATGTTCTCCGGCAAATTAAGATTATGACTCCGTTGACAGGATATTAAGCCAGCCCTAATCACGTCTACCTGTAAGGGCATCGGCCCCGAGGCAACTGCCCTTATCAGAGATCGGAGAACCGGCACCCATTGGATCGGGGTAATCATGCTTAGGGCACTTATACACTGCCTCTGACGTATTGGAAGACAGAGGTAATATGTCAATATTGACACCCCTAAGGATATCGAGCACAGAGAAGAGGAAAGCTAAGTGGGCTGAACTGTAAATAGAATACGGCTTTCAGGACATGATTTTCTAACTAATCATCTAAAACCGCATATTTTGTACGGAACCCTTTGCGTTCTCACTTTTGACGATACTTTTGGGTCAGTGGGTTGTACAACGGCCTACGAAACTGGCGGTCCCGGGTTCGAATACCGGCCAGGGCAAGTGTTTGTGTGATGATCACGACTGTTTGTTCTTGAGTCTTGGATCTTTTCTATGTATTTAAGTATAATCATTTATCTATATATTATGTATATCGTCGCCTAGTACCCATAGTTCCAGCTTTGCTTAGTTTGGGACTAGGTCGATTCGTGTAAGATTGTCCCTGTGTTATTTATAACAACTTTCATACCAAATTTCTAGGACAACTGGAAGTACTTTACAGGTTTTCCATGGACGGCAATTTGTTTGGAAGCCCTTTTTTATTTATTGCGTTGACTTAGAAGCTTGATTTTTTACAGGCTAAGGAACCGCAGACATGAGAATTGTATGTTAATGTCAACTTGATACCTCTACGCGTTACAGAGGAAAAGGGTCTTGACAGACTAACAGACGGACAGACGGACCACAAAGTGAACCTAAAGGGATCCGTTGTTTCTTTTTGAGGTACGGAACCCTAAAAATAACTGTTTACTTACACAAAATATATCATCAGCATTGTATTTTCAAGTTATGTTTGCCTGACATGTATCTCCAGCTAATTAAGACCATGAATTCAGTTGACAGGATATTAAGCCAGTCACCCACCCTGGGGCCACTGCTGTTATCAAATATCGGATATCTGGCGCCTATTCGATCAGGCTAATATTTAAGGCGCTTGTACACTGTGTACGACCCAAATCGGATGAATGAGAACGGATTGCCGCACTCATTATACGCTTTTATGTAGCACTGTACAGGTTCAGGCTTAATTCTAACATCAAAATAGGCATGATATGATGACATGATGACATCGCTTCTAGGACCCCACACGCCAACAACCGCATTAGATGATAAGGGGGCGATTACTTACGTGAGCCGTTCTGTGGGGAGGTTCAAGCTGAATCATAATCTCATTCTTGCCTTGGGAAGCTTGTTTTTGCTTAAAGTACTGCTTGCTTGGGGGTCTCGATGAATATCACGTAATTTTTTTCGGCGTAAAACATGTCATACGCAATAATATTTATCGTGCTTTTAAATAAAAATATTTAGTAAATTATGTTTTATTTTTATAAATCCAACACATTTACACTAAAAACTCATTACATAGAAAACGTGTCACGTGAGATTAGGGGGAAGGTGGAAAGGATTGAGCCAAATCTCTTGAAATCTTACCTCTGGGTTTTTAATATTTTTATTGGATTTGTGTATGTTTTTATGTGTCGTAGCTTCATCACGCCAAATCGGCTAGACGGATTTCAATTATTTTTGGTATACGGGTAGCTAAGTATCCACAGATGGTTCTAGGATAGCATATTTTCTACCCGACTACGCTGAAGAAAAAAATAGGGGTAATTTTTTCTCCTCCGCAAACGAAGATAAATTAACTAAAGGGTGCCCTTTAGTTAATTTACCTGCCACCTTCTAGATCACCAGATACATAGGAATGTACTCATGCCGAGTGTCTCAGAATATGGCTTCTGGCTTCTCAGTAAACCTTCAAGATGGTGTTGGTGCTTTCCTGCATCTTGCGCATTAGCGATCGATGCTATGCGACGCCGGACCACCGTGCTGAACCCGTCGGTGTGTGCATGCGCAAACATCGCTGATACCCTCCAACAGCGTGGAAGCTTCACAGTACTCTAAAGGCATTATTGTACTGCACTCGGAGTGTATTGAAGGCCCTCTGCATGTAGCTAACCCACAGCATGCCCGTGAATACATAGAGTTTGGCAAAAGGCTTTCAAGAGATTTAAACTAGACTCATTTGTTTTTGTGAAACTGTGTCATACGGCTTGTCAAAGCTAAGATTAATTCAAAAACAAATTTCAAGGATCCCCAATACCAGGAAATTTTGTTTAATTATAATTAATGATGTAAAGTGAAACCTCCCTATTATAGCTCAAACCAGACACATAACTATGTACGAGTATGTCTTTAAGATAAGCATCTCGTTTTCATTACGGAAATCTATCCATACTAATATTATAAATGCGAAAGTGTGTCTGTCTGTCTGTCTGTCTGTCTGTTACCTCTTCACGCTTAAACCGCTGAACCGATTTGGATGAAATTTGGTATGGAGATAGTTTGAGTCCCGGGGAAGGACATAGGGTACTTTTTATCCCGGAAAAATACCCTTATCCGCGATAAACGAATTTAAGGCGGACGAAGTCGCAGGCAGAAGCTAGTACTATTATACAGTTTTAAAAACGAAATGTCTGTACATTGAAGATATTAAAAAAAATATATTGTAAGAGACTATTTGGAGGTCATTTTATTTTGATTTTTTGTATGATTGTATGTCTCGCTGCGGCTTCTTCACGCAAAATCGGCGGCATCTATTTTTCGTACACGGGTAGCTGGGTATCTCCAGATAGGATACTTTTGATCCGTCTATGCTAAAGAAAACAAAGGGGTTCTTAGAATCTATGGTCGTCGGGAAAGAAATATTCTCGAGTGGAGACCGCGTTCCGGCAAGCGTAGCGTGGTAAGGTCACCCGCAAGGTTTGGTTTTGGTTGGATGACCTGATTAGCGTTGCGGGGACTCGCTGGATTCGGTGGATGCGGGTCGCCTCTATCCAGCCCATGTGGAAATCTATTGAGGAGGCCTGTGTTCAGCAGTGGACGTCTTATGGCTGAAATCATGATGATGATGAGGGACACGTACGTATTCTGTTTTACTGTATTTATGATACCCACATTGCATTGTAACGCCAAAATGAGATGATGGTTTGTTCTTTTGTTGTTTAAAATCATTTTGTCGCGTGAAGTACACGGTTCTTGTTGTGATTTTAACAAGTAGGTTTATGATCAGAGTTCTAAATAGCGTAAAATGGTGAAAATTGGAACTAACTAACTCATAGTAAACGATCACCGTATACGTAGATGGTGGCGCCTAAAACCTTTGAAACACTGCAGAATTATCTGTGCGCCGTTTTAAGCATAAGTACGCGCTTGATCAAACGAGTGTCTCTTGTGTCAAAAAATATTATAATTATACTCCTGCACGGTCATTATTAGGTTAAATAGGTATAATAAAAAGGTACCACAATAACAATTGATTTGTCATACTATCCAAAAAAGAGGGAAGCATGAGGCAACATTAAGCCAAACATAGGGTAAAATATGAAAACAAAATACGGTTTATTCTTGAAATACAAAGATCGAAGAAAATCAAAGAAAGAAGAAAGATAAAAAAAAAATACGGTTTTCGAAGAAGACCCCATATATAGGGCGATACTCGTCATCGTAAAAAATCATCAGGTTGTCCAGATCTATTAAATGAGACATGTTTCGTTTCTGTTGGGGGGTGGGGGATTGTCCAATGGCATACTAATTTGTACAGCCAGAATTTGAAACTTATCACAAATAACGTACTTTTTGACAGAAACTTATTTTAAACTCTGAAGTAGAAATTCGAAATACGAAGTTTAAATGTATTTCAGTGAGTGAGATGGCGCGATATGAACTTTGAGTTTAGAATTTCGGATTCGGACTAGCCCCCCAGGACGGAAACAGTCCACAAACACAAGTTTACACTGCACATTACGTCGGAAGCTCCAACTGCATACGAAAACATGCCTCAGTGATTTATCAAATACCTTTAGCACGGATATTGCCAAAGTTTGAGGGGATGCTTAGTTGTTACACATAATATTGCTGGTCTTTTGTAAAGTTAAATTTGAGCAAGTTTAATTTCTGACAAGGTTAACTAGATACCTATTCTTCACTTTCATACCATGATCATATTTAAATTACCAGGAATGAGGTAGTCTATGGTTTAATCCATGATTATTATCATCGACCGTCTGGTCTGATCCGATCTATCTAAAATGACAAGTTTCATCTAAATCAGTTTAACGGCAGGCGCGCGAGAATTAAGTAGCCTATGTTTTTAATGATCATTAACATGATTGTGATCTGAGTTTTTGAGTTATCGACCAAAAATGGCGCTTCTCACCAAAAGGACGTAAGTGCCGTGGAGATACCCTCATTTGCTAGTGCACTTTTTCAAATAGTTTTTTTTTTTTATATGCACAGCTGCAGAAACGTACACTGAGCACGGTCCGACATGCTCTTTCCGGTTTTTTTTTTTATATCAGGTAGATAACAGTCTACCACTTTGATCATTTCTTAGTGCTAGAACACTCGGAACATCATCATATGTAAAATCAATTTTGGGCGCTTTAAATCATGTAACATATTTTATTTTACGTAGCTGGTGACAAAATTTTGTTTACTTGACTATGCTATCCGTAAGCTTTGAAAACAATTTTCGTGTTTTAGAAGTATGCTTCGATTATCAATAAAATCAATCAATCGGTAGTCAATCTTTTTAATGGGCTCCGGACAACGCAGCATGAGAAAGGCTATTAATAAAATAGACCGACGATCTGATCAAGGTCGCGGGAAACCATTAGATGACGGACGGTCGTTGTGGAAATCCTTGGGGAGACCTTTATGTCGACGTTTTTAGACTGATATAAAAAATATTGAAACTTCACTAGAAATAGAAAAAACTTATTTTACTCTTCAAATCCCATTCTAAATATCAACAATGATTTGAATAATTTATCTACACTTAATAAATCTTAGGCAGTGCTAAAATGCATAACAATTTTAAAGTGCATGAGAAATGTGTGCTTATTTTACGCGGTCTACGAAGCACTGCATTGTTCAAATGCCCATTCAGAGCCAGTGACCGACAATTTTAACAAAGAAGCAAGTAAAACTAGAATTTAAAAGGAAGTTTCCAATCGCAGCAGCAAATCGTAATTGCCTGAGTTTATGTTGATACTGTTTCTCTTATATTTCTTATTTTGAGTACCTATTGGTAGCCTTAGTTCCTACTACCTACAAATCAAATTTCGTGACTTACGTCACAGAATTTTATGATAAAACATTTTATTCACTTCCTACTGACATAATAAAACATTGAAATAAAATTGTTTTTTTTTCAATGAGTAATAATCGCGGAAACAGAAGAACATATTATAATAAAACATCTTCGGACATCAGCTAATCATTCGCAAAAAATGGTTGTATTGACGTGAAGAGCGCATAAAAACATATAGGGTAAGTGCTCCAGTGAATTAACAAAGTTAGTGAATGAACAAAACACACTATTTTTCGCATAACAAGAATATAATACATTTCTACTACGTCTGGTATTTTTTTTTCAACAAGCTACATTATTTGTCAGATTCCGGTAACAGTTCCTTCAACTCTTACGCAGGAGTTTTAAAAAGGCAACGATGTAAAGTGTACGTGCGTCTGATGTTGATTTTTTATATGGAGCAGTAATAAGGAAAAGGGCTAAGCTATCTTGCGTCTAATGTGTTACTCCATGTGCCCCCTGCATCTGTCATTTATAATGCATGTTTTTTTTAGCTATAAGGATATGTTCGTGCTATTAACATATAGATTAGTGTAATTTTTTTTTAAAAAAATTCTTTTCAAATGGAGGTTAATTTTTAATACAGTGTTCTGGGACTAGAATTCAAAATGACCTAAACCCAATTAATGAACTGGGTTGTTCATTCAGTAGGATCGCGTGATTTACTGTTTGTGAAATATCTTGTGTTTTAGTAGTAGTAATAAGATTTAGTTTTCAGTGACATTAATACAATTGTATTATCTGTCGAAGTGCTAGTGTTTGAACAAAACTTTAAAATAGGTTCATTCACTTGTGCGAATAAACTAAGTCAAAAAAGCTAGTACGTTTATTGGTTTCCAAGAACCGCTGAATGAACTACAATACTTATTTTTGATTACAGTAAATGTATTGCTACTAGATGGCGAGAAACAGCAGCGTTGTGTGGTGACAGTAATATATCTGTTGATGATCGCGAGTACAAATATGACATGAAAACTACTATGAAAGTCATAGAGTCTGAAGTTGGTTCGAATATAAGAATATAATTTATGCATATTTTTTTAATTGTGGGCAAAATGTAAATTTCAACAACAAAATCAAATCGAACAGGTATCTATTCAACGCTTGACATCAAGTATAGTATTACTTTGATGTCAACATAGCTTTTTACTTACACAAACAAGTATTATATACTTAGTTTTGTCAATTTAAGTACACTTTTGTATTTTTTATAGTAAAATAAAGCATAATACTCAAGATATAGTATCATCATAGATAAGAATACTCATTCATTAGTTTCATTCGTTCATTTGCTAGAATTTTGCGTTCATTCACTTGTGATTTTCCATTTTTTTCCTATAGAGTGAGATGTAACTTCAAATTTTGAGGTGTTATTAAAAAAGAAAATCGATTTAAGCAATCTATAATTTTAATATTTTCTTCTGTTTCCGCGATTATTACTCATTGAAATAAAACAATTCAATCTAGAATTTTGTTTTTACTGTAAAAACATTAATATTTTAATTTAACTATCAGTGTCTGCCTAAAAATATTTTTTAAGGATGAAAATTTCCTTAAGTGTTCATCCACTGGAGCGCTTACCCTACATACATACTGAAAATAAACTAGGTACTAAACTACTTACTTTTTTGACTTGATATCGTCTTATAAATCGATAAACGCCGGCTGCACGCGCGAAAAAGCATGACATAGTCACGTTCCGCGTTCCGCGTGAGCCGAGCGTGCAAGCGAGAGCGCGGAACAAGCGATAGAGAGGCACGATCGGCCTAAGCGTTCGGCTTATGAATTAATAGAAGTATGCAATTTTTCATCAACGTTTTCTTATAACGTTATTACGTCAAATTATCGTCCGTAATCCAACTTAAGACGACGAATTGGAAATTTTGGTGTCAGAGATCTTAACATTTCTCAGCCATTTCAAAGCATATGAAAGTGATATTTCATAACATGGTTCTTCAGTTCATTTACTTTATTTTGATAGTTGCAGAAACACGATTCTTTAACTTTTATAAGGGAAAACATATCAAAGAAACCTCTTTTAAAACAGAGATTGTCATTTTTCAAGCTAACCAGACCAATTTAAGCCTCAAAATGTTCTTAGTACATTAGTCTAACTACGCACTTTCGTTTGTTAGTTGGATTTTTTTAAATTATTTGTAGTTTTTAATTGAAACGCAAAAAGCCGTTTTGTCGTTTACGACCTTATGGTATAAGCTAGCGCTGGCTCGTATTAGTATGCAATCAGTCCCCCCCTCAGTCCATTGCGGACCAATCAGAGAACGGGGTGCAAACCATGTTTTTCAATTGATTGTTTAGCGATGCGTCGCCTTAACAGACAACCAATTTTTTTACAGATATTTTATTCTTACAACTTTAATGGCATTTTAGAGAAAATTGTTGCAAATACGGCCAAGTTGAACCGGTTCTGAAACATTGTCTAGCTATCATTATATTCATTATCATAATCTAGGTGCTACTAGTCTATCCTCCATGCGTACATAAAAGGTTATTTCTACAAAATTATCGTATCAGCACAGTAAGAGAGAACGGAAGTCACATAAGGCTGTGGTCACATAGTTAGCGGAAAGCGTGGCGGCTAATGTCTTCATTTAGTAGAATCAAGACCATTACAATAAGAGAACTGTCAATTGACATACTTTGGATCGTACCCCGATCGCAAGCAGATATTCAGGCAAAAACTAAATCATTTAAAACCAAACATTTTACGATGTTATAATTGAACAGTACAGTAGCAATAAATTCGTAAACAGCTAATAATAAAGACATAGTATGGTCACGCTTGCAAAGTTGAATAATTGTTAATAATAATTCTTATAAATAGACATCGTTGTACATATCTGTGAATGGCTTTTTGTAAGGAGATTGTCAGTCCCTTTGTTTTAATGGTCCTTAGTAGAATTTACCCGCTATGGCGGTATTATTAGACTACAATGAAAATAGGAATGAAAATAACTGTAATTTTATGAAATGACTGTACATTTTTATACCCCGACAAAACAAGATTGGAGTTATAAGTTTGATGTAATGCATCTGTGTGATGAACCAAGTTTGATTTATTTGTTTGTGTTAGAAAGGTGGCTTCATAGAGATTGTTCTGAGCTAGTCCAAGAAAATTAGCTAAGGTGTTTGAAAATGATCAGCTTTCTTCTATAAAAAAAAAGCAAGGTTCTTGCGCCCAAGATGGCCCGGTTCTTAAGATGGTCCACTATCATGCTGTGCTTTAGTCAACTTCCTTGGCTTCGATATAAAGTTGCAGTTTTATCTATAGCACTAACCGAACATAGGCGCGAAATTTAAACTCATTCGAATAAAAAAAATTACAAAATAATTGATAGTGGGCCTTCTTCAGATTTGAGCCATCTTGAGCGCAAGTACCTTATAGTAGTTTAATAATATTATAGTTAATTTTAGTAGGTACATTATTTTCGTTGTATAATATTTGCATACCCACTAGCAGGCTGAATACACTATACCTTGGCAATTTTGAACATTTTCCAGTTTCTTTAGATGGCACCGAGGTCGAAATAACATTTATTGTATAGAATGAGTTGGAACAAGGGTAATTGTAAGTAAATTTAACAAATTAAATCAGGCAGTTGTTACTGTTTACTTTATTTTATTGCAGTCCGTTTTATTTTTTGTTATTCGGTACTACGTAGGGTCTAGTTTCGTCCCGCTGCCGTCCCTGTTCGCTTCCGTCCCCGCTATCTTCCCATGTCTGGCCACCGCCTGAGAACTCGCGTAGTGTAGTAATGGCATATAATAGGGGAAGTCTCTTGAACTACGTGCTATCTATATGTAAAATAGATATGAAGGTGAGAGCGATGTCCTTTGCGTTGTAGCGAGATAATAAGAAAATAGTCTTTATACAGATTTTCCTTATTGGAGATTATTATTAAGAGGCTCATAGGGTCAATGGTCGTACAACAAACAATAAAAATCCCTCAGTTTCGTCCGGGAAAGAGGATGAAGCCTGGTCTTTTGTTTGCTTCACAGTAGTCGGATAAAATATATCCTGTAACCATTTAGACTCATAACATTCCAATAACAAAGGTTATTGTAATCTACCCTGCCGTTTTGACATAACCTATACTATTCTATTTTTGTTATCTTTAGTCGTAGTTTAATAGAGTGGCCAGGCCACGTAACCATGGCAACGAGGTAAAGTAAAAAGTTGATTGGCTCATCATCATTATCGTCGTCAGTCTAAGGACAACCGCAGCTGACATAGGCCTCTCTTAAATGACACCATCTTGGCCAATCCGACGCCCCCGCAGATACTTACAAAGATACTTCATCATCATCATCTTTTTAGTCATAGGACGTCCTCTACTGGACACAGACCTCGGCAATAGACTTCCACGTGGGCTGGATAGAGACCCGCATCCAGCAACCCTAACTAGGTTTTCCGACCACGTTGTGGACAGATCCATACTAATATTGTAAATGCGAAAGTGTGTTGTCTATCTGTCTGTCTGTCTGTCTGTTACCTCTTTACGCTTAAACCGCTGAACCGATTTGGATGAAGTTTGGTATGGAGATAGTTTAAGTCCCGGGGAAGGACATAGGCTGCTTTTCCCGGAAAAATATCTTTATCTGCGATAAACGAATTTAAGGTGGACGAAGTCGCGGGCAGAAGCTAGTACTTAATAATAGCAAATACCTGAAGTTAAAATTATTTAGATTCCTCAAACCGTATGTCTGGACATCATAACAGTATCAAAACTTAAAACCATTTATACGTGCATTAATAAAACAAGTCTTTGTTAAACAGAATAAAGGCAAAAGCACATAAAGTAGTATTTATAAGGACCCTACAATACATTTGCTAAACAAAAGTGAAAAGAAATCTCTTAAATAATGCGGGTGTTTATTTTTTCCAGTCACGATACTTTGCCGACCTTTAGGACCTTAGGACTCTATGAATATAAACTCGTAAGTAGTGATAATATATTTCAGAAGAAAAGATATTTCTCTTGAAAAAAAGAAGGCTCAGACTTTGCTAAATTGGTGTTGATATAATATTCCAGGGCTTTTCTTCAACTTAGCCCGCATTTATAAGAATAAATAATATATAATAATAGGAATCACGCACCGAGGGTTCCGTTCAACCTTTCAATTACCCTAACATTATTACCCGGTTGCGTTGAGTTAAGTTTGCACCTGATATTTATAGTATTGCATACAGATGAGGTGCAAACTTAACGCAACCGGGTTGTTCAAATAGGCTTTTGGAAAATAAAAAAAATTAAGCTAGTTAAAGACAGTTACAATTTACGTATAATATTTATATTTATTTATACACATTGTCAGTTTCAAATTTTTCATTTTTTAAACTTCGGAGATAAAAGGGGTTTGAAAATAGTGTTTTTCACATTTTTCTAAATAAAACAAAATGTAATCGCAATAAAAATAAGGGTTCTTTTTTTTACCTTTTTGGTACGGAACCCTAAAAACACCCACACACTAACAATTTATTATGTAAACCGACTCGCGATTTCGCGGGTAACTAAGGCAGAGGGGAATGTAGGCGTTACCTCCAGTGGTTACATGCTTTAAGGACTACATTGCGTGCTTAATAATTATGTATTAGCAAAAAAATCTTAACAAAATGTATGTAGATACGTTCTGTAGGAATTAAATTAATCATCATCAAAATATACGTCAGTGCCCGTGCGTGGGAAATTCACACACTTTAAGTAGGTATATTATTATAATCACATAATAAGTAAAACCCGGCCAAGTGCGAAACTGACTCGCGTTCCTTACAAAATTTCACTTAACCTAAGCCGGTTAAGTTAAGTTTGCATATTCTATATATAACGTTGCATACAAAAAAAGCGAATACATGGTTATAATTTTCTTTTAATATTTATGTTAAGTTCAATAACAACAGGTAGCGAGAACCCATCTTCTGGAAATGAGGAAGCTTTTGAATCTCAATAGCATTGCGTAGCATTCTGGGAAAATTGAGATTAAAAAGCAACCTAACTTCAATAGAGAACATACCCATATTTTCTAGAAGTTGAAGTTGCTACAACTAGCTTGGTATCCTGTAATACATCTCATCAGGGAACAAGCAAGATACAGAACTGCAAAACTAAAATAAAAGTTACAAGAAATATGAAAGTAAAAAAATGGAAATATTTTAAAGAAATGCTCAGGTAAGGTTGGTTTTATAGGCACTCCGAAAATTTAACTGTTTCCGGAAAAAAACTAAGGTTTGGAAATGAAACATTTGCGATACGAAACAGTTTGAGACACATAATTTGCCTGTTCTACATAAATAATAAGGCTGTTGATCGGAAAAGGCTGTTCATTTGAGTTTTACACGTCTTCGTGCGGGCATGGTGATTGGTGATAATGCATTCAGTCTACATTAAATATGACTTAGGCGTCCCTCTGGGTACGATAAATTTGGAGAGTCGTCTTCGGCCTTCGATAGCGTATATAACAGTCATTTAATCAATTATTTTGAAATGAGTACAGTTTGTTTGAGATATTTAAGTAAGTATATTAAAAAAATGCAGCCTGAGAAAATACAGAAAAGATATAAAAAGTATATTTTTAAAGCATTAAACGCATGGAATGGAACACAAACAAGCGTTTTTCTGAGTTAGACTATTGCCTTGAACCTTGAACGCTGCTGTGAGATCAAAACTTCGTTCAGTGCTTACACTGCGACGTAAAATGTGAGCCATATATTTCCGATACATTCAATAAATCCTGATGCATTTACAAATCGTTGTTATTTTTTAGTGAAATACCTGTGTCACACTGTGACGGATAAACGTGACGAAACTATAAGGGTTACGGTTTTGCCATTTTGGCTACGGAACCCTAAAAAGAGGGTCATTATTCGAGCGTTTTAACCATTTCGTGGACACTTTTTTCGAAGCGTGTATAGATTTTTATGGCATTTCAAGACTTTCAAGTCATGAATCTGCAAAAAGTTGTTAGAAATCGCATTAAATTCTACAGGCATTTCTACAAAAAGGTGCCGACGAAAGTTATGCGTAAAAACGCTTGAATTATGAACCTTATTACTTAGAGTTAACCGCCATGGCCCACCTTGGCAGCTTTATTGCTGCAATACCTCGATATTAGCATACAATTTCAGTATATTTTTCTTTCAACTTATCTGCGACCACGGAAATTAGAATTGAAATCGTTATTGATATATTGTCATTGTCAGTTCCATATATCTAATACCATTTTGCCAAGCGCTGACAAACACACAGGACGCAGTCATATATAGACCATTAGAGTAAGCAGAGACTATTTATGTCTTTCTCTAACATATAACTGCGTTTTATGTGTTTATCGGCTCTTTGGAAACGTGTTCTGGATCGACGGAAGATCAGCTTATGCTCACGGAAGATGAGCTTCATGGCACCCATGAGTGCTGTGACGTATGCTGAGTGGACTCCATTTCTGTAAACAAAAGCATGATTCTATACATAGGAGCCTATAGGCTCCTAGGTAGGTTAAGCTTTAAGTCTAGGTGAAGTCTATACATGTTTTGCATGCACTGTTTTCAAATGTATTACTATTGTTTATTTGCAACATAAATGTACCATCTTCTTCTTTATACTATATTAAATTAGGTTCATCACAATCAACCCCAAATAGGAGTACAAAATGTCACAACGGTTGAGAAATATACAATAAAATACAATAACTCTTTAAGTGCATTTCACCAGAACGTCTACTCTGTCAGGTATGTGGCGGCTAAGACAGCTACTTTAAAAACATATAAAAAGTCCAAGAACTCACTGCCAACACAAAAGCCAAGTTATAAAATATTGCCAGACCAAAAATTTACTTCCTAACTTTCTGAAAAGTATGAAAAGAATGGCGATACCTACCCGACATTCTGGTGGAATTCACCTTTATTGCACACCTCACAACACAGAGTACAGAAAACAATACTTTCAAGGAGAGGTTAACAACAGGCGGTTTTATCCCTAAACAGCAATTCCCGACAACCTTTGGTTATTGGGAGATGTTAAGAAAAATAAACTGTACTTATATACTGGTGGTAGAGGCGTGGCGTCATACAAATTTCATGTAAAGCCGAAGGGTATTCATTTACGCATATTTAAAGAAAAAGATGGCTATAAGCCTTTCCTTGGGCAACCGAAGGTGAGGCTGAGGTAGCGCAAAACAGTTTAGCTACCTTGATTGAGCCTGCCACACCAAAACAGGACATGTTATTTTAAACAATTGAACTTGTCAAGAAAATGAATAGCGCTCAGCTAAATAAAGATAGCAGCTATTTCTGATGACAGCTATTTTTACTTGACAATTGTCTACAAACAAAGGAAGCATCCCTATCTAGATTCTCACAAAAGCGTGGAATTGTCTTGAATGCCATTCTTTGAGCGGTATTACACAGGTTATTCGAAGGAGGGATCTAAAAGGGACGACATTTGCATGTCGTCATTATTGCGTTAGTTTAAATACGAACCAGAGACTATGGAGCTGTAATGAAGTCTGAGATAAAAACAGAAGTAATAATAGAAGCTAACATAAATAATACTATGAGAGGATCATCAAGGATATTTACTTTAAACGTTTAAACGAGCAATTATTTGAAATCATACAAAGTGACTTCTAAGACGTTATAGAATATGCATTTTGGAACTCAGATTCCATCTATACTATTATAAAATTCTAAAACCCAGATGCCTAATATTTTCTTCTGTTTCCGCGATAATTATTCATTGAAATAAAACATATAACGGATTATATCGCGTATATTATCTTATTTGAGTTCCCGACATTTCGGAAGCTTTTCAGTTTTCCGTGACCATGCAAAGCTTCCGAAACGCTCTGTTCCTTCAAATACTCATATTCTTTGGCCAAAAATAATACGTTCGTAAAAACAAGAGACTTCTGTCATTCCCCAAGCAAGTACACTCATTTTTTTAAATTAAAATATTATTTAGCGCGACTTTTTAAGCTGTCTGGCATAAATCAGAGGTTTGACAGCGCTGTTTTAAAAAATAAATGAAATATTGCTGTAGTGTTAGCATTGGCTAAAACAAATGACAAATGGCCGACAAAAACTAGTGGATATATTGCTGTATCCAGTACATTGAACTTACTATTGGGATCGTTGGGTTTCAAACATATTTCTATCTATGATGGCCATCCTTTTCATTATTTTTCAGCAAAAGAGGAATTCGAGATGTTTTTCGGAAATCATGATTTGGAAGATGAGATAGGTATGATAAATTTTACTACTTATCATCTATAATATTATAAAGTTTAAAAAAAAAATGTCTGTACATTGAAGATATTTTTAAAAATATGATTGAAACGGACTATTTCAAGGTCACTGCATCGAAGAATTTTTTTTTTGGATTTTTTGTATCTCTGTGTGTGTCGTTGTGGCTTCATCACGTCAAAAGGGCTGAACAGATTTCAAACTTTCTTGGTACACGGGTAGCTGGTCATCCACAGATACTTAGTTAAAAGATACTTTTTATCCAACTCAATCAGGAAAAAAAGATATTTATATTCTTTTTCAACTCCGCTGACGAAGTTGCGAGTTATCTTGTCAACATTCTGAAACGGACTGTTTTCACTTTTTTTATACATACATCTCCAATGTACAGACATTTCTTTTTACAACTTTTTAATTAATAGTTATCGCGTTTAATGTAACAGATTAGGAAAATATATATGTATAATAACAATTTGATTGTCCCTACTTTTCAAAGAACAATTACAACCCCAAAATAAAGGGGTAAAACTGGATGTCGGTGTAAATCATGTGTTAATTTTGTTCGTTAATATTTTTTTATATTTGAAATTTACGAAACAATCAATTTCTAGCGAAATAGCGAAGTTAATTTCTACAAAAAAAAAGAACGTTTTGTTACTGTACCTATAATTCTTCAATTTATTTTTTATATTTAAGAAACAAGGAATTACATTGTAACAAGAAAAAAAATGCTTTATAATAAATAGTATATAGATTTATCGTAAAAACCGACCTTAAATTTGTCATAGCAATTATATTATATACTTTGGCAAGAGGAATGCGTTAGTATTCGTATGCCATTTCCAGTGGTTTAATGCTCTAAGGCAGCGGTTCCCAAATTTTTTTGCGACGGCACCCTTTTGCACAGCGAAATATTTGACGGGGCCCTAAAATAATTAAAAGCCCCTTTATTTGTATCAATTATTAATGCCAGTAGCAAATTATTGAATACCTAACAGAGGCGTGGCATCAGGAAAATTACGAGGGAAGCCGAAGCGAATTCATTTTGGTACTCATATTTACATAAATAAAAAGGTGGTTATAAGCCGTTAAGCAGTTTTTAGAACCTGATCATCATCATCATTACAGCCATAGGACGTCCACTGCTGGACACAGGCCTCCTCAATCGATTTTCACATGGGCCGGATAGAGGCGACCCGTATCCAGCAAGTCCCCGCAACCCTAACCAGGTCGTCCGACCACCTTGTGGCGCCTTTGCACGCTGCGCTTGCCAGTACGCGGTCTCCACTCGAGAACCTTTCTGCCCCAACGGCCATCGGTTCTTCGAACTATGTGCCCCGTCCATTGCCACTTCAGTTTGCTTACCCTGTTTGCTATGTCGGTGACATTGGTTACTCTACGAATCTCCTCATTTCTGATTCGATCTCGTAGAGAGATCCCGAGCATAGCCCTTTCCATAGGTCGTTTTTTAGAACCTGATTTTGGGAAACAGTCGACAAACGAGAATGCTATCCGCGGCCACTTAGAGCCGGTCCAGATGAGGCGTTTTACACGCGCATAGAAAAGGATAACGTTATACACTAGAATGAGAAGAGCGTTCGTTTTCTCACCCTAGCATATAGTGTATTACTTTTCTAAACGCGCGTAAAACGCCTCATCTTGACCGGCTCTTAGAATTGGGGAGGGACTGAGGTGGTTCGAAGCGTTACCTGTCAAACGTTAGGCCTATATAGATTCGCAACAGTCCCAGAGATGGCGCTGTTCACACACAAAATGTTCCTTGAAATTTTGATACAATCATGTAAGTGTTACAAATTCTTTTCTCTCCTTAATCCTAGATCGCTACCATAGATATACTAGCATAGAGAGTACTTAGTTCTCACGTTCTATAATCATTATCATCTCATCAAATACTCTTAGTATAATTGTCAGAAAGTGGCGGGTGCTTTATCATCCATTAATTACAGAGATATTATATAACGCTGTGACAGATGGACAGACAGATGGAGAGAGTCGCACCATACGTTTTGGACGCAGAACCCTAAATAATCCTAACTTATACACACAAGGTACATATCGATACAATACATATAATGTACATTTACGTACAAGCATACATTTAAGTTTTCCAAAAACAGCAATTGTCGGTGAGTTTAGAATTTCACCTCATAAAACCCACCAAAATCATGCTGAGTATACATTTTTGTATACAGATTAATTTCACTTAAAATAAACGACATCTCGCTTCACGCAACGGCAAATTGGCTAGATATTTTACATGGGCTGGTTTCATTTCGCCTAAAACGAATAGCCCCCTAGGCAATAAGGGTAGGATCACCCACCGTGTGTTCCCAAGATCAGATTTAGGACACCTTACCCTTCGCTTTACTAGATATCCTACTTTTATAGCTTATAAAGGGTGTCTCATAAATGACACTTCATTTTGGGATTATTTAAAAAAAAATCGGCTAGACTTGCGCACGAATATTTCTGATTTCTGTACGATTGCAAAGTGACTAGAAATAAATGTTTCTTGTTTGATCCACACACCTATTTGTTGTTAAAACGCCGTCTTTCAGACAAAAATTTATAGAATAAATCAAATTCAGTTCTTTCTTTTAAGAGCTACGACGACTCAGACAGACCACACATAAAGAGGCGATCTCTCTGCTTATATAATGATTTTGTCTCAGTTAATAATGGAATACAACTTAAGTTTAGCCAAAGTTAAAGTTACAATCTAACTCTACACATAAATGTGCCTAACCGTAAGTCCTCTTGCATAGACCATATACTCAGCAACATTTCAGGTGCAAAAGCAACGGTCCTACCACTTCATCTCTCGGATCACGACACGGCACAATTGTTGACCTTCCCCATAAACGAGGCTCCACAGCAATCTACCGCATTTTTTATCTATAAGAGAGATTATAGCGAGGATAATATAAGGAAGTTCAGAAATTGTTTACAGAGTCTAACATGGTCTGACGTCTACGAGGAATCAGACATAAATATGGCGTTTACAAAATTTCATGAATTGCTTTGTCTTTTTTATAATCTTTGTTTTCCAAAAATAAGATTAAAAATCAACAAAATCAATAAAAACAAAGTAAATTGGATTAGTAAGGGTTTACAGGTAAGCTGCAAAACAAAACGTTATATGCGATTTAAGTATTATTCGAACAAAAATGGTCACGACAAGACCAAGTACTCTAAATACTCGAATATACTTAAACAATGCATTTACAGAGCTAAAAAAAATGCAAATATAAAATTTATAAATAAAAGCAATAACAAATGTAGAGCATCCTGGTTAGTCATAAAAGACCAAATAACTAAACCAAAATCAATACAGACGATAGAACTTATTACAAGAAATAAAGTGATCATATCGAATCCTGTTGAAATAGCTATGGCATTTAATGATCACTACATAGAGACTATCGAACGTCTATCTAATAAAAAGTCTAAAAATTACACCACAAAGAACCCTAGAAGTAACTATATGTTTCTGAAACCTATGTCAGAAAATGAAGTTAAAAATCAAGTTTTGTCATTAAACAAAACAAAATCGGAGGGATATGATGGCATTAATACAGTCATAATAAAGACATGCTTGAACGAAACGGTTTCAGTTTTAACGCACCTAATAAACCATTTTTTCTCGTCCGGGATATTTCCTGAAACCTTAAAACTATAAATTGTAAAGCCGTTATTCAAAAACGGGAAGAAAGACGATGCTGATAACTATCGTCCGATAACATTGATACCAATAATATCCAAGGTCTTTGAGAAATGTATGTTTAAGAGACTACTAGAGTTTTGCACTAAATATGGTATTATCAAACAGGAACAATTTGGTTTCCAAAAAAATAAATCTACCACGTTGTCCATCTTCTCTCTACTCAAGATAATATTGTCTAGCCTGAATAAAAATTGTATCACAACAAGGCTATTCTTTGACCTACCAAAAGCTTTTGATTTTGTATCTCATGATCTGTTATTATGTAAACTTGAGGCCTTGGGAATCAGAGGGCTAGCATATCAGTGGATTTCATCTTACTTAGAGAACAGAAAACAACGCGTTGATATTACTAAAATGAATGAAAATAGTGAAATGATCAACTACTCATCTGGATTAAGATATAATAGATATGGGGTCCCATAAGGAAGTGTTTTGGGTCCGATTCTGTTTTTATTATACATAAATGATATAACTGACATAACAAATCATCCTTGTATTTTGTTTGCTGATGACATTTCTATCATTGTGACTTCCAATAAAACACTACTTCAGCTAAAGGTCACGAAGAAGATATCAATAATGCTATTAAGAAAGTAATAGATTGGCTCTATTCCAATAACTTGATTATTAATTTAGACAAATCTAAATTTATTCAGTTTAATAAATCATTAAATTCTAAAAATAATTTTAATCTTAATATTCCAAAAATTTAAAATGTGACACAAACGAAATTCCTAGGATTAACTATTGATGAAAATTTAGATTGGAAATCGCAATTGGATAATGTGACCAACAAAATTAATAAATACGTATATGCCCTTAGGCAAATCAGTAGAGTAACTAACCTTGATACAGCCATTTCCTGCTACCATGCCTATGTACAGTCAGTGTTACGCTATGGTCTTATAATGTGGGGCAATAGTACTAAGAGCGATCGAGCATTTATTGCGCAAAAAAAATGCATTAGATCAATTTTTGGAATGCGGCCTACCGAATCTTGTAGACCACTATTCAAAGAGCTTGGCTTGTTACCACTTCCAGCCCTTTATATTTATGAAGTATGCATGTTTGTCCACCAACATAAATATTTATTTAAAAAGGCTTGTGACAGTTTTCCACGTTCTTGCCGACACCCCGATAGATTGTTGCCTGATGACCGTTCTAGATCAGCAAAACACAAGAAGAGCTGCCTGACTATGTGTATCAAAATATATAACAAAATACCTTGTGAATTGAAATGTATGAATATTAAAATATTTAAAAAATAATTATATAAATTGATTAATAGCAATAATTATTATAGTATTGATGAATTCTTTGACATGATATAAAAATATTTTAGTATTATTATGGTTATTAAATAATATAAGTAGCATAGTAAGTGATAATAAACTTAAAATTAATATTGAAATACAATTAAACTGCTAGCCGATTAAGATTATGTGGCGACCTATATTATTTTGCATACCAATTAAATATGGTTAAACATGTAAACCTACCAACACTTTATTTAGATGATTATGATTATGATTAGCTAAAGTTATTAGTTAAGTAAGTTAAAATTTACTGATGATTCGAGCATTTTGTGTCCTTTTATTAGTTATCGCTTACAATCAGGCAATCCGTCTGCCCGCTACGATATAAAAAAGTAAGATGCTTAGTTTAAACTATTAAGCATCTTACTTTTTACATCTTACTTACATCCATACTAATATTATAACCGCTGAACCGATTTGGATGAAATTTGGTATGGAGATAGTTTGAGTCCCGGGGACGGACAAAAGCTGCTTTTTATCCCGGATAAATACTCTTATCCGCGATAAACGAATTTAAGGCGGATGAAGTCGCGGGCAGAAGCTAGTGTGTATGAGTATGCTTATTATTGAAGGCCCAAATAAATAAATAAATTTACAGTTAACAGAGCAGTTTTGACACATCGGTTACGGCCGGACAACTGAAAATAAGAGCTAGATTATATTCAATGGGCCCGTTTAAAGCGCCTACTTTTTTTTTATTCATCCTATTTCAATCAGCATCCGATCATAATCGTAATTTTTCTCGAAACACCCTATTTTAGAATTATCTATCCTTAAAACGTAATTAATTTTATACAGTCCCTTTGAAATGGTATAATCAAGAACACCCTGTGCCTAAATCGTTGACCGTTATTTAAAATCAGCTATCACGTTGCGAATGTGACCGTCCCAAAACTCGTCAGGTGAAAAAATTACCTGAAATATTTATTTATATCAACAATAAATAGAGTTTTATTTCAGATGTCGTCAACCTTCGCTTACTTTTTCAATTAAAATTAGGGCCCAATTTTGCCTTGCTCTGGTAGCGGATTAAGTTTGTCAATGTGGACGATTTGTCAAACGTTTTTTAGCCAATTTTTATGTCTGACTTCTGCGCAAAGGCCTCACCTCTCCTTTTCTACTGCATTTAAGCGTTATCTGCCATTAATTGGCAGGTCTTAATTAAGGTTGGTAGAATTGGATTGAAGAATAATTGACATACGCCTTTATCAGTGTTTGGCGGTCAAATAACAGTCAGAGGTTACTGAAAGCATCGAGATTTTGATAGAATAAAATAAAAAAAACCTCTAAGATTGAACAGGATCAGGGTGTAAGTGAAATAATTGAAATAATCCAATTGAGCACACAACTAGATAACAAACTTTGAAAGTCAATTTTAGGATTTGCAAAACCCCTACTGGCAGCTTAAGCTGTCCTTAAATGAAAACTGGCTTAGGCTCTTAACCTATTTAAGAAGTTGTTTCGTACTTAACTGAAAAGACGATACGAGAATATTAAAAATCTAAAAAGTCACAGAACTTTAGTAACGCTACAAGCCTCCCTAAGGCGTATAAGAAAAACAAGTAGCTAGATTAATGAATTAATGGTTAGTTCTAGTAATAAATTGTGCTTACATTCGCATATTTTCATGCAGTTTCCGCAAAAAAATGCGAATGCAAATACAACAAACCACAACCAGACAGTATCATTCTCGACACGTGTTTCGCCTCTCTATTAGGCATCATCAGGAGATGAAGGAGATGTTGACGGTCAGGCGTCCACCCGAGAAGTCTATCTTCTCCCGAGGACTTCACTGTCTTACTGTCACATCTAACAAAGACAAAATTTCGAGGAAAAGCAAAGGAACAATCCATTAATCTCATATTTAGTTTCGCAAAGTAACGCCTGATTCTCTCAATTATTTAACCTTATGAACGCTTTCCCTCTCGCATCAAAATGTGGAATACCCGCCAATATCTCAATTACTGCGAAACGAATGTAAACCTTATCCGTCAACAGTAAAATTAGCGGTAGTGGCTCTTGGCGTTCTAAGGGTTAAACAAGTAACTGGAAAAATATCGATGTTTGAGCTAAGGATTTCGATGGGCCAATTTCTAGGTCGCCAATGTTGGTCTGGACAGCTGTTGGAGCTGCGGGTGCAAATCTAGCTCGAAGCATAGCTATACTTTATCGCTTTAATATTGTCATTTAAATTTCGCTGTTTTCGCTACTAGACGTTTCTGTTTTTAATAAAAAAATCATACGATAATATTCATTAATATGTGTACATGTAAATTAACCAGTGGCGTGTTGTCCATTTAGGCACAAAGGCACTGCCTACCTGAACGACCATGGCTCTGTATAGGCACAGAAAACCTTACCAAAAACTCTGCTGTGCCACGCCACTGAAATCAACTGGTACTTAAGTATATTTTTTTACTTGTATTGATTCCGGTCATTTTACAGAATGGAATATCAAATTGATCCTTATTTAGTGATGATGATGATGATGATGATGAACATATTTGTTGATTGTGGACTGTAAAGGTGGTAATTTAGAATACATTGTGTATGTTGTGTGTGGTAAGAAGGCGGAGGGCTTTTAATGACTCGAGTTTGTAATCCCCTTACTGCCCGTGAGACACAAAATGTTTTTCATCACATTTGTGAGGAAATAAAAAAATTATACATACATAAAAATATTTTTTGAAAAAAACAACAGTCAAACAAATTAATGGCATGACATTAGAATTTTATTAATTGCTATGATATAAAATTATAGAATAACACCAAATAAATAGAGTAAATAAATTATCTATAATACAATATACTTACACAAAATAATGGGTTAAATTAAAATAGTACGATTGATTGTGATCAAGGACCATTAAAATAAGAGGACTGGCCATTTCCTTACAAAAAGCCGTTCCCCGATATGTACAACGTGTTATAAGAATTATTTTGTACAATTATTCAACTTTGCAAGCGTGACACAGTATTTAAATGTTACGATTTATTTATTATTAGCTATTTGCGAACTAATTGTAACTATACTATGTTTCTTTATTCAATTATAACATCGTTAAATGTTTAGTCTTTAAGCGCCATCTAGTTTTTGCCAGAATATCTCCTTGCGATCGGAACACGATGCAAAGTATGGCAACTGTCAGTCCTCTTGTTTTAATGATCCTTGATTTTAATCTAACAATAATTGACTATAACTAAGTTTAGATAATAAATCAATCCCTAATTCTAGTTATTTCCCACGATATTCTTCTCAGTGCCAATAAAGCTAACAAAGAATCGGCAATAAGGCTAAAAAGTAAAAACGTTTTGTACGATTTTTTATTGAATAACTCCTCATAAAAGCGGTCGACACGTTCCTTCATATCGCAGTCACAAAACCCAGAGCGGTTAATAAAAGCCGGGAACGAGAGGGGTTATTCAGAAGCTCTAAAATTGAAGTTCATATGGCGCTATCCCACTCTTTCAGGTACAGTTTAACACGGGAACGAGAGAAACGGCATGATACGAACTTCAAATTTCGAGATACGGAATGGCTCCTCAGCCTTCATAAAGTGCGACGTGTGTGCATCCCGCAAATTATGTCAAGAAACGTTGAAATGTGGAACTCTTAGGTGGGTCCTTTTCTAGCCCAAGAAAGTGGAAAAAATCGCTCGGTATATACTATTAGTAATTAATTTAGTATCAAGGAATCCATTTATACTGTCACGGTTTGTAGACATTCTTCATACTAATAATTAATATTATAAATTGCGAATGTAACTGTGTTTGTTACCTCTTCATGCTGAAACCGCTGAACCAATAGGGAATTTACATGATTTTTTAGTTTAACTTTATTATAAAAGCTCATCCATGTGTCAATGTGTAGAGATTTTTTTTTCGACTAACTATAAAAATAACCAAGTTATACGCCATCAAACATTTCATTTTATCTCTTTCTAGCAAAACAGAATTTAATATGGAGTTTATATGACCGTAGTAGACTGTGACGTAGCAGCACATGTCGGACCACTCTGTCAAATCGCTCTCTAATTAGTAGTTTAAAATGCCTAAATCATGCATTTTCATCATGCGTATTTCTTGGGCGATTTTAATTTTAATTTCATTTTTTGGAATCGTTTTTACGGTATTTTAATATTTTGTTTAAAAAGGCGATAAAAAAATCATGCGGTGCATGCATGATTTTTTATCGCTATATATCGATACCTTAGAGCACAATCGTACTCATGTTTGAGAAAAATGTTTGTAATCAGTACGTTAGTGCACAAATACGTAAAGTTGAAATTCCATGGGCAAAACTAATGTTATTAGTAGGAGTGTGAACTAAGGTATCGATGTGACATTTGATATGGAGGTAGTTTGAGACTCTAGAAAGGACATAGAATACCCTATATATGACATTTGATATGGAAGTAGTTTGAGACTGTAGAAAAGACATAGGATACCCTATATATGACATTTGATATGGAGGTAGTTTGAGACTCCAGAAAGGACATAGAATACCCTATATATGACATTTGATATGGAAGTAGTTTGAGACTCTAGAAAGGACATAGGACACCCTATATATGCCATTTGATATACAGATAGTTTGAGACTCCAGAAAGGACATTGGATACCCTATATATGACATTTGATACACAGGTAGTTTGAGACTCTAGAAACGATATAGGATAGTTTTTTTTTTATCTGGAAGAAAGATGCACGGTTCTAGAGAGATGATTAAGATCGTTGGTGAAACCGCGGAAAAGTTGAAAATAAATATGACAGGTAACGTTAACCAGGTTGCATATTTCGTTAACATTGTACAATTTCGATTTCGTAAAACTGCTAAGTTATATTTGAATAAAATATTTGGTACTATCAGAGCCATGTTCGTGTCACATCTCACATCACTTACCGGCTATTACTGTCAACTTAAGAGATAAATTATCTTCACGACGAAATTCAATGTAATGTACTTATTTGTGCGTGGATAATCATGAAATAACGGGCATAAAATATTGTGCCAGACTCGAAATTTTACGTGTAAAAACTGGAAGCAGGTGACGGTAACTGGTTTCGGCCGAAATTAAAGGTCTTGTTTGCGATCTAGAACAAGATAAACTTAAAAATCAGGCATAAAGCGAAATTTAATATCGTAACATAAAATGATCTTTAAGCTATCTGTATGCTTACTTTTCTTTTGTTGACTTGACTTTGGTCTCACCTTGTGGGAAGTGAAAACAAGATATATGACGGAGCACGCTTACCCAGATGATGGCTTATACCTAAATACGCTGGTCCTTGCGCTTTACGCATTTTATTTTCTAAGAGTGTCTTGTATTAAGTATGTTATGAAATAATGAAATAATGATCTTTATTCTGTGAGTAGGCCGCAAGAGCACTTTTACAAGTCTGACTCTACGGCGTTTCCCAAGAAGAAAGCCGAAACAAACTCAACAGTCAGTATTTTTTTCGAAATATGTCTTATATATATTACAATATGTGTACTTAGCCTATCCTAAATATATGTTTTGAGTATAATAAACTCAATGCGTAGTTCTTCAAGAAAACATATGAAAACTTATAAAAGTAAAAAAAAATAGAATATAAAAAAGCAAAATAATGTTTTTTTTTTAAATTATTTTAAATTGTTTGTGAATGTACTACCACACTAGTTGGATCTAACGCTCTGTCAGGTTGTCAATCAGCAAGGAGCGAATCCATGGTGCTGGTAACGTCATTATGACGCATAGTCGCATATAGAATGTTTTTTTTTTTTTAAACAGCATTGCAAAACCCCATTGATTCTTAATAGTTTAATAATGTTAGTGTACATATGATAGTTTATTAATAACAATGTTTTCTATATCGATACCTTTGTTCACACTCGTACTAATTACAATATGTTTGCCCATGGAATTTCAACTTTACGTATTTGTGCACTCACGTACTAATTACAAGCATTTTTCTCAAACAGTTAGTACGATTGTGCTCTAAGGTATCGATATATAAAATAATGTAAACATTAAAATATGATACGAATAAAATATTTTATTGGGTAATGTTATTCTAACAAAAAAATCCTCAAGTAAATGAAACAACACCACATATGTTTCGCTGGCGACACATGACGAAGTATGAAGAGCGCTTAACATTTAAGCATAATATCGCATCTTTTTTTCTTTTTACATTTTACACGCACATTCAGGGCAATATAAGTTTCGAATCTCCCGCGAGTTATAAAAAAAATGCGTTGTCATAATCCCTATAACCGCACATGGAGCAAATATTGTTGAAGGCAAACCTTTCGTCATCTAAATATCAGTTAACTACTGAAGTCAATAAGTAGATGTGTGATTAAGTAGGTATCTATAATCTAAATAAAACACTATGTATATATAGCTTGATGTCATACGTCTGTCATTGGGACCATAGTTTCGCTGCTTGTTAATCAGGTATCACAAAAAACACTCCAATACCTATATTCAATTCAAAGAAACACACGAAAATCGAACCGCTGTAAACATTATACATGATTGTAGGATCAAAGGGTTAATTGCGGGTTTAAATTGCTTCACAACACCATACACGGTTGTTTTATGAAACGTGAAATCGTCAGTTATCTCGGACATAATTGAAAAGTTCGGTCTGATAATGGCTCAGAATGTTACAAGCTTTTTATAGGTTTTTGGGTGTTCCGGTCCGTCATCAATAAGTATGTTAATCTGAAAGACGGTGTTATCTACTTATCAGTACTTGTCTGTTGTACGTGTGTACACTACCAGTCTTCGAATTGATTTAATGTCTATACGGAAAAAAAAATTAAACATTTATTAATTGCTACACAATATGGTACAATCAGATATGACAAAAAAGACAGGGGGGGGGGGGGGGGCGAAGTACTCCTGCATTAAATAAAATTAAACAACTTCGTTTTCCACTTCGCCAACACGCTAACATGCTGGGTAGGATTTCGCGACCTGGTACCCAGGGCCAGTACGTGACGGACCTGCGGGTGGGCCGATCTTCAGCGTTATTATAGCGTTTATTTTTACAAGAAATAATATTCTGAATTAAATTTTTATCAAACCGATGAGCAACGCTCGGAGGTTCGCCCGTTAGTAGTGTCCTACTAAATAAAATTTTAACTAGTTAAAAATCGGTGACTTAAAAGTACTCCATTTTATCATTCGACATAATTATTGTCGATGAAATGAAATTACGTGAAACGTTGACTTCGACAGATATTCGATAAAAAGTTTGTCGATAAATTCAAGGGTAAACCGTTTCACCATTCGCTGTGCGCCGAATATATAATAAAGTATTATAATACATTTACAGTCAATAACAATAACATATCAATAACCGTAACCTCTTTCATTAAAAACAAATATTTTTTTATAGCTGAACTTTCTGTTTTTTCTCAACTGGGCTTTACAAAGAAAATACACGTGTAATATTTACATCTGTTCACAGGCGTGCCTGTTCAAAAACATGTTTACGTACGAGTATAAATACTACGTCGTTGGTATAATAAAAGTATTCTTCTTTAATTTGCTAGAAAAGTTAATCTGACAGTGAGCTACATAAACAGTGGCATCACCGCTGATAGAACTAAAGACACGTTTCTCACGCGTCTCGTGTCTGGTTTTTCCACAGCGTGGTTTCACACAATCGGCCTCTGTCCAAACGACCAAAATAGTACATTTAGCCCCTAGGGTTTACTCGTAAAAGAAAGCAATATAATCCCATACAAATTTCAATGATACTGAAAAACACACTTGCGGCCAGCGACATACTCCTTACGAATAATTAAAAACAAATAAACGAACCTGATCGGATTAGCGAAACTTTCTGATAGAATTGCTCAAACTGTACTTTTAGTTTTTCATGAAATATAAGAATTTAATGTAAGTATTTTTTGTTTTCTGTTTAACACGTGGCTAAAAGCTATTATGACACTCAGACATATTTGTCCTCGCTCACTTCGTGAGCTCGTCCAAAAAATCACTTCGTGTCATAATAGCTTATTTTAGCCCCTTGACAAACAATCTACTATTTTTTAATTGAAAGTATATAATACAACTAAACAAGCGTAGGTATAATTCTTACGTACTTTATAAATCCTGACTACAAATATAATGTTTACAGAATTGCCATCGGGAAAAACCGGAAATACGGCAAAATACGAAGTATCAATCAAATATAAAACATTTAAAAAATAAAGTTTCGCAGTCCTGTGTCTTGTTCCTTGATGAGATGTATTACAGGATCCCAAGCTGGTGGTACCGACAACCCATCTTCTCTATTGAAATTAGGATGCTTTTTAATTTCAATAGCCTCGCGTAGCATTCTGGGAAAATTATCTTTTCTCTTTGGCAAGGATAGAAGATAATCCTAAAATTGATAATCCTAATGGTTTGGTTTGTGAACTGCGAACATGTCATTTAAAAATTAAATTAAAATAAATTATTTTAAATAATACACCTAATAAGGTTAAATTAAAATTTCAATATCCACTTTACTTTTGACATTGCTAATAAAGTTTCATATGGGCGTAAATATGTCCACCATTTAATACGATAACTCATTAACAAGTTGCGACCAGTCGATCTAAGTTTTGCCCTCGGGAAAATTCATACTCATGTGTTTTCCCGATGGTAAAATATTATTCACCACATCTGTACAGTACACCCTATGTTCAAGAACTCTCGCAACCAAGTCAAATCTGTTACAATTATATTAAAGTCCATCAAACCGTTTATATAAGCATGTTACAGAAAATACATACACCCGAAATACATTACCTTTTCTCTAATTATATTTTTTGCAGGTTTTTTTTTTATTACTAACGATACGTGTTCAAGTATGAGTATATCATCACCTTTGTGGCTCCTTACGAAATTATAATTTTATAAATAATTGGAAATTACTGTATGTAAGTTGATAATGTATAAATGTAAGCAAATACCTACACGCCGAATGTATGTAAGTATCTTCAAACACGATCACTATGCTGCCAATGAATAAATAACTCATTTTGGCTGTGGGAGAGCGTCGATGCCACAGAGAGCAGTCCACGCTCAGAGATAAGTCTGAATTATGTACTGAATTGTATTCTAGATGTCACTGTTTTCACTTACTCGCTAATGCTACAATTTCTTATCTAATTCAGCCTAATCAACCATCCATCTCAATCAAACACGCAGCTAACTCTAATAAGCATATCCTATCACGTTATTATACAAATGGGTCTTTTGACTGTCATAACCACTTAAATCATAAAAATTGTCCGAATTTTCATTAGTTATTGTCCCATATTTCTAAGAAACTGTTAACTTTACAGGATTTCTACAAACCAAACCTAACCTAATTGGCTCTACAGAAGGCCCTTTTCAAAGATCCTGAAAATTTTACGATTTCAGAATTATGACTAATGATTTTATGACTTACATTATTGCTACACCGAGTAAGGCGCTCTACGTGTCGCGCTTGCATCACTCCGCCGTGGCTGATGACGTGGTGGAGTTCGTCCACCAGAAGACTGGCTTCTCGCTGAGGGTGCACCAGCTGCGGTCCCGCCACTACGTGCACTTCAGCTCGTTTGTGGTGACATCGGCATCGAAAGTGCAGAATTCTGGCCGAAGGGTGTAGTGTTTCGGTAGTTCCGGGGCAATCCGCCGAATCCTACACCAGATGAGACGAGGCAATGAAGCCACGGAGTTTCGTCGCCTAAATTGAAATAGTTTCAAGTTTTTCTATATGTCTTTGTTTTTTGTAGTTCACAGTGCCTTGGTTTTTACTGTAATGCTGTGTAAATTTTGAATAAGCTATATAGAATATTTTCTTCTGTTTCCGCGATTATTAGTCATTGAAATAAAACAATTTAACGGATTATATCGCGTATATTATCTCATTTTAGTTCCCCGTGACCATGGAAAGTTAGAAAGCTTCCGAAACGTCGGGAACTAAAATGAGATAATGTACGCGATATAATCCGTTAAATTATTTTATTTCAATAATTTATTCTATTATAAAGTTGTAAAAATGAAATGTCTGTACATTGAAGATATTTAAAAAAAAAGATTGTTACGTAAAGGCGGTCACTGAATCGATTTCTTTTTTTAATTTTTGTATGTTTGTATGTGTCGTGGCTTCATCACGCAAATTCGGCTTAACGGATTCCAACTATTTTTGGTATACGGGTAGCTGCGTATCTCCAAATGGTTGTAGGATACTTTTTACCCAACTACGCTGGAGAAAAAAAGATAGGCTTTTTCTCCTTTGCGGACGAAGTTGCGGGCGCCGTCTAGTAAATAAATCAATAAATTATGGCTTTCAAACAAATGGATCGCATACAAATATCATGTTCTAAATATACGCAGCTTAGCCAACATATTGACTTTACACCAAACCTATGTAAGTAGGTTCATAGTTTTGGATCTAATTTATGAGGGAAAATATAAAAATTACACATTCTCAAGTCTGCAAGGAATCTGTATTGATGCTATGAGTGGAGTCTGCGACATAATCGCATATGTACGATGCTTAAACGCTCGAGGGACTTGCCTCGCCTTATGTACATATAGGTAGGTACAGTCAGCATTAAATGAGTGTAGAATCCAAAGCGTCGACACGTATCTTTATGCTTTTAAGAATAAAGATGTGTTGCGATATATTTTGCACCTTGGTTACTAAAGAGTATTTGATGTTGACTGTACGAGACGACACGGTACTTAAAGAGACCCCAAAAACATGTTTAAAAACGATTCGCAGTATCGTTTACATTTTCTTGCAACAGTGGAAATAATACCGACACAGTTTATGTGATTCTTACCAATGTTGATGAGATTTAGATCCTCTGTCTCGTTTTCACGCATAAGTTTGAATGTGTGTAAGAAAGAGAGCAATTATCACAGGTGTGAATTCTCCCATGATATTTTACAGAAGCTCTTACGCAAAGCACGAATCCGGTGTCTCCAGATACTACGTCTTTCTTTACGCTCATATTGACATTATTTTATTTCACACTAGAGGCGGGCAACTCCGTCGAAGTTTAACGTAATCGGGTTAAAGGTATTCTGTTGTACTGGTAGGTAGGTAGGTTATTCTGGTACGCCGGTTGCGCTTGGACTTAATTTCAAAGGATTACATTGTACGCTTAGAAAGTGAGCGTGAAGAAAATTATGGAAATTGGAAACTCGAATTTTTAAAAATATATCTATACGACTGGCCCTACATGTCCTACGCATAAGGAAGACTGGGTAAGGTTGTCTCAAGGGTTGGTTGTTACCCGACGGCCATAACAAAAAACTGAACGAATGAAGAAGTTCATCGACCGATGTCGAGTGATCGCGAGAGCTTTATCGAGGAGGGAGATATAGCTCTCGCGATATTTCGACACCGGTTTATAATCCATTGTGGCCGCTATGACAACTGACCTGTGAACCATATCCGGCCACCCCTATCTACATTCCGAACGGGTACGCCAGTACTATGTTGATGGAAAAGTCGTGAATTGTAATTTTTAAAAACATCTTTTTTTAATTCAATTTCACTTGGTATATCGTGTCACACAAAGTAATATAGTCCGATATATAAAACAATCATTGATTTTATTTTGTATTTATAGTCCGAAGTCAACTGGATGGTTGTATCCACTATTGAGCCACGCCGGTTGTGTCCGGACGTACCTAACCTCAAAGGATTACGGTTAACAAGTGATACGGTTAGCAAGTGAGCGTCAGGGGAAGAAGGCACTTGGAAACTTTGAACGCCAGTTTGTTTTTAAAGTTAAATTAATTTGTTTATGTTCACTGTTCATTAATTTAAAAGCTATCAACGACGTTGTAACATGCACCGCAACTGATATTCAAAAAGAAGACCTTTTTAATTTGGCAAAATTATTAAAATGTTTGCTACGCCATATCTTGGCCATTTTTGGATCAATTTTGTGAATGAACCCATGGTGCCTGAGGTCCCATTTAAATTTGAAGAAAAAATTTCACTTCTAATTTAGACTAATGACAAAAATACCTTTTTCAAATTTTAATGGGACCACAGGCTTATATATTGTACTTTGGCAACTGTACTTTTCTTTAAACATCCTCTAACCAAGACTATTCCAAAGATCCCAAACTCGGTAGGAGTGCGTTATTTTATAACAGAGTTCCTATGACCACCATCCGACTCCATCATCAAATCAGCTCGATGGTATCTTAACACATTCACGACCGCAAACCTCCACGGCGGGCGTTTCCGCTCGTAGCAAGTTTTCACTACATACAGTTTTTCCCATATTATTGGCTATGAGCGTAGCGGTACGAAAATGTCGGTTGCGCAAAATATTGCATTGTCACCAAACTTACAAGATTTCAGCTCAATTGAAACTATCGATTTGCAAGATTTGATTACAGAGAGGGACAGGTTAAACTAAATAAAACCTTGTAAAATAAAAAAGACATACAACAAATAAATATTTAGGTCAGTCTTACAGAAAAGTATGCATACTTATATAGATAACTAGAAGATATCGCTCCTGCAACTTCGTTCGTGAAGGAGAAAAAGTCATATCTCCTCGTTTCGTCTTCAGCGTAGTTGAGTTAAATGTATTCTATAACCATCTATTGATACCTAGCTACCCGTGTACCAAAAATAGTTGAAATCCGTTTAGCCGATTCGGCGTGATGAAACCACAAACATACAAAAGATATATAAAAAAACTTTTTGCTTCAGTGACTTCCAAATAGTCCGTTACAATACGGACATTTGATTATTACAACTTTATTATAGTAAATATTAATATGTTAATACATTGAAAAAATCTAAAAATACACTAATACATGCCCTTGTCGGTATTTGAACCTGGGACTGCTTGCATGTAGACGGTGTGTAACAATCAATAACTTGGGGCTATAGACAAAAATACCTAAACGTTGGATAGACTCAACTATGAGTAAGTATAGTATGCAATTATGGACTTGAGTAATAAACAAGAAACCCGTATATTTCTTATGCACAACCTTCGGGAACCTTTTGCCCTGATGATGTGCATAAGTAAGGACCTAATCACTTAAGCAATCACCTTTAGAACCCTCTAAGAGTATTAAACAATTGGTTAGTTACATAGTATCGGTAGATCGTGTACATGTATTAAACTTTTTGCTTTATTTCTGTGCCATCAATCTAAAATTATATATATTTTTTACTTTTTTTCTTTTTTGTTGGTTTAAGTTTTCACAGCATCTTAGATCTTAGTCCGTAACGATGTGTAAATAAATTCATATAAATAAATAAATAACAAAACAAATCTAGCTTCAAAAATTCTGCATCTGTTGGGATACTAACGACCTCTTGTCCTAGCCGCACCTGAAACATCATACTGCGCAGCCTATTATAAGGAACATAACATTAATATTTCAGTGCATGTTTGAGAAAATATTTGTATTTATTTATATAAGAATATATTATGGATTACTTGTATTTTTAGTTTGAAGATGTATAATTGTTAGATTTTTACTTGTTATTTATTATATTACTAGCTTCTGCCGCGACTTCGTTCCGCCTTTAGTTCGTTTATCGCGAATAAGGGTATTTTTCCGCGATAAAAGGTAACCTATGTCCTTCCCCTGAACTTAAACTATCTTCATTCCATATTTCATTTAAATCGGTTCAGCGGTTTAAGCGTGAAGAGGTATCAGACAGACAGACACATTTTCGCATTTATAATATTAGTATGGATTGATTGATTGTGAAATTTTAAATAAATGATATGTTAATTTATAAAAGTAAGTAGGCAATTAATAATTTGTAAATGTTGTATTTTCAAACACGATTACATTGTTACTAAATAAATCAACTTGAACTTAATATAGAAAAAAAGAAAGACTAATGCTACCAGCACTTTACATATTTGAGGTAGCAAATTTTGTTAAAATAAAGCCCCAATTACTATATTAAAAAAATATAAATATTACAAGACAATGTTTAAACAAATTGAACTAGTCCCACGGTAAGCTCAATAAGGCTTATGTAATTTAGCATACTAATTATGTACATATAACCACGACAGTTATTTAATTTTGGCATCTAGTTTATTGATTTCAACGGTAATTATAAGAACGAATTCATATTTAATCACTTAATTCAACTAAACTTAAGATAAACTTTTCAAAAATTTGCAAGGCGACAGGCAAAACACAGATCACTGTTTAAAATTTATTACCTTATTGTACCTAATACTAGTGATGTATATAATAAAATTATATTATATTCTACAAATTCTGTGATTGTCAAAACACTGACAAGCAAAACACAAAGGCTATTTAATTTATCTCCTTGAGGGGGTCCATATCTCAGACTGTTTAAATTTAAATGCCGGCGTGTATACGCCATACATAACATACACCATACATTAGGCATTATCTGGAAGTGGGCGCGGCAGATAATCCCGCGTGCATGCTGCGGCGGCATGACATTCGCACAAGCTTTTATGCTATCGTGACGCAGGGGACAGACAGACAGTATAGCAATTTACTATACATATTACGTTTTTTTTTTTAATTTCCTTTATTAGATACCGACACTGGCACTGGCCGACACGCGTAGCATGACATTAGCGTAAATCGAATAAAATGAATTTTCACCTCTTTTCCTATTTCATAGATACCCTTTAAGTAAAAAAATACGTATGTCGAAATAAAGGGTTAAACAGCAACAAGCTTTATTTAGAATCTAGAAGGCGCCCGCAACTTTGTTCGCGGAGAAGAAAAAAGATATAACCCCTCTTTTTTATTTAGCATAGTCGGGTAAAAAGTATCCTATAATCATCTGGAGATACCCAGCTACCCGTGTACCAAAACTAGTTGAAATCGAGCGATCGGATCGGCGCAACGTCCAAACGCCTGATCGTGACACGCGATCATGCCACGCGACGAGGATCTGATCGGGCAAATGATACAAATGTGGACGCACCTTTAAATTGTTTATAATGTCTTATATTTATTTGATACTGACACTGTACTCAATAAAAAAATTGATTGACCCAGACATTGATGCCAATGGCTCTGACATTAAAATAAATCTCAAGAATCTTAAATATAGGTCAGTTGTATTCTCTTACTGTTACTAGAGTAACTGTTGTTTCAAGACGCTTATCTGTGCCCACTCCATACGCGGTTGGAATACCACACCGTCCCTTTATGCGCCGCGTTAAGATGTACACTAGGGGACCCTCGGCAGTGGTCCCTTAACTCTGGAATAACAGAACATTTACCATTACGATGGGAGCATTATGGGGTTTTTGTGGAGAAAGGATCGTGTTTTTACGTGATTTAAGGAATCGGGTTGTTGATATTGTTAAGCTAGGATTTTTTCGCGTAATTTGTTAAATTGTGGAATTGTAATTTAGTTTATTAAAATAAATGGTTCGATGACGACTAGAAGTAAAAATTTTGGATGAGCATTTTATAAACTCGCCAATCTATAAAATGCAAACGTATCTCGCGGACACAAATACTTGTAGTAATTTAAGGGGCAAGATCTAATCATTTTATACATATATTTTTTCTACTCCTGTACTTCTTTCTGTCATTTAAATGGTTACCAACTCTAATATAAGGACATACATTACTTAAGACTTGCAAAACTCTATAGTCTATTTCCCAAAAAAGCATTGCTAACGTATTCCTTGGTGCCACAGAGTACAAAATTTCAATCTAATAATTTATATTCAGTGTGTCTTAAACTAATGTTATATGAAATAATTTATATTACCAACTTAACAAACCGCCGAATTCATACAGTTTTAAATTAAAAAAATAATAATGTGCGTAAATGCATTGCTTGCAAATTAAAAAAAAAAACATTTTTTACAATTTACGTACACATATTTTATTGCCTATTTTTTTTTCAAATCATAACATGTTTTCATCACTGGCAAATATACGCGAATTTAAAAAATAAGAAAGCCATAGATTTTTTTTTCCTATATTATATTACCATAGGCCATACTGCCACATCTTCTCGTGATTATTATTAAGTGTTAAATCCAGTTAATAATGTCTTCAGTAGAAAGCCATAGATATTGATTGACATCTCGCTTTTTAATTTTCTTTGTGGCGCTAAATTTTATTCATCTTAATGTTGTTGGTTGTTGTCTTGTTATAAACTGTTGAAAGTGAGAAAAATGTAGGAAGACGAGCCTAATTGTACTTACTACCGAATAAATTTGTGTCGTGGCGCAAGAAGTATCAAACAATTTGCTGCTAGAAAAATTTCGGCGCAAATATAAATATTTAGACTTTTTATGTTTCATTAAAAAGTGCTTAGGGCTCATTCATTAATTACGTAGGGATCCCTGGGGGGAAGGGGTTTGAAAAATCTGTCGTAATTAATGAATGGCCCCTTATTCGTAGAAAAACTATTGAATATAGACTTTTGTTTTAAACTGAGCTAATCGGCTTAAAGAATACAGTGGCCGATTCGCTCAGTTTAAAAACCAAAGACTATATACAACTTTGTATGATTCGTTCTAAAACGCTAGTGGCGTCTTTCTTTCCGATACTCGCTATTGTCCTTACGTAATTAGTGAACGGCCCCTTAGGCGTAGAAAAACTATTGTATGCAACGTTGTATAATTGTGTCAAAAAACACTCGTGGCGTCTTTACTTACGCCACTCGTCTTTTTTAACCCCTATTATACAACAGTTGCATAATAGTAGATTGTTTGACAAGGGGCTAAAATAAGCCATTATGACACAAAGTGATTATTTGGACGAGCTCAGGAAGTGAGCGAGGACAAATATGTCTGAGTGTCATAATGGCTTTTAGCCACGTGTTAAACACTCTGCTTTTCACTTCGACTGCGAGAAAATAAAAAATACTTAACATTAATATTGTATATTTCATGAAAAATAAAAAGTACAGTTTGAGCAATTCTTTATTGTTAAATTGACAGCTTATATATTTTTTTAAACTTATAATGGCCACAGACAATTTTTACTTTTTAGTGTAAAGGGCTGCAATACGATCAGAAATTTTGGCCGATCTGATGAGGTTGGTTTGTTTGTTTTTAATTATTCGTAAGTAGTATGTAGCTGGCCGCAAGTTTTTTTTTTCAGTTTCATAGAAATTTGTATGGGATTATATGGCTTTCTTTTAAACCCTAGGGGCTAAATGTACTATTTTAGTCTCGCTTCGCGAAGTTAATATTTTGGAGCAGGAGAAGTGAAAAATACTATTACGTGACCGTCATACGTGTTACTATCTAAACACTCGCGAAGCCAAAACACTAAGGTATAAATCCAAGAGCTCTCAAGATCCACAAATAGGCAGCTCAGATTGGGGGTAAAGACATGTAGAGATGCTATTAGCGTTCTATAACAAGATATCTTCAGTAAATACACCAGACTTGCACTTATCCTGGCTTCAGATCGTTTTAGTGCATAGAGATGTGCGGTTTCGCATACAAACAATTACAAACAACAAAGTTACAAGATGTTATATTCTTATATAAATAAATACTAATATTTTCTCAAACATACACTGAAATATTAATGTTATGTTCCTTATAATAGGCTGCGCAGTATGATGTTTCAGGTGCGGCTAGGACAAGAGGTCGTTAATGGAATTCCATACAAATCATGCAAGCCCAGGCCGGCAAAGTCCTCTTTTGTAATTTCCATTCCACATAAATTTGGGCACAGGCATCATGACATTCTGCCACTATGCGTATTAAAAAAAAAACTTTGATATTTTTGTTGTTTATTTAATTGCATGTTTGAAAAAAGCACTACATATACATATCTCTGCGGTAAATATAGGGTTGCCCGCCTCAGACCTATCCCCCATCTATATGTCTTTGGCCGGCAACCCCTTTCGTCCTGGCCTCGGTAGTAATGTACTATTAAATAACGTAAAAAATCCAAGACTCGACCTGGATTAAGCGGCTAACCTTATGCCTTATGCCGGGACGCAGGCTCTGCTAAAGAAGCTACAGAGTCCAGTCAGTTTGTCTTCGAACTTTGTTACTATTTGTTACAAGATCTTTGCATTTTAATCGACGTTTGTGCCGCTAGCGCCATGGTAAACATTTATCGAATTAAACTACCCTAACAGAGAATATACAACCGGGAAAAATTATAAAATGCACACCTCTGTGAAATTTGATGTTCCGGACTGATCGAATTTAAGCATATTTATTTAATACAAGCTTCTGCCCGCGACTTCGTCCACCTTAAATTCGTTTATAGTGGATAAGGGTATTTTTCCGGGATAAAAAGTAGCCTATGTTTGCCCCTGGACTCAAACTATCTCCATACCAAATTTTATTTCAATCGGTTCAGCGGTTTAAGCGTGAAGAGGTAACAGACAGACAGACACACTCTCACATTTATAATATTAAATATGGATTGATAACTAGGGACTGACAGCGGCTGAAACATGCGTAGAATCACCCAGAAACTCATCTATGACACCTTAGTTTTGTTAGGGTTAAGAAGAAAATAATATAGCACTGTGACTATACTCAACGCAAAACGAACCGGCCACCTATATCATGATACTATTTCGTTCACACTTGCGTGGTCTTAATAGGTGTGAAAAAAATAGCTGTATGATCTCGATCACCAGTTTGTTTTACGTTAAGTAATAGTAGGTACATTCAATAGCTGTTATAGTTATATATACAAGGTGCCCGCGAGAAAAACAAAAGATTTTAACTTCGAATTCCTAAGGTCATTATAGGATAGGAGCAAGAAATGTTCCATAAACATATCCGGCTTACTTTTGAAGATACTTATTATAAATTTTCATGTAAACAATCCAGTGTTTTATTAAAGTGCATTAAGAGGATACACTAGTGGCCGTTGCTCCATACAAGCGTAATCCCCCGTTTCCTGCCTGGATTTCTCCCTTACCTGTGCCATACCCTTATGTTTTATTTTTCTTAATAATTTGTTTATTTTAAGAATTGGAGGCCCTCTAAAACTGCAAAAATGCCACCATCCGGCGCCATAAGTAGTTCAGTAAACAAATTTAACGAATATAAAAGAAAAACAGAAAACATAAAAGCATAGCCGAAGCCCTCGTTATAATGTATGTGAAAGAAAACTAAAATTAGTCCAGTTTTGGCAGAGGAAATAGGGTAATACAAAACCCTGTTTTCGCCAATTTTTTGTATGTCAGATCGTTCCGAGCTGCAGTTGTCCCTTTTGCACTGTAATACGGGAGATTTGAGGCGATGCGATAGCAATAGTTTTTAAAAGTACCAAATTTCTAAAAGCCTTTTGCTAGTATATCCTCTTAAGCTCTTTTGATCGCGACGTTGCCACGTATGTTGCCAAGTTTCGCTTCGCTATTGACAAACATCAAAGTGATACTAACTCACTAACGTCATTTTTGGAAAAATAATCGTCACCATTTTATTAAAAGGGATAACTTTCGTAGAGAAGCGGAAGTTATTCAACTTTTATGTACAAAAATGTACTAGAAGAAAATATTATGTATAAAACTATTTTTTTTTTGCTGAATTTGACTTGGGTCTTATAACATTTTGTACTCCTCGGGCCTCAGACATGCGAGGATTAAATCCTTCGAATTCCTTGCCGAAGACCAGCAAAACAACAGTAGAGAACTTTCAAGTAAAATGCTACCTATTGGTAGCATCCCTAACGCACTCTGCATAATAAATGACCGGAGTAAAATGCGAGCAAAATCCCCAGTAAATCATAAATGGAGCAATGACTCACTCAGATGCATTGTAACAATTGCACTTCCAACGATGCAAAAACAAAGTAATGCCGTAAATTTGCTTGCGGTAAAATTTTGACAGGGATTTGGGATTAAAATAGAAACAGAACAGAATATACAGTTAAATTAAAACAATTTAACGGATTATATCGCGCATATTATCTCATTTGAGTCCACCCGTGACCATGGAAAGCTGAAAAGCTTCCGAAACGTCGGGAACTCAAATGGGATAATATACGCGGTATAATCCGTTAAATTGTTTTATTTCAATGAGTAATAATCGCGGAAATAGAAGAAAATAGAATATACACTTGATTTTTTACGAAAATCTTGATGTTTTATCATCACGATCTGCGTGTTTTTTTTTAAATGAATTTCTTCAATAAAAAAAATGATGAAAAGATTCCAAGACTCTGACTAGACTTGAACTAGTGCCTTGTGCCTTGCCGGGGCGCACGCGCGGCCAATTGAGCTGTCAGCCTGTCCGCAAACAAATAACAAATAGTGACAAAATTTTATTCCAGATAATAATTAACATAACAAAAAAAAAAAATAAGCAATTTGATGCAGCCGTTCTTCGGGTACATACATTTCTTCAATAGGGAACATGCATGAAATTTTTTCATCGCTTTTCGTAAAGAAATATCAAAATACCATAAAAACTATACCAAAAAGTGAAATTAAAATTAAAATCGGCCATAAATACGTACGATATAAGCATTTTAAACTATTAATTAGACAGCGATTTTACAGAGAGGTCCGACATAGACTGTTACGTCACAGTCTACTACGGTCATATAAATTCCATATTAAATTCTGTTTTGCTAGAAAGAGATAGAATGAAATGTTTGATGGCTTATATCTTGGGTATTTTATAGTTATTTGAAAATTCTTTTTGTCTACTGTTTGTTACATAAATAAGCTTTTAATAAAGCAAAAATTAAAATGCATGCATGACGATTAAAATGAGCAGACGGATTGCGTGATGGTAAGCGATCACCGTCGCCCATACACACTTGCAACACCAGAGGAGTCAAGTGCGTTGCCGGCCTTTCAGGATAGAGTGCGCTGTTTTCTTGAAGTCCCTACTATAAGTCAACCATATTTTAGAACTATAAAACTATTGTGCTTTTGAATATATAATTATAATAATAACATATGGCGCCTAGGCGGATAAAGTTCCATTTTGGGTTCCATTGACTAAAGGTTTAATAGTATTAGATAAATTACCGACATTAACTATTTCCATATAAGCAGATATGTTAAATAACCTCAGACATCAGTTATTACCTATCTGCTACACAGCTCGGCTTATGTATATACTACAAGCAATCCAACTTCATGCCTCCAGGCCAGGCTTAGTGAAGTCAATTCCGCTCTAAGGGATAATTGCTTCTAACAATAGACGTTAGGAATATCAACGTTTCATCTAACATGATCTGTGCCGTGAAACTCAATCTGTTTGTTTCCTAAAATGACCTGCCAAGCGAATTACATTTATTTGGTTGTCATACCAGTATTTAAACATTTTTATTACTTCTGCTGGCACACTTGTATCCCTACTTAACTTATTCCACAGAACATTGTATGAGACCAAGTCAAATGCCTTCGACAAATGCAAAAAACACGCAAATACCCGTGTATTCCTGTCGGTGTAATACGACTGCGTTTATAAAAGCAGCAACAGTCTTCGATTGCATGTTCGTATACATAGACCCAAACTATTTGTTATGATATCCTATAACGGAAGAAAAGTCCTCATTAAAATCAACGACCCTTACAAACAAAACAAATTACGTATCATCTCGTTGTTTTCTCATCTTAATGCCCATATAATGTTCCGATTGATCGTTATGAAATGATTTGTGTTCGACAAAACAACCAAGGAAAATAAATCAGTTGTTTTCCATTACTGAACAATAGTCTCCCACCAAAAACATTTCAAGTAAAATTGGCGGCCAAGACTCACAAACTCATAACGCTTTCGCTGTGAAAAAGTTTCTCTATTTTTATATATAAATCTGCTAAGATTGAGTGAGCCTACTCCATACAAAATTTTAGCTTTCTAGGACATCAGCGACATGATGCTAGTCGCGTTTATCACGAGATAAATGATATGATAACACGTCTGTCACTCTCGCACTCACATACTTGTCAGAAGGTGGCGGTAGCCATGTCAATTATTTATCGCGTGACAAATGCAACCATCATAGGGCCGCAGGAATACCCTAGTTTTACTAGTTATGTATACACCTGCACCTCCCTTTATGGAGGGAGGTTGAAACTAGCATATTTCTTATTTTTACTGTTCTTTGTATCAATTGTTTTTATACTTCTAAAGTGGCAAACAAGCGTACGGCCTGCCTGATGTTAGCAGTCACCGCAGCCTATGAACGCTTGCAACGCCAGGGGCATTATTTGTATGTTGCCGACTCTTTAAAATCCTATTCATTTCCTATCCTATCCATTCGTAACCTCCAGGGAAAACCATGGTTCCGCATTCGGAATTTTAGGCTTCATGCCAAATTTCAGCTTTCTAGGATATCGAGACCCTCTAGAGGTTTTGATGAGTGAGTCATGTAAAGTCAATATAATGTAAAGTATAAAAGCTAGATCAATGAAACTTAGTTTAATATGTTTACTAACTACATAGGATAAGTCCTATGAATGTAGGCACTCCGGTCTTCTCTGGGACGAGGCTAAGTGGGTATGAAAATGAGACGGAACAGTTCGATAAGAGGTAGGTCGTGCCCCGCCTTCCTTTTTGTTCGTCTTGGCGGGGCCACTACCGTGTCCCTAGATTGAAATTCGATATTTCTGTTCCATGAGAGCTACCGCGCTTAAATTCACTGCTAGAGGCACTAGTGTAGACAGGGTCTTTAGAAATGTCAAGGACCATTAAAACAAGAGGACTGTCAGTTGCCATACTTTGGATCGTGTCCCGACCGCAAGGAGATATTCTGGCAAAAACTAGAAAGCGCTTTAAAAGTAAACATTTAACGATGTTACACTTAACATAGTATAGTAACAATTAGTTCGCAAATAAATAAATCGTAACGTTTAAATCCTTTGTCACGCTTGCAAAGTTGAATAATTGTAAAATAATTATTTGTTATACAAGGATGCAAAGTTGTATTTTACCCGCGAGTGTGGAATTGAAACAAGAGCAAGTGGAAGAAATCTATCTACAATAAAATTCTGAGCATAGCGAGTGTTTCAATACACGAGAAGCAAAATACAACTTTGCACCCGTGTGTAACACAAAACTTTTCACCTCACTATATCGAGGAAAGTGCAACCTGCTAAAAACAGCTCATAAGAAATAAGTTTTTATTTGTACCTACACATTATAATCATCAACATCATTTAAATTAGAATCATCATGAATAGAAAAGTTTTTAAGTAAAATTTAAAACCGACGGCCTCCCCAAAGATCTCCACAACAACCGGCCGTTTACCACGATCGTGACCAGACCATATATCTTTCTACGCTGCGTCGTCCTGTGCGCGGTTGACACTCGAGAGGCTGTTCTGCCCCAACGGCACCATTACCTATGTATCTACCTACAATGAGGTTTAATTTCGCTGTCATTTCGTAGTATTTTATGTTTATGAGACTTAAATTGATTCTTGTGTAGGTTTGTTAAAATTAAATCATTGACCTCGCCAAGGTACAGTCGACTACAAAGAGATGTATCCACTTTTGGGCCTTAATTAAAATGCCTTAAGGTGAAAAAGTGGATACATATCTTTGTAGTCGACCGTACCTATATTTCATTACAAAGTAGCTAGTAGTGGTACTGTCAACAGCAAAAGTGATCATTTTAGTAGTTTGTAGCACTGACGTAACAATACTGCGACAATTAGGATGCTTTATAAGAACTAAATTGATCATCTACTTTCGCTGTTGACTATACCACTACTAGCTACTTTGTAATGGAATATAGGTACCCTAGCTAGGGCAATGATTTAACACTAACGACCAGTGACGTGGCGTCCATATAAGCCGATTCCCACCGGGTTACCCAAGGAAAGGCGTAAACCTCCTATTTCTTTAAATATGAGTAAATTAATACGGTTCGGCTTCCCTTGTAATTTTCCTGACTCTACGCCTCTGCTAACGATCTAACAAATATTCCCAGGCACGAAGTCGTCGGAGATAGGCCATAAGTTAGTCTTATTTCATTCCCTTCGGAATCTATCCGACAAGGTTTATTAATCAACACATCGTATCAGGTACTCGTACATCGTACAAGATACATAAACTACTCGAAACAAATTAATGTCTGGAGTATAGTTTTAATTGAATATGTGGAATGCAATCAGGATTGAAGAGATCCGTTGAAGAACCACAGTATCCGCCATAGCGCGGAGAATTTCAATACTTAAGTGGCAAGGCACATTTCTCATCGGGCCGACGAGTTCCTGAGCGCTGGCCACGCATCCGTAAGACGCAGCGAAGACGACCCCAGAAACTGGACTGATGACACGATTTCATTCGCTGGAGTCCGCTGAACATGGCCAGACCGGTCACAGTGGCGTTTTTTGGGATGGCCTGTGTCTAGCAGTGGAAAAAACGTTCACGGCCGATGATCGTGATGATGACCAAAAAATTGGGACTTAAAAACTAAAAAAATATTTTAAACATGTCATGGTTAATGAGCCGTTGACGACAATCCATGGTGAAATGAGCCCTAAAATGGGATAGTAATTGTTTTTCCGTAGTAAAGCAAGTAATAATAAAGATAATGTAATCTATCTTCCTAAAGGACGGCTCATCTGACGGTGAATTTATTAAAGTTCAACCTACATAAATTTAGAAAATGGCTCCCTTCCCACATTCAGGTAGTCTGACCCTCTGTTACAGTAAATTAAAATAAGTTAATAGCCTTGCGGTTAACAGATGGTTTGCAATATTACACAACTTTGATAATTGCGTGTTTATACGGCTCTTTTAAAGCTTATAAAGTGAACAGAGGTAAAGTAATATGGTGAAGTTATGTAACGGTCACAACGTGGTTTATTTTTAAACTTTTTTATGATTACTAACACACCGAAATAAAATAGGCCCACAAATTCTGGAGTCGTACTAAGGTCACTGGATCGATACAATCACCTCATTTTAATGGACACATTCCATTCCATTCTTTTCGTGGACACATTTTTGATGGCGTATCCGTAGATTTATGTACCGTTTAGAGCTTTTCCCCGGACAAGAACAGGACTTTTAAGAAATAGTTTTAAATCTCCTTCGAGGCATTTCGATAAAAATGAGTCCACGAAAGTGAAGCGGCTAAAACGCTGGAGTAATTACCCTAATGATAAATAATTTGGATATTTTTCCCGACCATAGTACACCAAAATAGGGGGCCATTTTCTTCTCCGCGGAGGATATTCGGGCACTTTCTAGTGAAAAGGTTTCTGGTAAAAAAATCATTTTTGTGACAAAGTTTTATACTGTTCTGATCTTTGATTTATCCATCAACTACACCGAGACGATCGTAACGAGCCCAAACTCGGTAGGATTTCGTTATTTTATAACAGAGTACCTACTTATGGCCATCATCAGACCAGCTCCATGGTGCCATATTATTGCATGTCATCGAAGTTACGTAGGTTTACCAAATTTCAGCTCAATAGGTCCCCAGGAAGTATTTCAAATCTTCCTTGCAAGATTTGTATACAATACCTACATACATATTATGTACTAGGGGGATTGGGTTCGTGATTGAAAAAGCACTTTTTTTCTACAGTTGGTCAAAAAGTACTACTTTACGTAGCTGTTTAGCGAGTGCAAAGTTAGTTTTCGCGAACTAGTCCTTTTCACTTTACTTATTGATGATGACGGTGATGGTGATGATGATGGTCATGATGATGATGGTGATGGTGATGATGATGGTGATAGTCATGATGATGACGATGGTGATGGTGATGGTGATGGTGATGGTGATGGTGATGGTGATGGTGATGATGATGGATGATGGTGATGGTCATGATGATGGTGATGGTGGTGATTGTGATGGTGATGATGATGATGATGATGCTTGCTTGTTGTTTTTCTATTTTTTCGCAACTGTATTAAAAAACGTCGTTCGATACAAGTGCGGAAATGTCATTCTCCACTCGTCCCGAGTCTTACTCACTATATCTCGGTACTCGTGAGGTAATGACATACTTTCCGCACTAGCATCGAAATGTACCTACTATTAAAACCGATGAACTAAAATGGGATTTATGTACACACAGTCACTTTACATGAACACACTTAAAACACTTTACGCTTATTATGCACTCGCAGTTGCCGTTGCTACCGACTGTAAACTAATCTCGCCTTTTAGGCCTGGCTAGACCTCCTGACTAGTAAAGGGATTCAGTAGGAGGAACGCGAACCCACAAACGGGAATGCCATCCGAAGTCGCTTAGAGTTGGAGTGGACGGTGACTGATCTCGCCGTATATTGGTCTCAAAATCGTCTGGAACGTTTACAAACAATTTATGGAAGGACGTTCGATAGGTACGTACTATGTAGTACGAGATTGATCGCGAACCTTTCCACCGCCGTCTCATTCATTCATTTCTCGAGTGCTCGGCGTCTCTATCACACCCTTGCAGAATAAAGGACTATTTCCATAAACGGCCCGCATCGGATCGGATCGAAAAGAATACGAACGGATGCGGCGACAACCGATCGCGTCCGGTAGCGTGTCGACGCATACGATCGGCCGGCAACAGCTGTTCGCGGCCGACAGAATGTCGATGCAAACGATCGGCACCGTACGGAGAGTGAGGATTGACTGATTAGATTAAATATGCTCGCCTGGTCACGGCTGCATCGCAATGGCGGCATCGACAGCCGAAAGGTTCCGATCACACACGACGACAACCGAACGGGGCCGATCGCTAGAGAACGGAGCCGATCGCGTGTCGCAGCATACTTTCGGTTACGATCACGTGTCGCGGAAGACGCCCGCGGTCAGGCTGTTGTGCGCAGCTTGGTAATGTAGGCTTAAAAACAGTATACATATGATTCAGTATCGATTAAAGGCCATAAAATTCTTTCCGTTCCGATCCGATGCGGGCCGTTTGGTGGAAATTGTCCTTAACCGCACGCGTGACGCACGACTGTTCTGCAAAGAGATGGAGATTCGAGATAAAAGAGATATAGAATTTAAAAGACTAAGGCTCTAAGGCCAAGACGAAAGGCCGTTATTTTACCAGCTGTATGACCATCCCTTAAGATCTTCGTTCTCAACTTACGTTACGATAACATTATAAATAAGACAAATTGCATGTTCAAACAGTCATTCTTCGCTGACTTAAAAACAAACTTACAAACAGACATTGAATGTAAACAGCGGTTTAACTTTTAAATGCGATCTAACTCGACAGCTACGGAGGAAGGACTCCGGTAATCTAGCTAAGATGCTACTTTTATGGTTCCCTACAGAATTCACAAATAAAAATCTGTTTTTTATGAATGAATGAATGAATGAATGAATAATATTTATTTCAGATCGAAAATTGCAATCCAAATTTTTGTTAGTAGGTACACAGTTTAATTAGGTTAGTAAACAATCTTATATTAAAAATAAAATTATTGTAATCTTACATGCCAAGTATCTATGGTAATATTTTCCGGGTGAAGACACTCGAGTAACACTTTTTTTTAACCGAACTATGTATTTTTATGCCCCTTCCTTTTGCCGGTTTCCCCAGCTTTCATTCTCACATTGAAGATATATACATAGAAATAAGAGAAACGGGTAATTGAAAGTTTCTGTATCGTTTTTTTTTTGTCTTGATGAGGCCGCTACGATACATACACGTATATCACACTACATATTCATCACGTCAAAACGGGTGCATACATTTCAACCATTTTTCTGCAAAAAATCGCATAGATCTGTTGTGCCATTATTTTGTAAGAAAAAGGAGAAACAAACATATATACATATCAAAAATGATGCTTCCGCATAACATATTTCCGTTTAGGTTCATTTCGTCCACATTCCCATTTTGTTCCCATTCCTACTTTGTCCACAAACCCACTTCGTCAACATTTCGATTTCATCCATATTCCCATTTCGTCCTTTTCCCACTTCGTCTACATTCCCACTTAGTCAACATTCCCATGTCGTCGACAATCCCAATTCGTCAACGTTCGTAGCTTAAGCAACACTCTTAAAGTAAAATCAGAAGTAAACTACATGAAATTAAAACAAAATAAAATACATTTTTTAATATTTCATGTTTGGTGGTGACCTACATAGTTGTTTGCCAGTTCGTTAAGGCCGGGAATTTGGACGAAATGAGAATGTGGACCTAAAAGGGAACGTGGACGAAATGGGAATATGGACGAAATGCGAATGTTGACGAAGTGGGAATGTTGACAAAATAGGAAGTGGACGAATTGGGAATTGATTGTGGACGAAATGGAATTGCTGACGAAGTAGGAATGTAAACGAAATGGGAATGTGGACGAAGTGAACCTAAACGCATATTTCATTTCCTTCCTTGTATCTACAGTTTCATGATTCATTTACGAGTGTTTCAAATCAATCATATAATAGTTATATTTTAATTATAAGCCGTATTTTTTCCTAATTGAAAAACTGGTTTATTAAATACAGACACTATACAATAATTACAACTAAGAAATATTAACATAAGAAAATTTTACGAAATAATATAACTAGTAAATCCATAAATATAAAACAAAAACAAAAATATCTACAATATATCACTCCAATATTCAACAACTAAAATACATCTAATAGCGGTCCCGTCTGCATTGTTCCAATTCCAAAGTGCTAGCGGCATTTCCTCATTGTATTGCTATACTACTTCGTTCGGCGAGGAAGCAACCAGTAGCTAGGGCAGGGTAAGCACATACAAACTGCCTACCCCGAATCCCTAAACCACCATAGCCATATAGGCACAGAGAAACTACCTTACGCCTATGGTATCTTGCACATTATTTTTCGACAATTTTACGTGGTTGAATTGATTTATTATTTTGTTTATAAATTGTTGCCGATTTGTTATTGGAACAAAATAAATACCACATACAAAACATTTTGTCTTAAAAATAAACCCAATTTTTTTTTTGTTTTGTTTCAGCGGAACCTTAGTACTAATAACAGCGTACACTTGTCTACACAGTAGAAGACAAAGCCCTAGCCAGTAGCACTTTCATCGTCTTGCCACAGTAAATATATTAGCTCAAGCAGTAATTCAACTATATATGAACTGTTTCACCACAGTATACTTAGATTGTTATTTAATCTGTGATTTAACTGAGCCTTCACCCTTAAGAGAGGTAAAGGGGTGCGGCGGCAAAGCAGTTTAAAAGAGGGCGCACGGAGACCCTTTAGGACCATGAGAACGGTTGCTGCCGAGACGTCTTAATTTTTCAAGTTATTGTTATATTGGTAGGACTGTGGTGTTATTTACTATAGATGTATATTGACGCAAACGCTATCTATATAAAAAAAAAAACTATCTTTAAGGTGTTGTTGTCTATACGCTCAACCGGTTAATTCTATGTGATTTAATATGTATTAAAAAGAGAATTTCACTTGTCATACAAGTTACAAGCTTTTGAGAAACGGGCCCCAGTTATAGTATTCAGAAAAGTAGTTAATTAAGCATGATACTCGCGATAGTCTCTAGTACTCATCACCACTATAATCTGAACCCTCGACTGGTGTCAACTATTGTAATAAAAGATCTTTGTTTCTTCAAGTCCAGCTTGTCAATCTGTATGACGGATCGAATATTCGATATCAAATTTTGAACACGTACCTACCACTAATTTCTAAATGACATGTCTAATAATATCTTGTGTCCATAGCTTGACAAGTTCTTCCGTGACACTCCCATGGTCTGCGGGTGACGGGGGGAAAGACAGCGGGGGCGAGTAAGAAGTGTGCGCTCGACAGGGTTTTCGTGCTCCGCCGCGCGCACACTTCATACCCACCCCCGCTGTCTTTGTTAAGCTTGAGATTGTGATTTAATTTAAATTTTTCCTACCGTTAGGTGGATTTACTGCGTTACACCCCAGGATCGTAGAAAAAAATGTCTCCAGTCTCACCAAACGAAAAAGTTGTAAGTATAACATTCATTTTGGAGCGCGTCTCCTGTGTATGTCGTTTTCGGGCGTTTATATTGACTTATTCTACTGTTCTGGAATTAGGTACACTGTGTATTCGCTGACTAGGAAATTAGAATTGCATTATGCAGATTCGCTGGCGTGCATTCAGACTTGAATTAATATTAATCTCTTTATCTAATGCGGTGGTTGGTCTGCTCACTTGTTGACTCTTCTATCGTTATTTTAGCCCGGGACTTAGAGCGGGTTGGTTCAAATTCATATTATGCCTACTAATGCTAAAGCAACTCTGTCTGCTATCTGTCTGTCAATGTAATCCGGGCGTAGGCGAGGGTAAATGCTAGAAGTCTATAATCTTAAGTTAATGTCGATTACCGTGGTTCTTCTGAGGATCTCATTTCTGATTCAATCTCGCAAGGTGACTGCGAACATAGCTCGCTCTATTGCCCTTTGAGTGACTTTGAACCTTATTATGAGGCCCATTGTGAGACCATGTCTTGTTGCTTGACTTAAATGGCAGTGGCTGGGGCACATTGCTTGTAGAACCTGGGCCAGAAAGGGTTTCGAATGGCGAGCGCGTACGTGAGGACGAAGCAGCTTGGGAAGGCCCCCCAACAAGATAGACTGCTGACCTAGTAAAGATTGCGGGAAACCATTGGATGAGGACAGCTCACGACTGGTTGTTATGGAGATCCTAGGGGGAGGCTTTTGTCCAGCAGTGGACATCCTTGGGCTGATATAATGATGATGATGACGTCAGGTCCTGTAGGAGCTTGGATTGGACGGTTTGATGTTGACAGCTATCAGAGACATTTTTAATGTTAACCGGTCTGTTAAAAGTGGCTGATGCTGCTGGCCCTAAATAGCGGTTTGTTAATTAGTAGTGAACATTATGTATGATCTTGTTACCCTCAATTTAGCTTTACAAAATAGCTCAAAACATCCTTTCTTCAATCGCCGAAGATAAACCTCTGGATACATATTTAAGGTTATATGCCTGTCCTTTACGAAGCATCACGTCATACATAGCTAATCACGAAGCGTCATTCCCTGCGTTGGTTCCTCTCATTGCAGTAGATAAATAATTAGTTGCCTATGTAAATTTTTTTTGCAGCCAAGAGTATTACAATTAATTTTGTCTTTTTCCACGGAGGTGGAAATTTGGCGTCATGAAGCTTCAACGACACATGTAATCATACTTTTTTTTTTTCGATTCAGTGACCTCCAAATAGTCCGTTTCAATCATTCTTTACAAAATACCTTAAACTTACAGACACTCCATTTCTATAACCTGATAATAGTATAGAATACTGCAGAAGAATATTCATTCGTATGATCATACGTTCTAAATAAATGAAAATGGGAAAAGGAAAGAATTAATAAAATCGATAGAAAGCAGACTTCAAACTCGGTACGTTGAACAATGGTTAAAATGAAAAGTTTCCTTTGAGCAACGAATGGTCGAGCGAACTTGCGGCTTCCGAATTTGCAGTGTTTAGTTGCAGTTCTGAGTAAGTTTCAGGACAACAATAAGTTTGTTTTATATATCAGTGTCACATGAATGTAATGTTGCACACTGTTATAAACTTTATGTGGTATTATTGTTTGTTACGCACAAGCGACTATGCGGTTAGCTCGTTTCTATTGTTGGCAGTGTATAATAATTAATCATATAAGTTGTGGAATAAAGTTTGTGTAAATTATAAAGCCATCTGTTGCCGGCAATTATCTTAGTGGACGAGATTGATGTTTTATCATTTATCATATATAATTATCGCGTAATGGTTTGAAAGGCGAGAGACGTTTATACAGCAGTGTGCAAAAACATCATCACATAAATATTAATAGGGATGTAGCCTGATCTCAAAAATTGTAAAAATTATATAAGATCATGATAAAACAATCAAAATTCTCAAGTGGAAACCGCGTACCGGCAAGCGCAGCGTGGAAATGCCACCCGCTAGGTGGTCGGAGGACCTGGTTAGGGTTGCGGATTCGGGACGCCTCTATCCGGCCCATGTGGAAATCTAGTGAGGAGGCCTGTGTCCAGCAGTGGACGTCCTATGGCTGAAATGATGATGATGATGATGGTGATGATGATGACTTAGTCCTCGGTACCGAGGGTCAAAAGCCCAGGGTAAATACTTGTTTCATAAAGCTTTCAAAACACGAGATGTAATAAACGTTATATCGATCCAAGTTGGCCTGAGACACATAAAACACTCAGAAAATTTCAAGTTCTAGGTTGAACGGATTTTATATTCGCCTTAACGACTCAATCATACTACGGTTTACGCATGTAGATAAACTACCAGATTTATTTTTGTGACTCCCTAAAAGTTCCCAACTTTTTGTGTTACAGTTGGGTTCCGTGAATAGATTAAAGAGATACTTACTCAGTCTTAAACTGTGAGGGCCTCATAATTTTCGAAGTAATATAACTTCCAGCAGACGCGAGGACTTATTCGATATTAAATTGATATTGGCCATTATATTGACTCAGTATCCCAAAAATAATCTTGGTTTACAGAAGAGAACGCCATGCCTTCCCTATTTTGCGTCACTTCAAGACAATTTCGTATTTTAAAAGTGAGCAGATCTTACTGGGTTTCATTTCCCGTGAGATATCTCATACACATTTTGTCTCATAATCATTTCACTTCTGGACAAAGGCTGTCCTCATTGACTTATATATTACGCAAATAAGACTAACCAGCACGTCAAATGGCACCAGCGCGTTGTCCCTAAACCGCCCTGGCGGTCCTGGCCAGATCATCGATCCATCTTATTGGGACCTCACTATGCTGCGTCTTTCTGCACATCTCTCGTACGTACATATGAGTAAAGAAACGGAACAGAGACTAACCTTATAAAGAGCGTGCACTTATACCTAATTTGGTAGAGCTGACACTGGTGGACAAAATGAAATAAACACAATATTGATCTGTTGTTTTTTTACACATGTGGTATGTGGTCGACATTCATGAAACTCTCTGCTCTAGCGACCGTCGGTTCAACGAGAGTAGCACAGAAGTGCTGTATAGTAGCTGAATCACTGTCAACAAAAGAATCCTAAGCTGTACAAGCCTGCTGAATAAGAGCGTTAGAGGCGCCTCTTCAGCTGATAGAACTCTGATTTGGGCACAAATTAAACAGCTATTAGCTGAATAACTGCAGCTATTAGCGTTATATCAGCATTATTTGAGCATTATTAAAGGTAACAATCACCCCAAGAGCTGAACATTGACTGATTATTAGAGTATGTGTTACCTATTATTCAGCACAATAGCTGGTGAATAGAGTCTGTGTGGCCTATTTTTCAGCACAAAGTAAACACCAGGAACTTTTTAACGTTCCTATGGAGTTGAAAATTCACAAGTGGCAAAATTGTGAATAAGCTTAACATCTACTTATTTTTTATTTTGACAAATAAGTTTGCGTGTACCATTTTGTGACAGCAGTGTTTGTGGTGAAATAAGTAAATGCTTTTTTCGCTAAGTAAAACCTTCATTTAATCTCCATGTACGTAAAATTCGAATGGGAAAGAAAATTTATTGTCAAATACTATATCAATATATCCGCTTTCAAAATATCACTGTTTCTTTGAAAATTAGAGTATAAAAATAGGTTAATGCTATATTTAAAAAAATAAATCTCTATATTTTGCATTAGTAATTTGTCAATAAGCTGTTTAATTATAAAATCAACATTTTCTATTCAAATCCAGTTGTTATTTTCCTTATCTAAACAGAAATGAATTGTTAATATATAATATTACGGTTAAATTATAGGCTAAAAATGGAAGACAAGCAATGTGCACTGTATTAACTACGACTAAATGGTATGGGCTGTTTAAGTATCCACTCGTGGTTCATAAAGCAGTAATGAGCTGAAACGAGTAATTCTGGTGAGAAACAAGTCAGCTATAGATTGATTTAAAGCTTAAAAACGGGTAACATGTACGCAAATATTGTGTTCAGTGAACCACTAAACTCTCTGTAGGAATTTTAGGGATCCGATTCCACGACATATCACAATTCTAGCGGCGATTAACTGATATACATACGGGGCGCTGAAAAAATAAGTCTTCAAAATCTTATTTAACTGCATTAGCAGATTAATTGTCAACGCTAGTACAATTATTCAGCTCTAAACGGGCTAATAGGTTACATGTGATCTTATTTATAGCAGTTTGCTGCAATTTAGCACTATATAGGTTCACCCATAGTGATCATGTGGGCTTTATAAGTGATATAAGACTGCGTGTAACAAGCTGATTAACACTATGAAAGTTCAACTTTATGCAGCAAGACGCATTATATATTTGATAATTGAAGCCACTGAATAATTGGTAGCATTATAGTAGTTCACATGTTCTGCCTTAAAATGCAAACGTTTTAAGGGTACACTCGTGGCCTTCAATCCATACTAATATTATAAATGCGAAAGTGTGTCTGTTTGTCTGTCTGTCTGTCTATCTGTCTGTCTGTTACCTCTTCACGCTTAAACCGCTGAACCGATTTGATTTGTTTATATTTTAAGTCCTGGGGAAGGACATAGGCTACTTTTTATCCCGAAAAATTCTCTTATCCGCGATAAACGAACTTAAGTCGGACGTCGAACGGACGAAGTCGCGGGCAGAAGCTAGTTCAGAATATAGCTTAGTTTAAGGCCACAAAAAGACTCAATTGCAGCTTACAGTACTATTGATTGCTATTAGCTGTATAATACTCAACTATTTACCTATATTAACGCTTGCAACATTACAGTGTTGTCTCTGTGACCCACAATAATGTCATTATACAGGCGAAAGGGTAATTGTCAGCTATTGCAGTTAGAGTGCACTCTAATAAGTCTTCATAAATGCTAAATCTAACGATGTGGACCTTGTGTGGCACCCTATAATGTAGTTTTGTGCTACTTGGGCGTTCAATTAGAGATCATGAAGTCCTCCCATAAGGCAATCCAAATGCAAATTATGGTCACCTTTGTGTTTCCAGTGCCTGGAAATACAAAATAAACAAGCTTATCCCCAAAATCTGGACAACGTTACTCCCGCTGATTGATTTCATTGGGTTCTAAGATTGCGGTGCTATCTCAGATGAGATCTTGCTCGCTACCTCTCAATACTATTGAATAAACTTCGACTCCGTAAGTCAAGGCTAAGTAAGAAAACAATACCTATAACGTTGATTTTGTATAAGAATATTTACGCAACAAGCTTGAATACAACTAATAACGAAACTCCATAGAAACGAAAGCTGAAGTAGTCGTTAGTACAGATCCACTCTTTATTGCTTCTTCAGGGTACTTACTCTACGAGTAATTGCGATCCAGTGAACTTTCGGTTAGTTTCATATTGTAGCAAAGTGCCTATTATTTAAGTTAAGATACAATACTAGACGTATATTGTGTTGTTATCTTCAGTATCTTGGTATCTGACAATATTTGACTAGACGTTTGGCTCAGTGGGTTGCACTACGGCCTACGAAGCTGCCGGTCCCGGGTTCGAATCCCGGCCAGGGCAAGTGTTTGTGTGATGAGCGCGAATGTTTGTTCCTGGGTCTTATATGTTTTCTATATATTTAAGTATTATAATTTATCTATATATTATGTATATCGTCGCCTAGTACCCATAATACAAGCTTTGCTTAGTTTGGGACCAGGTCGATTTGTGTAAGATTGTCCCTGATTATTTCTTTTACTTTTTATTTTATCTACAGAACTCATGCTGAAACAAATTATTTACTTAAATTTAAAGAGGCGATGATGGTATTGGTTATACATATAACTAATGTGATGGGATATATTTATTTAATTACTCGTTCAATTGTTCACGGAAGAAAAAAAAACTCATATCTCTCGTGATTTTCAGTATATTTGGGTAAAACCCATTGTTTCCTTACTACCTTGAATGGGGAATGGATGAAAATTTTCAAAAATCTTAAAATTTTGTTTATACGTAGAAATAAGCCTCCTTACTGTCAGAAAAAAATTACAGATTCTTCTGTGGCTTAGAAAAAAATAAAAAGATGAAAAGGTGTTGGTGGGCCTATAAGCCCGCCTTATACGGTACGGCCAGGGCAGCATTGATATTTTCGATTAAAATGGCTGTAAATGTACCGTATACCGTATAAGGCAGGTATATAGGCCCCCCGACACCTTTTCATCTTTTAAGTTTTTTCTAAGCCACAGAATAATCTGTACTTTTTTTCTGACAATAAGGAGGCTTATTCCTACCTATAAACAAAATTTCAATATTTTTGAAAATTTTTATCCATTCCCCATTAAAATGGTATCCATCTAATCTTTTTGATGTGATGTGGACACGACGATATTCGGACATACATTTTCCTACTAATGGCGTTATGATTGTGCCCGTTACCAATGCCCAAACATTTTAGGAAGCTCGTACAATGCGCTGTTAATATACTTCTTGGACCGATAACCTCGATGAAGCAATAGGACTTTACCTATTATAGTCGGTCGTGGTAGATGTTTCTATGTCATCTCTGTTTCGATGCTTCGTAATTGGTATTGTCAGTTGTGTGTTAAATCAGGTGACTTGAGTGACTTGACTAATTTCCGTCCGATATCTATACTACCTGTATTAAGTAAAGTTTTCGAAAAGTTAATGTTGATGGATCAGCTGGGACACTTCAATAGAAATAAACTACTTAGTAGTAAACAGTTCGGTTTCACAAGGGGACGTTCCACGGCTGATGCGGCATCTGTACTCATTAAATATAATTACAACATCTGGGAGAAATCTTGTGATGCAATTGGAGTTTTTTGTGACCTTTCTAAGGCATTTGATTGCGTTGATCATGGAACACTCATTTTGAAATTAGAACATTATGGCCTGTCAATAAATGCCTTAAGCCTTATGTCTTCATATCTCAGCAATAGAACACAAACAGTTGTTGTAAATGGAACCCAATCCAGTGGAGCTGCAGTTAAGCTAGGAGTGCCACAGGGCTCTATCTTAGGGCCATTTCTATTTTTAGTTTATATAAATGACTTACCATCTATAGTAGAAAATCTTTCTGATATAGTACTATTTGCTGATGATACATCATTAATTTTCAAAGTTGACCGGAAAGCAACAGACTATTCCGAAATTAATAGTGTACTAGTTAAAGTGCTTGACTGGTTTAATATTAATAATCTGGTATTGAATGCTAAGAAAACGAAATGTGTTAGATTTGCTTTACCGAATGTTAGAGCAGTGGATTCTGCTATATCGCTCAATGGTGAATGTTTAGAAATCGTGGATAGGGCATTATTCTTGGGTATAACACTGGACAAGAACTTGCAATGGAGTCCCCATTTAGCAGTACTTGCAGGTAAATTAAGTTCAGCAGCTTACGCTATTAGAAAAATTAGACAATTGACCAATGTTGATACTGCTCGCTTAGTATATCATAGTTATTTTCATAGTATCATGTCATACGGTATTCTGGTTTGGGGCAAAGCAGCTGACATACAGACTTTATTTGTGTTACAAAAAAGAGCGATTCGTTCTATATATAACTTGAACTCCCGTGACTCCTTAAGAGAACTTTTTAAAGACATCAACATATTAACCGTAGCGTCCCAATATATTTGAGAATATTATTTATGTTATTAAGAACCTAGAGTCTTTTACTAGGAATTCAGATATCCACAATTTTAATACTAGGAATAAAAACAAAATCGCTATTAGAAAGTTCTGCGTTCGTAAAGTAGCCAAATCATTCGTAGGCCAATGTATACATTTTTATAATAAGCTACCAGATGATGCTTTGAAATTATCGTTTCCAGCTCTCAAAAAGTACTTAAAAGAGTCCCTAATGGCAAAGGCTTATTATAGGGTAGAGGACTATTTAACAGACAAAAATGCATGGCCCAAAACAGAAACCAAATAATTTACTTTTACCGGGACACGGTTCTTATGAGGTGGCATATCAAACGTATGTAAGTTGTTTTAAATAAAAATCACTATTATGCTTTTTTATATTCTACATTTTTTTTTTACTTTTATAAGTTTTGATATGTTTCCTTGAAGAACTACGCATTGAGTTTATACTCAAAACATATATTTAGGTTAGGCTAAGCACGAATATTGTCATAGATATAAGAGTTATTTCGAAAAAATGACTGACTGTTGAGTTTGTTTCGGCTTTCTTCTCTTCAGTGGGAAACGCCGTAGAGTCAGACTTGTAAAAGTGCCCTTGTGGCCTACTTACAGAATAAAGATCATTATTTCATTATTTCATTATGTACGATAAATTGTTTATGTACTTAATAATATTTAATTTTATATATAAATAAATAAAATAATTAAATAATTACGTGATGAGATGATTCGTCTACTTATTTTCAAAATTTACTAGTCCCTGTAAATTGCAAGTCCTAGTAAAAACGCGTCTTTTGTTGCGTATAATAGTAAATTATTTTACTACTGTACGTAACATAAGACGCGTTTTTGTTTGATTCAAAAGATGTGAGCTATTCACCTCCGAAATCTGGAAAAATAACGTAACATTTTACGGCACCATCTGTCGGCTTGGATCTCGATATATGATACTTAGGAGCAACGACTTATTACCCGGATTGTGTACCTACTTATAAAAGCTTTCTAAGGAGACAGCTGATGTTCATGGCCTAAAGAACAAACGGAAAGAGAGAATACGGACACTACAATACGATCTCCGCTGTACTTCACGTAGGACCATCGTGTTTGATTGCGTTTGATTGGTCCCTATGTTGATGGCTGTATAAAAATATAGTCGGCAGTAAAATCTTTAAAAAAGATGCTTATAACAATTTTCTCCTCCGCGGAAGTTGTCCTATAAGCAAGATGCCTACTTTTACCTTATATCTAATATTATTAATGAATGGCAGCTAATATTTCCATGACACGCAATCAAAAAGATAAACGCATGCTTAAGCTTCTATCTTGAGTTACAAGTTAATTTCCGCGCACAAATTTAAACTTTAGTACCCGAAGTATGCAAGGATCTTGAGTAAGTTTTCACAATGTACTCACATTAAAGACAACGATAGTTTTAACTAACACTTAGTGTCAGGCAGCCTAATGTAGGTATAAGGGAGCGGCCAAGAAGTTATTTATTTATTTAAGCTTTATTGCACAATACAAGTAAGTACTAATGGCGGACTTAATGGGCGAGAATGCCTTTATGGAATTAAGTCCGGCAGTCAATCATTAGGCTAAACAGAGAAATTATTGGTGTGAGATATTGGTCTCAAACTTGTACAGACTAATAATTACAACATTACATACTAAATGTGAACACTAAATTGTACATAGAAGAAATAACAAAAGGATTATGCCCCATATTTAACAGTATACTGCGCTGCCGTGCAATACTTAAACAGCAGTAAGTGCTACGTGCTAGATGAAATTTAAAGCTTCTCTTCAGAATCCTTATCTATACTTTTATAAAGTAGTAAAAATGAAATGTCTGTACATTGAGATTATTTTCAAAAAGATGAAGGACTTTTTGAAAGTCACCAAATTGATTTATTTTTTAATATTTGTATTTCTTCTTCTTTGTGGTTTCATCACGCCAGATCGACTTAACAAATTTCAACTATATCTGGAACACGGGTAGTTGGGTGTCCACAGATGGTTATAGGATACTTTTTACCCAACTACGCTGAAGAAAAAAGAGGGATTATGACTTTTTCTCCTCCGCGTACGAAGTACCAATAACGAAACACCTTAGAATTTTACATAAATATGGAGTCGCTGGTGTTTGTAACTTGGTCTCAAATAGAAACATATCTCAACGCAATACGACACCGAAGCATCGAGATTTCCTACACATTGTGGGCAGGCCTGAAAACGTACTTGAGGCCGAATATTTCTATACAATAAGAAAAGAATACTTCCCAGCCGATGGCCGTAATGTATATCGTTTATTAATATACGAGACTAACTAAAATTAGCCCACGTCTATGTCTGCTACGTTAAAAAACATACCTAACTATTTCGCACCCTTAGAATCATTAGTAACAACTGAAAAATTTCAAGTTTTGGAAAGCGTTAAATGAAGTCGAACAAGGTTGTTAAAAAAAGAGGTGTTATGAGTTTGACATGTCTATCTAGTTTTAAAAACCTAGATAGACATGTCAAACGTCGCCATAACCATAAGGGTTTCTTTTTACCAAAAAGGTAAAAAGGAACCCTTATGGTGGGACTCTGTCTGTCTGTCTGCCCGACTATGCGAAAACTAGTTATGCTATCTACGAGTATATATGAAATTTGGAACATTTATAAACATGGTCTGGTCAGCCTACATGTATTGCAATTATTGCAAAGGCAACATTATAAAATTAAAAGTCTAGCTAGTGGCCTAGTAGACGTATGTGTGCTTGATCTGCACATTTTCTATCATTTTTTTGTATTATATCAAAATTTTGTTTTATTAAGAAAAATGTAGAATAAAATACCATCCCCCTTTATCTCCAAAGTTATAACCATATCCATGTCTATGTTACTTCTTTTAATCAAAAAACCATTTTTGGATAACCCGGTTTGGTTAAGTTTGCACCTCATTTATATGTGACGCCATAGATACCAGAGGCAAACTTAACCGGTAAGTGAAGTCGTATTAATTGAATGTTTGTACGGAACCCTCGGTCCGCGAGTCAGACTCGCACTTGACCGGTGTTTTGTTTGAAGGGTGAGTTTTCGAAAGTTTCAAAATCGGTTGTACTTCAAAAAAAATTGATTTTTCTATCGGTTCGCCAAATTATTTTTATGACTAAATCTCTATATATCCAAAGTGTCCGTCAAAAGACGTTAAATTGGTGGTGCCCAAGGTGGTGCAGTAGCAAGTACTTACCTTAAAAAAATTACCATAATAATCCCAAAAAAATTAAAATAAAATTACGTTGAATAAATTTTAGATGAACAGATAGTTTTTTGACGTATATCCAAAATCGATTGGAGGACTTCTCAGCCGAATGCCAAAAATTTTCCTTTATTAAGTGAAGGAAAAATGGAAGAAGTATTTATCGAATAAAAGTACTCGTAAGTAATTGATGACGGACTTTCCCTTAAATAAAAATCTTACCAATATTTCCTCGTATACCGATAAATCAAGAAATATTTATGTTGATAATAAATCAAGATTTATTGAACCACATTGACTAGATAATTAATTATTTATTTAAACTTTATTGCACAAATATTAATATAAACAATATATGTTTACCAAGTCAGCGAAGTCGCGGTAAATACCTTGTTTTATATTTTTAAAGCTACCTAGGTATATTGGACACAATAAGTCCGTGATATTGCGAGAAGGTGTGATACCCAGCACGTAGGCATTTAACTTTACGTCTCTACGTGCTAACAAGCTAAACTAAAAATATACTACACGAACTAATACCCCTTAAAATTATCATAAACCAAACACGACTTTCTTTCAAACAGCTAGAGCTAACATTTAAACGGAATCTGCAGGATTATATACGAGATTGCAAAAGTTATACATGACGTTTAGTACTACAAATATAGCTTTGCGGTTGAAAATTTGATCTTGCGCTATAATTTTGATGACAAAAGGGTAACGGGATGGTAAAGATAATATTGTAACTCATTTAATGCTTTGTTATTTTCTATTATTTCACTAGTGACCTTGCAACGCCTGTGGCAGATGTCTTATGAATGGCACCTTTCTGTTTTATATAGGAAGAAATGTTATAATATTTACCCGCAGCATCGCCCGCGTTACCCAGAATAGAGTAGGTATCTACCAGTGACGTGGCGGGGTCTCCTTCCGAATTCCTAATGTCGTTTGTCATAACTTATCGTTAGTCCTAATGTATTGTTTGTCCTAACGCAGTTTTTTAGAAACTGAAAATTTTTCAGGATTTTTTAAAAGATATATCATAGATTAGGTTAGGTTAGGTTTGTTTTATATCCTGAAAAGTTTACAGTTTCATAAAAAAATGCGTTAGGACAAACAAACAACGTTAGGGATTCCACTATAGATCCGACGTGGCGTCCATATAAGCCGAATCCTTGTCCAAGAGAAGGACTATAAAAATATGAGTAAATGAATACGCTTCGGTTTCCCTTGTAATTTTCCTGACACCGCGCCTGGTACCTTACCTATATAAATTTCCACTCCCTTGTCACCCGCTTAATCTATCCTACGTAAAAGGAAGCCTAAAAGTATCACCCACAGTCTATAAGCTGAGCCCAAATCGCCTACGGTAGTATGGACGTGTTATGCGAAGGGACGGAAGTCATTTGACGAAAAGGGTATTAGGTATGCATGTACAGGGATGTAAGGAGTAGACCAAGGAAAAAGTTGGCTGGCTGGATGATGTGAGAGATAATATGAACAAGAAGGATGGGAGTGATGATATGACGGCTGATAGTGAGGTATGGAAGAAGAAAACATGCCGCGCCGGATAAGGACAAGCAAATCATGGTGACGAATATATCCTACTTCCTTCGCAAGGTTTCGAACTATCTCTAAACCAAATTCTATTTCATTATAGTAATGTTCAACACGAAAATATGAGTAATCAAATTATCATTTTCGTCCCCGATTTATGTCCGCCTTGGGGATATATTTTTTCCGCTTATTTAATAGGATCGCAGCAAATCAATCAACAGCAATCAACAGCAAAACCATTTTGGAAAATCTGTCCTCAATTGTCGAAGATATCATGTAACATACAAACAATATAGTTATACTTATTAAGTTGCAGAACATTCCAAAAACGTGGAAAAATTCTTGAGAATGTTCTCAGAACATTCTTGCAACATGGAATTTTATTTCCCGCGAAGCTAATATGACGTACTGTTAGAGCAGAAGTGTAAAAACATTTGTTGTTGATTTGTTCCATGTACCGATGGCTTAACGGAACCCGTCAACATGAAGTGCCGCTAGTGCCTTTTCGGGTTTAGGGTTCGATTCCTACAAAATACGAACATTACATTACATTACATACTTCTATTTTTTGCTAGTACTGTTTTATGTGTTTTTTTTTTCTTTCTTTCATCAAAGCCACCAACTAGTTCCAAACTAAGTAATGCTTGTATTATGAGTTCTTAATAACGATGTAATGATAATGTATATACTCATATACATACATATATAAACATAATGATCAAATATAAACAAACTATCAAAAAATATTCATGCTTATAACTTCGCTGAGATTTGAACCTGGGACTTCTACTGTAATGTACAAGCAACTTAGCTACTATAAATTTTCGTTTTCGTGACCATTCACAGAAGTTTCCGGAAACTTGTCATGAAGAACATTCTAAAACCCTGGAAACTTCTCGTCGGCACATTGCTACTTACGAGAAAGATTGAAACGAAGAAAAAAAAACACGAAACAGCAAGAAAAAATTGTTTCTGACAAAAATTTTATTTTTATAATATTTTTTTATTGCCGACTGTACTTTTCTTTGAACATCCATCAACGACTTACTGAGTCGATTCAAAAGAGCTCAAACTCGGTAAGATTGTTCGGTAAGAGTTTATACAATACAAAATATACAAAATACAAAATTATTTATTGCTAGTTATATAATTGTACAGCTCCTATGACCACCTTCCACCTCAATCATCAGATCAGATCGACGGTACCATATTACTCCCCAGCACTGAGACATAGGTACATACAGGCTGGCAAAAAAAAATGTTGTCTGTAAAGTCAGATTATGGACGATAATTTTACGCGTCATAATCATAAGAAAACATTGATGAGATATTGCATACTTTTACGAATTCACAAGCCGAATGCTTAGGCCGATCGTGCCTTTCTATCGCTAGTTCCGGTCTCGCTTGCACGCTCGGCTCACGCGGAACGTGACAGCGGAACGTGACAATGAGTCCTACTTTTTCGTGCGTGCAGCCGGCGTACATTGATTTATAAGACGTTATCACGTCAAAAATTGGCTGTCTGTAAAGTCGGTTTACGGGCGATAATTTTACGTAATAACATGGAAGAGAGATAGATCCGTCCCAAGCCGAAAGCTTAAAGGTGCGTCCACATTTGTATCATTTGCCCGTATCAGATCATCGTCGCGTGGCATGATCGCGTGTCACGATCACGCGTTTGGACGTTGCGCCGATCGGATCGCTCGAAATCCGTTTTGCTACGCGTATCACACAGTTATATCGGACGAGTACGGCAGGATCGGCGCGCCGACAGTAAGCGTCCAAGCAGCGCGATACGCAGTCATGCCACGGCACGGTGATCGGATACGAGCAAATGATACAAGTGTGGACGCACCTTAAGCCAATTGTGCCTCTCTATCGCTTGTTCGCTTGCGCTCTCGCTTGCACGCGGAACGTGACACCGGCACGAGACATTTTTTCGTGCGTGCAGCCGGCGTTCATCGATTTACAGATGTCGTGCATAATTGTTTTCCATCGTATTTTCTCGGAAACGTTCGTATTTGTTACGTTACAGTCAACCTCAGTACTTTTTGTACTGTGACCACTGATCTACTGTGACCGACTGTAATAGCAAGACACGTTCGTACGTTTCCGTGAAAATACGACCTATCACATCAAAATAGATAAAGCTTGCGATCTCCAGTTGCTCCAAGCTTTTGTATTTTTACCAAGGACAAAAAGTTAACAGCAACGTTGCAGATCGAAGAAAACATCGACCTAGGCAGGCGTTGATATAAGGACATAAACTCTCAATCCCAATACACCCAATCCATTTGTAATAGTTTTTCTACGCCTACGTTGAGAGCAAATACGTTTCCAACCAGACAATCCCACGGGATTTTCTTCATTGCGCAGTTATCTGCCTAGATCCTGAACTGATTGTTCGATAAATAAAATGCCGTAAAACCTCGCAACTACAGTCTAGGCACCCAACTATGGCAATGGCACTGATCTAGAGACCTCTTTATCCAATACATTTGACAGGTAATTGTGTGTACGAGTTTGAAGCGCCCCCGGTGGTCAGCGAGTGTCCCATTGAACTAATTTTGATGGAAACTTCAAATGGCTGTTGTTTTTGCGGAAACTGTCCAAAACGCCTAAAAAGGGTCTTAAGTCTCACTAGACTTTAACTTACCTTACAGGTAAGTTAGGTAGTAAGGTAAGTTAACACTTTAACTTACCTGTTTAAAAGACCTTTTTTAAGCATTTTCTTTTTCTTCTCTAAGCAGCAGAATTCTGTAAGCTCTAGTCACCCCCACCCACAGACACAAACTTAGATGTAACATCGACGACGATCGATATATTCCGTCCGTATGTCACAGGCTTTTTACTCAAAAACTACAAGCTGTAATTATATTGAAGAAAGGAGTAGGTATGTCTTGTATAGGCTGCTACTTAGTTTGATAGTTAAATAATAAAAATAAATAATACTAGGGGGGGGCACTCCATACAAGTAAGTAACCGAAACTGATTTTTTTCCGGCCAATATCATTATGTGGTTCCTATTTCGGCATTTCTATTAAAAACATTTTGAGGTTTCTAGATTTTTTTTTTATTTAGGTAGTGAATATTTTCGCAAATAATCGCTCCGAAAGTAGCATAAATTGTGGCGCAGGCAGGAAATTTCTAGCAAAACGCAAAGTTGTGGTCTGCCAACCATCTAAGTAGTGAGGATGGAAATATTGTCACGGAGTACGATGCCGTAAAGATTCTACAGTCAGGGATCAATCCGAACAATTCCTCGGAGCACTCCCCGTTATGGAAGCGATAGAAAATGCAGAGCGAGTCTACATCTCTACACAGTGCCAAGGAGTCAAGCCGATACGAGTAACTGTCCGTTTGATTTAAAATCTGACTTTATTTCTCTTTAGTCTGCAATCTTTTAGTTTTTATTGATACACGATGCCACAATTTAGCTACGGAACCCTAAAAAATCACTTGCAATAAACACACTTAATATGTGTCTGACTTAGACAACCCCTTTGTACTCTTTTCAAACCATCTTTATTTTATTTACAGTTTCTTTCTAACTTTAACTTCTTTCTTCAAACCATACAGTTCTTACGCCTCCCACACTCATGGAAAAGTTTGATGACGCACTTATGGGTTTCCGATGGCGAAATATCCCAACACTTTCCCATATGCGGAACTTTTTTAATTTCGTTCCTTACTGCCAGTCACGCGTGCAAATTGGAGGAACCCCATTCGATAAAAACCAAGTGATTTAAATCAGGGTCTTAATTACCGGTATTAAAACGAAGTAACCAACATTCTGTTTCAGTAATTTACTTATTATGAACTAATTTCATAATTTAAGAGATTTTCCTAAATACAATTTCATACAATTATAAATTATATCGCCTATTTTACTCGAAATTACAAATATTTTTAATTTATATAATATCTTCTTCTGTTTCCGCGATTATTACTCATTGAAATAAAACAATCAACAACGTCGGGAACTAAAATAAGATAATATACGCGATATAATCCGTTAAATTGTTTTATTTCAATAATATAATATCATTAAAGTGTTTTATAAATATGATAGTGCTTTTGTCTAAATCTAAGTGAAAGATTGGGCTATAGGTAATGACCTTGTACGTAGTTTCAATTAGCTCATACAACTATCAAACGTGCCTTAAACAGGTAACTAAAAGGTAGAATATAGAGAAATTATAATATTTATCATTTTATTTAAGTATGTCTCCATAATTATAGTGTAATTTAAACTTCAAGAATATACACTAATAATGGGGCTGGCAGAACACGATTCTCTCACGATTCTATTTATACAACTGGCAGTCTTATTTAGAGATTGACCGTCTAAATGTCAAGGAAATTCGTCATTAATATTGGACATAAACCTAATTATTTTTTATTCAAGTATTATAAAAAAATGTTATGGACGGGCGACATGAATCGGTGTTGATCAACAAATTTATTAAAATATTTCGAGGCTGGCAAAATTGTCCTGATGCAAAGTAGCTAATAAAATTAAAAATAAAACCGGCCAAGTGCGAGTTGGACTCGCGCACAGAGGGTTCCGTACAAATTTTTACTTACCCTAACTTTATTACCCGGTACCGGTTGAGTTTAGTTTGCACCTGATATCTAAAGCATTGCATACAAATCAGATGCAAACTTAACGCAACCGGGTTGCTAAAATAGGTTTTTTGCGAATTAAAAAAAAAAATAGCTAGTTAGAGACACGGCTATAATTTTCGTGTTATATTTATGTTTATTAGTACATTTGTGAAAATTTAAAAATTTTCGATTGGTAATTTCAAAAATGTACAGATCAAGTCCTTTCATTTGATACCCCATTTGACCCAGTAGCTAGACTTTTAATTTTTACCTCCCCCCTATATTCCTATGCAATACATGTGGGCTGAGCATGTTTATAAATATTCCCAATTTCAAATAGCATAAGTAGTGTTTGAGATATGGCGCTTTAATAGTCGGACAGACAGACAGACGGACGGACAGACAGACAGAGTCGCACCATAAGGGTTCCTTTTGTACCTTTTTGGTACGGAACCCTAATTAAACTGAATATTGAACCACACACATGACACTTATTAATCGCCTAAGATCCCTTGTCCAATATTCGAATGACAGGATCCTGATCAAAAATAGATGTTGATAAATTACCTGATATGTTGAAATGTATTTCCGAGAAAATACACTTAGCATAACAGTATCGCCTACGCGTGGATACAGGAATAGGTACACATGAATAATGGCTGACTGACAGAACACGACTCACTCACGTTACGATTTACCCCTAGGGCTAGATCCGTGAGATATCATCATCGATAGCGCTGCCATCTTGATTATCGCCAAACCCGGACAAAAGCTTCAAAAACTTTGAATATTTGGAGTAAATCGCATTTTCCCCGGACATGATGGATTTTATCCAGTTCTATAAGGTCTTCCTGATACAAAAAGTGTCCTGATTTTACCCGGACACAAGTTGAAAACCCTCCCGGACGGTCCCTGCACGGACGGCCTCCAAACTAGGAGAAATCCGGGGAAACCCGGACGGATGGCAGCCCTAATCATCTATCATTACCAGCTATTAAAACAACACAGCAAACGGGGCGTAATCGCGTATAAATATGATTTTATTTAATTACCTTTCGTTGGTAATTCTTCGACGTTTCGGACGTCGTCAGTTCCTTCGAGACCATGGACGTAGCGCGACGTCTGAACAGTCGAAGAATTACCAACGAAAGGTAATTAAATAAAATCATATTTACGAGTATACGCGATTACGCCCCTTTTGTTGTGTTGTAATAATGAGTGAAAATTGTGTTAGTTTAAATCAATGGATCATTACCAGCACCTACGAGTATAGGACAAAAATGTAATACCGCGACTAGAGCGTCCCAGGGGGAGGTCTACCTGAAGGGTTACCTGGCCCAAAATGAGACATACTTACACTTACACTTCGCTTTGCTTTCGGATCGACGGCAAGGAGTCAAACCGATCTGAAATAGTCTGGCAACCGACATACAATTTTCAATCGTTGAATGCGGTAGTTGGTTTAGATTTCTATCATTTCACTGAACGTCTCTAGTGAAATGATAAAATGAGTTGACTTTAAGTTGAGTTCATTTCGTCAATTCACTGACTTGTTTCTGGGAATTTATCAAATCACTAAACAAATCTGGCGAAATGAAAAAAAACGAGTTGCTTTTTGTGGCTGATTTCGTCATTTCACTAAACATATTCAGGGATCTGATCAAATGACTGATTTATTATAGACAAATAATAAAATAGATTAGCCATTTTAACATCCCGCTCACTCAAATATAGCATAACATGAGAGCGAGTAAGACAGCACGTTACGAACTTCGATACTTGAGATTCGGAATAGCCCTTTCTATGCTATATATATAGCCTTAATCAGGCAGGCAGTACGGTCATGGAGTGGGGACTTTTCATCGCCCCCGACTTGGTGGACGGATGACCTCTTAAGAGCCGCGGGGAGTCGGTGAATGCGGCCTGCACAAGATCGCACCCTGTGGCGAACTATAGGGGAGGCTTATGTTCAGCAGTGGACGTCCGTGGCTGATAAATAGATAAATAATATAGCCATCGTCATTCAGGTCTTCAGGTTAGGCAGTTTTTCTGTGCTTTTATGGAGCCATAGCTGATCAGGGTAGGCAGTGCCTTTGTGCCTATATGAACCGAACGCCACTGATCCCACCATGGCTTAATAGGTCGTCGGTCCATCGCATTAGAGATCGTCCGCGCGGTCTGGGTCTCTCCATTCTACCTTGCACGATAAGACGCTCTATGGAGTCAGTCAGTCGTGTAAACCATACTTAAGAGAAAATTACTCGCACAACGCATAACTGTCGCAATAACATGGCTTATCACGTCGTTAGAGTGATGAAGACTGTTCGTCAATGCGACAGAGTTCTACGGTGGTAGTCAATTTCCTTTACTATAGGTTAAGTTAGGTATACCATACGTTCCGAATACAGGATGTGTGCTGCTATTAAAATTAAAATAAAAAAGTTATAACGTATCTACATTTGATGTAAAAAAATAATGGTACCTTTAACAATAGTAATATGTACTTTATGAATTCACAAAGTAGCTATTTACTTATTTTTATTTTGTTTTACCTACTTTGACTGTGCAACGCGATAATTTGCATTTACACTATACATATGTTTATTAAATATAATAAAGGTAATGTAAAAATAACAAACCGAAATTGAAATAATATGTATTTCAAATAACTCTCTTCAATTAGACATTATTACACGAAATAAATTGCTTGAAAGTAATTTATAGTTAGGAGCTGAAGTAATTTCTCCTGCAAAACAAAAGTAATACAGGCAGTTTATTGATTTTTAAGAAACGTCCACATTTGTAAACACTCAGATGACTTGTGCTTGTGCTTTCAAACCCGCAAACGTCTCATACGTGTACCCTATGTGTGTCAATCTTCCATAACGTGGAAAGGGTCGTATTGCTATCTTCATTCTAGTATCCAATAAGCTTAAGTCTTATAACCAACACTAGTTACGCATGCGGTATAAGTAAAGTCATTGGCTAAAATGAACGGTAGCTCCAACCAAATTCGGTTTGACAAGTAAAATAAAGTTACATGTTTGCAATTGTCGGATAACACTTGGGCCAGAGTGGAAAGTTTACAAGCATGCGCAGTTGTACTTTCAGACATGCACCCGTAGCCCAGTTAATGGCAAAATCAATGTAATAAGATTGTCTGTCTGTTCAGAGGCGTGGCGTCCATATTAGCCGATTCCCACCGGGTTGCCCAATGAAAACCTTTAAATATGAGTAATTGATACGCGTCGGCTTCCCTTGTAATTTTCCTGACGCCACGCCTATTTGGTCAATGACTAATCTTAATGTTTTTGCTGGTACACTCCTACTACCTTTATCATCATATCAGCCCAAGGATGTCCACTGCTGGACAAAGGCCTTGCCAAGGATTACATAACGATCGAGTATGCGGCGCCTCCAAGTATCCAACGGCTTCCCGTGATCTTAACCAATCGGTTTACGTCACGTTTCTACAAAGGTTCTTCAGTGGCGACTGCGTACAGGACGACGCAGCGTGAGATTGCTCCCAACAGGCCGCTGGGGTAGGCCCAGCGGCCATCGATTCTACGAGCAATGTCACCCACTGCCACTGAAGTGTAGCAACTTCTTCAGCCTACCTTACTCGTTTTCAAATCGTACGTAACATGTCAATCTCTATTCTGACTGTCATCACTACAGTATTCAAATACCGACAAGATTCAGTAATCCACCTATAACTTTGTTGACGTCACACCCCCCGTATTGCCTAACGCGTTGGACGCTCGCAATCGGAATCAAGTGTCACGTTTTTGTATGAGTTATGACAGTTGATTCCGATACCAAGTGTCAAAATTTCGTTAGGCAATAACCCAGCTGGCCATAATGTAAGCTGGCCATTATGGCCAGATGGAGACGTAATTGTGTACTCACCAAGAGCATTAAAAAAGAAAGCCCTCTTCTCGATTTTGGGTTTTCTTTCTTTTACAGCAGTAAGTAATGTACTATTTTACGTCACATCCGCGCTCACGCTAATTCGTCTTTAATTTTGTATGAAGTATGTAGAACCAATATTTTGTGTCGTATGAAAAACCAATATTTTGCCCACTATTCAGAATGTATGAAGAACCAATATTTTTTATCGTAACGTAACACCTTATGTTTACACCAAATATTTTGTGGATGATGATTATGGAAGATCCAGATAATATCGATCCCGATCTAGAATAGATCCAGATTAAAACCATATGGCAACTCGCATACCATGCAGACAAAACAAGTATGCGATGCACAAACATGCGCGCCGAAATACTGCATTCAAATATTTACTTGTGCTCTTTACCTGTGCATGAAAGGTGTATTCGTGATCCCTTATCAAAATAGGGTTGAAATTAATTATTAGTTGATTTCGGTCGGTTTCCTGTTTATACCTATCGCTACGCTACTAGCAAAAATACTTATCTAACCTAGAATTTTGTGCCTGCGGGCCTATGACTGTTGCGTAATAAGCACAATAGATAAATGACTATAAGCAACCGTTATTTTCTGACAAGTGTGTAAAAGTGATGGAAATAAAAAAGTCACTAAGTCAAGTAGGATATCATATGAAAGGGCTTGATCTGCACATTTTCGAACAATTTTTTTCAGTTTTCTTATTGTGCTTAAATTTTGTTTTTTCAAAAGTTCCCCCATTGAATTTTTCTGGAATTATATAATTAAATATGCATGTCACACGAATATTATAACCTTCATATCCGTGTGACTTTTTTTTTATCACCAAAAATCATTTTTGAATAATCCGGTTTGGTTAAGTTTGCCTCTCATTGGTATGTTATGCCATTGATGTCAGAAGCAAACTTAACTCAACCGGCAAATTAAGTCGAAACAAGTGAAAGTTTCTACGGAACCCTCGGTGCGCGAGTCAGTCTCGCACTTGACTGGTTTTTTAGATATAATTTAATTTTCCTTTTCCCATAGACCGGAAAGGTCAATGGGCTCTTTAATAAACCTATAAGTCAAGACAAGTGGCATTTCCAGAGAATTGTTCTTCTAACCTAACGTAACGTGATATAGGAAAAGGGTCCAGCCTGACAGTTACAAACGAGGTGACCCCGTGGACCCGTATTGAGAAACAAAATGTATTAAATTATAGGTTTTATTTTCCGCATTCCCAACTCGTCTATATTTCAACTTGTAGATTGAACCCTTGAAAATATTTTTCACTTCTCCTGCTCAAAAAGTACGTCATATTAGCTTCGTGAAGCGAGACTAAAATAGTACATTTAGCCCCTAGGGTTTAAAAGAAAGCCATATAATCAGTGGTGTTCGGTCCATATTGACACAAAGGCACTGCCTACCCTGAACGGCCATAGCTCCATACAGGCATAGAGAAACTGCCTACCCTGAAGCCCTGAACAATAATACCTACAAGCTCCGTATGGGCACAGAAAAAATGCATACCTTGGCTAAACACTTTGTGCACGCCACTGCATATAATCCCATACAAATTTCTATGAAACGGAAAAAAAAACTTCCGACCAGCTACATACACAAACCAACCTGATCAGATTGACCTAAATTTCTGATCGAATTGCTTTTAATTTTTCATGAAATATACAATTGTAATGTTAGTCTTTATTATTGTCTCGCAGTCGAAGTGAAAAGCAGTGTTTAACACGTGGCTAAAAGCCATTATGACACTCAGACATACTCGTCATCGCTCACTTCGTGAGCTCGTCCAAATAATCACTTCGTGTCATAATGGCTTGGCCCCTTGTCAAACAATCCACTATTATATAACTATAGCTATCCGCATTATTAGGAAACTAATTAATTATTAGGAAAAATACTCTGAAACATGAAATTAGAAGTTCGTATGGCACCGTCCCACTCACTCAAATACAGCTACACAAAAGCGAGCGGGATAACATGATACATACAAACTTCGAATTTCTAACTTCGGAATAACGAAACTCTCTCAATACCTCAGTCAATATTACGTATCGAAAAAATAATGTCCCCACAGGGCAGGCATAAACTGTAACCATGGCTCCAGTAATAAGCTATGGCAACACACAACTCCGAAAAAAATTAGGTCAACCGTGCCTACAGCACCTATGAGAGGCATTTGTCGCTGTCGATTTAATATTTTTCCCAGAAATGTTTCTCGAAGGTCCAATGCGGCCCTGTTTGGCGATTGCATTAGAAAAATGTTTGTATATTTTATGGGCGTAGGCATATATTTTTGTTTTTTTTTTATTTAACAGCGCGCATAATGTTTCATGCGAATAAGAAAGGCAAAGCTAGTTAGCTTAGAGCATTTGAAACACTATATATGTACCATACAGACCTATACAGACACATTTCCCTCTGCCACCTATGTGAAAAAATTCAGGTCAGTCTATTATATGGCAAATATTCAGTCCATGTGTGTTTATTGTTTGTAATTGGCTTTTTTATTGTGTTAAGTTTGTATCACTAAAAATATTTCTGTAGTGTTTTGTCCGTGATTACTGATTGATTACCTTGCCTTCCGCTAAAAGAGCACGAAAAGTTTTATTTATTTATTAAATCTTTCTTGCGCAAAAGAAAAACTTATCGTACAAAAGGTGGACTTCCTTTGAATTTTTATTTGTGTTCATTATCATCACAGTACGAGTATGTTTGCCTTCAGTGAAATCATAAAATTTTGAATCACCCGCTCAATATAATTATTACAGTATGCAACAGGGTTATCAACGCATTGTATGTTGAATATTTTATGTAGGTATTTATACAGTGCAAGTACATTTTAAATGCATTTACTTAATGAAAAATTCAATTCTAATAATGATCTAATTCGATGATTTTCTTTATTTGTATGCAGAAACTAAACTCATTTGACAGCCGGAAGCTTTCACCACAGATATTTAACAGTGCTTTCACTAAGTTTTTCTTGTCAGTTTTCAGACCAATCATAGATCTTAGAATAAAGAACGTTTTTAATGAACTATAAGACCATTGGTTAGTTATTGATTGCAAACAAAAATACCATAACGCAACGTAAACAGTCCATATCGCGTTATCAGTAACTTCTGCGAGGGAAAAATTGATTAAAAATAATTTGATGAAAAGTTGAGTGTTAGCAATGTAATGTCCATTCGGTTTGCTGTGTATACAGTGTAAAAAATATGTTGAAAAGGCAAAAGTACAGCTATGGCTACACACCACTCAGGTCTGCGAATGGGTAAGTTAGTCTTTTTCAGTGTATTATTTTTCGCTAATAACATTGTAATGTTTTTCTTACTAATTCAAATTGTAAATCAAATGTACGTAAACTTTAAAACTCTGTCTTATTTACAAGTCAAGAAACGTCTTATTAGTTTTATTCTATTTGTGAATTTCAAGAAAATTACAACTTTCTATTTACTTACATCTTGCATGCATGTGATGCGAGTTACAAATTTTTCTCATGTGTAAGGGATGAAACAATTAATACAAAATTATTGCCAAATGCTTTGACAACTCTGCTAACATTTAATACTTAAGGCAATCAAAGTTTAATTACTCATTAGCAGGATTGTTTTTTGTATGTTATAGGGCAAACAAGCAGATCTCGCTTGATGATAAACGATCATTGTCGCCCATAGACAAATGCAACGCCAGAGGAGTCACAAGTGTGTTGCTGGCCTTTTAATATATTTTTATGAGCGTCACACAGCCACAACTTGGCTGCCAGATTTACATATAATATTTAATATTTGTAAGTACAAATTTTTACAAAATAAATAGAAGTACATGTGAATCTAACAAAAATATGTCTAAAGATACCTGCGGATGATCAACCCTTTTTTTTCCTGTTAAACTGCTTAAGTTTAACACTTTTGTAGCGCTATGCAATTTCCTTTTCATCTGGGGAAATGTATATGTATGATGTTGGCTACTTCTCTATGAGCAGAGTGCCCGCTAGGCAGGTTTCTGGCTGTGAATGTGGTAAGGTTTGAGCCAAATTGTTCCAGTTACCCCAGTTTCTGGCAGTTTGTGTCAGTCTGGGAACTGACCACCCCTTCTCAAGAAAAAGTTTTGCATGGCTTAGTTTATCATTGAATACTACTCAATGTATAGTCTAAACGACTTGCTTACCTTATCAATTTGATATATTCATTTTACTGAAGGGGTTATCCTAAGGTGGCTTCCGTTCAGTGACATAGCGTGCATTAGGCTGGGCCCTCTATCAAAATTTGTTGATGGGCCCAAATGAACAGGAAGGGAATTGCTCAAATGTACAAATTTTAAACAGTTAATTAAAGACAAATAAAACACAAAATTACAGTTTTTGTAAAAAAAAGAATATTTCTTTATTACATTGTTATATGATATGCATGAGTGGCGTGGCGTTAAGAGAACCCGATTCTCATCGGCTTGCCTACTTTAAGGCATTTGAGTACTTCGTTTTACTGCTTTTAAAGAAAATTTAAGAGAAAATATACTCTGGCCTTAACAACAATATTTTTGACGCCGCACCCTTATTAATTTCTAATCCCATAAATTACAAGATAACTATCAAGAGACCGACCCAAATAAAACATATTGTATAAAGTTGTCCCATGTAGCCCGGAGAACGGATGATTGTTGGGGCAGTAAAGTCCTGGAGTGGCCACCACACATAGGAAAGCGCAAGGTGAGGTGGGACGGCCCCCGCCTAGGTGGATGGATGTAGGTTCGTAAGGATCGCGGGGAGTCAGTGAATGCAGTCTGCGCAGGATCGCAAGCTATAGGGGAGGCCTATGTTCAGCAGTTGATGTCCGTGGCTGATAGATAGATAGTATAAAGTTGAAACTTCAGTTACATATTTGGTTTTTCTTGATGTGGTTGCCACTGTTTCTGAGGGATGAGATCAGGAGGTAGAAAAATTATAAAAATTGCTCTACTTAATTTTGGGATAATCATGTTGATTCAAGCATATATTTAAGCTTATCATGAATACCAAGAGATTCATTTTGTGAAAAACTGTTTAATTCAACTATAGCTTAAGATATTTGCGACCTTTGCGAGGGTCCAAATAATTGATAAAAAGAGTGTAAAAACATGATTTAAGCCAAAAACAATTTTCAATTAAATTAAATAAATCATGTGATTTTATTTTATGAAATGAAATGATTTGAAATTATCATTTTATTTAATAAACACAAATAAAATTATACTTTGACAATGATTTCCCTGATCTAATCACCTGATCAATAGACTATTGATTGTAGATTATTGGCTGGCACTGTCTAAAACAATAGGTACCCGTTTTTAAAATAGTTGCATAATTGTGTTACTTCCGTCAGTTACTTTCGATCGTTGACGTCCACTGTTGGACAAAGGCCTCTCCCAAGGATCTCCTCAATGATCGGTGGTGCGCCGCGCTCATCCAACGGTCTCCCGGTCCTGATCAGATCGTCGGTCCATTGTTTTGATCGCCCCTGAAGGACCTTTTTGCCCCATAGAGCCATCCGTTCTACGAGAAATGCCCAATCTCTGCCGGCACTACCACTTAAGTGTAGCAAATTGGTTCTTTTGCGGATCTCCTAATTTCTGATTCGATCACGCAAGGCGTCGCCGAGCAAAGCTGTCTCCATTGCTCTTTGAGTTATTTTCCATACATTCGTTGTATTGAAAATTATCAACAATAGTATATAGTTGGGCAGTCATTTAAAAGGTATATTTTTTTTTAAGTGACAGTCTAGTAATTTCTCATATCTACGTGCCTCTTTGTGGCGTGACAAAGATTGTCTGTCCCCTTCCTTTCAATACAATACGAGAAAGACAAGCGTTGTCGCGGAGAGTTGTGGTAGACCCGCTGGTCTGAGACTACAAAAAAATCAGTACAGATGAAATAGTTCGACATGAGAAAGTGCACTAGAAAAAGAGCGTATCTCCACGGCACTTACGCCACTTAGCTGAGAAGCGTAATTTTTTGACAGTAACTCAACAACGGTATATTCCATCAGAGGGGTTACTCTGAAACGCAAAAATCGAAGTTCGTAACGTGCTGTCCCTCTCGCTGTCATGTTATGCTGTATTTGAGTGAGCGGGATGGCGCTATACGAACTTCGTTTTTCGGATTTTGGAGTAGCCCCTCAGGTTGAAAAAGATTTTCGTTAAAAAGTATTTATGAAGTTTTATCTTTGTATTTTTTTTCGTATTTTTGGACATACGAAAATTTTTAATAAGATTCATTTACTTAGACACGACTGTAAAATAAGTAAAACTGTTTTAAAATCAAAACTGAAGGACTTCCTCCTCGAAGATAAGCCAGTGTCATCGTAAACACGCTGACGCGCTGTCCTCGAGGACGAAGTACCTACATAATAAATATGATGCGTGTGCAGATTTTTCTAACCGGCTCATTTGTATATCATGTAGTTATATAATTCAGTTATATTAAGTGTTTGAAATCTGAGCGCTTCTCGCCATTAAACGTCACAGTTTGGCGAGTAATAATTACTTTGTAAAATGTTATTTTTATAAGTTAAATAAATAATTAAAAAAAAAAAACATACCGTTTAGAAAAGAGGGGGGGGGGAGGAGGGGTGCACAATTTATGCAACTTTCGGAGCGATTATTTCCGAAAATATTCACTAAATCAAGAAAATTAAAAGAACTGTCGAAACATGTGCCACGCATTGATATTTGCTGATTTTTTTTTCAGTTTCGGTTACATGTACCTATAGTGTGCCCTCCCTAGAAATATATTTTATTATTATTTAACTATCAAACTAAGTAGCGGCACGTAGCGGCACGTAGCGGCTTAAACAAGACACCTATCCTCCAAATTTCATCAATATACATCTCGTAGTTTTTGAGTAAAATGCCTATGACATACAGACGGACGGACGGACATGACGAAACTATAAGGGTTCAGGTTTATGCCATTTTAGCTACGGAACCCTAAAAAGAAGCTGTTTTATTCATTGTTTACAACGACAATTCCTGACAAGCTACTTCATTCGCATAATTAACTTCACATTTTGTATTTTATCGTGTAGTAGTAAGGCATAATTTTGCTACTTTCACTCTGTGTGTGCTTCGCAACTTCTTAAATAGCTGTTATCGGATTATCGTTGTGAGTAAACAGTTGTTTTGCGTATCTGTTACGATGTTTATTAAATACATACTAGAAAGTGCAAATTCGTACGTGGAGGAGGCAAAATATATAGTCCTCGTTTTTGCTTGAGTGTAGTCGGGTAAAAAGTATCCTATAACCATCCTCGGATCGTTGTACCAAATTGAGGTCGCAAAGATATTCCGGCCGACAGATGGCGCTGTTATCAATGTTTATACTATTTGACTCATTCGTAGATCGCGCTATTAAATTTGTTCTAGCTAAAAAGTTATAACCATCTTTTTTGCTTCAACGTATTCATGTAAAAAATATCCTATAACAATCCGTGGATGTCCATTATGCCCATGGACCAAAAATAATTGAAATTAATGTCGCTATTTTGACGTAATGAAGCCGCAAAGGCATAAACGAACATTTCATATTTACAACTTTATAATACTTACTTAGTATAAATGTTACCACAATTTCACCATGCTTTGTTAGTTTTAACGGCCTACGCTTGTTAAATCGTCGCCATTGACAGCCGTACTCAATCATTTGTATTTAGCTGATCGTTGTAATTTTTGAACGTAGTCTCCTAACAAGTCTACACACTTACCATCGTTTCTCTAGACCAGAAATTTCTTTAAAAAAATGTTTTACCCTTTAAAAATGCATCTACAGCGGCCATTACCTCGGTATCGTCCGAAAATATGTTTCCTTCCTCCTTCATGCTGAGTCCGTTCCTTTTGTCACGCGGAATATTTGAGGTACCTTTTTTTTCATATATGTTATTTGTTCCCTGTACCTAATTTATTTTTGGTGTGACAATAAATGTTTTCTTTCTTTCTTTTCTTCTTCCTTCTTCTTCTTTTGCTTCGCCACTTCCCAGTCAAACTTTTGCTGCGGTTATGGACGTGATTTTCATGCAGATTCTTGCGGTTCATGTCCTTCTGGACAGTGATTAGCCATGTAGCTATACACCTATAGCTTCATGCTGCCTCTTCCCCTTTTGCCTGTTGCGCGTTCCCTTTCCTTTAGCCGTGGAAAAAGATAAAAGTCACTGAGGGCTAGATCTGGTGAATATGGGCGGTGTTTCAGCAATTCGAAGCCTGCATCACGGATGGCACCCATAACAACACTGGCCTCGTGAGAGGGTGCGTCGTCCTGGTCAAACATGACACCAGCTCGAAGTTTACCGCACCGCTTTTCTTTGATTGTTTCTCTCAATCTGCGTATTTGTTCAGCGTAGTAAGAGCCCGTTATAGTGGTTCGTTTTTCCAGGTATTCAATCATTATGCCTCCCTCGGCATCCCAGAACACGGAAGCCATGACCTTCCCAGCTCGGTGACCTCGAATTTTCGGTGTAAGGGAAATCGATCACTTCCAGGTGACTGATGTTTGGTCTAAGGATCGAAATTATATAGACTGAACTGATCCATGGCTAAAAACCGACACAAAAATTTTTCGGGATCAGTGGCGTGTGGTCCATATAGATACAAAGGCACTGCCTTCCCTGAAGGACCATGCCATGACTCAAAACTGCCTACCCATGTGATCAAAACATTTTGACTGCCTACCTTGACCAAAGATCCTGAGGACGCCACTGTACGGGATCATTAAGATATTTCTCAAGATTAATCTTTGAAATTTTACATCGTATTTTCCTTTTGTTCGTCCGTAAACATTCTAGGTACCCAGTACCCAACGAGCGGTGACTTTTTTCATGTGTAGTAAATCAGTTATGATCCTTTGAATACTGCTGGAGATCCTCGTGAGCTCAACTTTACGCCTGATAGTCATCCTTCTATCTGTTAAAACGAGCTTATGATTTTTTTGGAAATTTTCTTTCACTGTGGAATACGGCGGAGCGGAGAGAGAAACAGGAATTTTTAATAACCGCTCTCACCTCAGTTTTCAATTGTTGTTTTAAATTTAGCTTTTCCAATTACACTCACTTATAATTACATTAACTCATACACCAACTGTAGTTTCTTGCTGTGGTTTTAATTATATACTTATTTAGAATGTTTATAGGTAATAAGAGTTTTTTTTTGACAATTTAATTAAAACAGTATTTTGTATATCCCAGTTACGTGAAGCTTGCACCTCATTTAGTTAGTTGTTTTTATATTACTTTGCTCGCGTTGAAATTAACCCACAAAATACTAAGACACCTCACACGATCCGTTTATTATGTTAAAGCAAAAGACACCTAAATACTACTGAATTAATTAACTTTAAAAGTAAGTGCCACTGTCACTTTGGTGGGTAATCAGCGATCAGTTTAATTTGCTATACCTATATAATATACATGTATAATTGATGTTTTAATGATGCCCCTAAAGAGTAGAATATATCGTTTGCTATATAATTTACTATGAATGTACCTTGTTATCCACTAATTGGTTATTTTTTTTATTACACGGTTATAAAATTTATTTGAATATAACAAAAATCGGACAAGCCATGAAACGAAATATATTTCACACCGACAAGAGTTTTACACTTATATATATTATTATGAATCCATATGATGAGATAAAGAGACGATTCAGACGATATTCAAAGAGTTTAATTTGTTCAATAAAAAACACATGACCAGTATTTATTTTCTCCGTCTTACAACAGTCATATTTTCCTATGCTGTTAAGTACTAACTTTCGGACCAATATTCGTATACAATGTCACATACAGCTGCAAATTTAGCTCAAACTGATAGAGCATTTTTCTATAGATAAGATAGGAATATGAACCTATCGACCGGATTTATTTTATCTTAAATGGAACTAGAGCTAGAGTTGTCGATATATGCCAAATTTCCTAGATATCTAAAAAGTTAGCTGTAAAAACAAATACACGATTAGTACGTTAAAAACTAACTTCTCTCAACTCTATTGACTGTGCCTACTAGAGTTTCCGGTTACCGTTCTTTACTTTCCAGAGCATATCTACTAATATTGACTGGCCACGGCATGGAGTTAATTTCGGGACTTTCTCCAACTTTTCAACGATCTGGTAATAAATAGTACCGATAAAGCTCGATTTCAATTCGGTAGAGCTTTGACTTCGCGCATTCTACTATTATAGATGAAAGTGACCAAAATCCGCCCCGGCTTACCCAAAGATTCTTCATGCTTCGTCACTGTTAAGGTGGAACAAATCTAAAACAGCTCAGGTGTAATAAAATAACGAGTTAACAACCGCTACATGGTGTCAACACGCTTCTAATTCGCAACAACGACGTGCAGCGTATAGAATATAGAAAACTAAATTAAATCTCATGCCATGCACAGTTCGTATCGAACAATGCATACAAGTGGGGGCGAATACCGCGACACGATGTAACCTAGACAGTACAGCCGGTGAGAGGCACGAGCGTCGACGACTGCCAACCTGCTCAAACGAAAACAAAATCCAACTCGGTACTAAAGCTACAGTCACGCGTGGCTAGTGAAGTGATAATAAATATTACAGTGACCCTAAGTGCAAAATGAACGAGGACAACTCCGTAGGAGATGACTTGAAGAGACAGGCGGCGATGTTCTACAATACTACGGAAAGGTTTGTTTAAGTAGAACGCTTCTGTCAACTGTTGGTTTACAAAGTTACTTTTGCCGTTGCCCGAAAGTTGTATGCGTGCGGTGTGGTCTGAGACAGGTTTCGGGCGACTGCAGCGGTAAAGTTGCTTCTTGTACGCATTTGCGACGGTTGGGTGTCGTTTTTAATTTTGGCTTAATTGGCAGCGTAAAATGCGGATGTAGGTAATTTAGGTACCTATGGTCGTGAAATGCAATTATGTTTAATAATGGAGTTGCGTTAGGTGCAATAATATAATCAGCTATAGGTAATTAAATGCCGGAGAGGAAACTGAGAGAATTCGATTCTTAAAAGAAAGACCAGATAACATAATAGATTTGTTTTGCGATTGGATTGCTCTGACAAGCGAATTTCAAATCCTATTGCAATATTTCCAATCATTGTTCTCGCATGCGGATGCAAAAAAGTCAATCTTTATAATTAGAAATCGGTTAAACAGAACCACATTTTGCCTAAGTTTGATATTTTCAGCGTTCCATGGTCACTGGTGATATAATCCGTTAAATTGTTTTATTTCAATGAGTAATAATCGCGGAAACAGATGAAAATATTAAGTTTGATATTGTTGAATAAGCTTACAGTTTTTTAATTATTTCTTATATCTCATTGTACTTGTTATAGTCGTAGGTAGATTTAAGTTTCAAAATTTAGTACTTATTAAATTCCATGGAGTCTTGTCTATAAGTAAAGACTTAGTGCCATAAAAATATAACTTTCTCCCAGAACTTTACGATGATTTCCAAAAATGTATGGGTTATTGGTACTCATTTGATTATTGAGTATATACTGTACCTACACTTTTGCAGGTCATACATAAAATAAAACGTGCAGGTACCTACTGCCATTATATTTAAAGGCACTTCTAAAGCAAACTATATTTTATTAGGTTCTACGAACTTTACCTTCAATGAACGTGCTAGGACCACAAACAATGACAGCAAATTAACGAATCAGAAAGTGTCCTAATGAGACGTATTTAAGCGCTAATGAATATTTCTACTGGCATGTGCGTGATCATCACCAAATCGTAATTATTTCTAAGTTTATTGTCGCTAGCTTCTAGGTATGTAAACAATGTAGCAAACATAACATGCTACAAAGCGAGATATATAGGCACCGAGATCAAGACGAACTCGTCCATTTATTGCAGTAAGGTTGGAATAAGTTTGGATGCGGATCTTCCATACAAAATTAATCCGATTCAAAAACCTGAATAGCATCATTCTTCCACCAACTGTTGAATAACTGTTTACTTTCACATCATATTGTCCCCCTAGTTAGGACGGCAGTCCACCGACGAAGTCGTATCTTAAAGGAAGCACTCTAAAGAAGCCAGCCGCTTACTAAGAGGCCGGTTGACCTGGCGTCCTGGAGTAGTGCTCTCTGATTCGGAAGACAAGATCACATCACTCATCGAAAGGGTGTCAGAGTTAATTCCACCGATGGGGGGCGACCAGTTCATCATACTGGTAAATAGTATCGTTCTCTACCTTTTGTCCGATTCTTTCTGTTTTTCTTTCTTCCTCGTCAAGTTGGGTTGAAGCGGTTCAACTTATTTAAAACAACAACAACAACAACAACAATTCTTTATTGCACACCAACAACAGAAACAGTACAATAGAGCCTTAACATAAAATAGGTAAACAATAGGCGGTCTTATCGCTAAATATTATTTACCTTTCTTTACTTAGTCCTTGTGCGGATGGCGTTCCCGTTTGTGAACCGAAAGAGGCCTGACCTACCCAGTTCAGTCAGGTCTAAAAAACAATCCTGTTCTGCGCTACTTGGTGTCATCAATAATTTGTTGTCTTCTAAATATATAGACAATATTGGGTTCAAATCCCGGTAAGGGCAAATATTTGTGCGATGAACATAAATATTTGTTCCTGAGTCTTGGATGTTTTCTATGTTTATACTTAAGTAAATATACCTATTAAATATATCGTCGTCTAGTACCCATAACACAAGCCTTATTGAGCTTACCATGGAACTAATTAGATTTTATAAAATTTCCCTGTAATATTTATTTATGTATTTGCCGACGACAGGTCGGTGTCTGCATGTGGGGTCGACGAACTATATGGTTCATGAGTTGAAAGAACAGCAACGAAGAGAGCAATGCTGAGCGTGAGTAACTTTGATGGAAATGATTAGTAACCGAGTTATCGTGCATAGAACTAAGGTGATTGACATTGTTTGTATCGTAGATCGTAGTAACTACATAAGCTGAAATTGTAGCTCGGGCTTGTCACATCTAGGAAAACTATAATGACTTAGTGATCGAATAATCTGGTCGGTTCTTGTAAACACATAAACACTACTACATGGTTTCTGGAAGCATTCAGATAAGGGAAGCTCTGGACCGGTTCATTGACATGCCTGATAGATAGGCGGGCGCGGTCTTAATCAAAGATTTGGGCGGGGTCATCATTATCATTATATCAGCCCAAAGACGTCCACTGCTGGATACCAAGGATTTCCATAACGGCCGGTCGTGCGCCACGCCGCCCTCATCAAACGCGATCTTCACCAGATCATCGGTCCATCTTGTTGGGGGCTTTCCCATTCCAACGCTGCGTGCGCTGGAAGGAGTCATAATAAGATAAAGTTTTTCATTAATTGTATACATAATAGAAGCAACTTTGTTCGCGTAGGAGAAAAAGTCATAACCCCTCTTTTTTCTTTAGCATAGTCGGGTAAAAAGTATCCTATAACCATCTGGAGATACCCAGCTACCCGTGTACCAAAAATAGTTTAAACCCGTTTAGCCGATTAAGCGTGATGAAGCCACAACGACACTTACAAACATACAAACATTTATAGCTACAACTTTATAATAGTATAGATGTTTACTTATTTAGAATTTTTTTTAAAGACAGGTGTGATTTACGTGTGGTCATGATCCCTATGACTCCCCTCCCTAGGACCACCACTGGTGATAGAGATCTACATTCAAAAGTAGGCGGCTATTGGCTTACTTATTATGATGATGATTTCGATGAGTTCCTTAAGTCTCTGGATTTCATAGGTCGATCAATTCAAATGATGTCAGCTTTGCGAATAGGCTTAAATCTCTATGCGGACGTTATATCGATTGTCAAGATCATATGCATTTTCGAGTTCTTAAGGTGCGTCCACACTTGTATCATTTGCTCGTATCCGATCACCGTGCCGTGGCATGACTGCGTATCGCGCTGCTTGGACGCTCACTGTCGGCGCGGCGATCATTGCCTTGCTTGTCCGATCTAAGTGTGTGATACGCGTATGAACGTGGATTTGGAGCGATCGGATCGGCGCAACGTCCAAACGCGTGATCGTGACACGCGATCATGCCACGCGACGATGATCTGATACGGGCAAATGATACAAATGTGGACGCACCTTTACGGTTATGGTCTTGACTCATGAGTCATGCCACTCGTCACCCTTGTTACTAATTGGTACATAGGTATTGGTGGTTTCACTCGAAATTCTTACATAGTGAAGCGAGTACAAATATGAAAAATGAAATATTGGCGATTATTGTTTTTAATCCCTGACGAAAAATGAAGGGCGTTATAAAGACGTAACGTCGTAGGGGTGATATCTGTGCAAATGTCTGTCTATCTATCATAGCATATGTTGCATCATAATCACAGCACTTTAAGGGATAGAATATATACCCTTAATTCATATTTCTATAGATGGACCTGTTGAAAGGATGTGACTACATCGAGAGTGTTGTTAGCAATGGTTCAAAAAAATCGGTCCAACCGTTTGATAATTATCGCTATTTTTCTGGGTGTGTCCGGGGTTATATTATGTACTAGCTTCTGCCCGCGACTTCGTCCGCCTTAAATTCGTTTATCGCGAATAAGGGTATTTTCCGGGATAAAAAGTAGCCTATGTCCTTCCCCGGGACTCAAACTATTTCCATACCAAATTTCATCCAAATCGGGTCTGCGGTTTAAGCGTGAAGAGGTAACAGACAGACAGAAAGACAGACAGACAGACAGACATACTTTCGCATTTATAATATTAGTATGGATTAGTATGGATGTACAGGTTATATCGATAAAGTACAGATGTTTACACATTCTCCAAAAAAGTTAACGTTTAATATACTATTTGGCATATTATCCTATTTATAATTAAGCCCGACGTCAACGTACTATAAACAATTATTTCGTTAATAAATGGTATATCTATATCACTTGCGCGCTTCTTACAATAGTTATACAATTAGCCTAACTTTATGGGTCTTTCGCCTAACGCCGCCGGAAATGGGGGGGGGGGGGGTACTCCTATGCGGGGTGCCACTGCCAGGCCTTGAAAATTTATGATTATCCGTACCGGTTAGAGCCACATTGAGAGCCTAATTCATAGGTTACCCTCGCAAAAAACCGCTCTGACTAACCGGTTAAAATCTCGGAGAGCAAACAGGGAATCCAGCTCCCTCAGTGGATAACGTTCCCATATCAATTCGTTCGAACGTAACCTAAATAATTAACCGGTTGAACCCAATTAAATATCGGTTTATTTGTAATCGGTTACAAGCCCAGGCCACTGCGCCATTCAAGGGGGCATCATGATATTCAAAGGAGAGCGCAGAAGGAAACCATCTTTAAAAAACCGGCCAAGTGCAAATAGGACTTGCGCACTAAGGGTTCCGTACAAATTTTTACGTACTCTAACTTTATTACCCGGTACTGGTTGAGTTAAGTTTACCCCTGATATATGTAGCATTGCATACACATCAGGTGCAAATTTAACGCAACCGGGTTGCTCAAATAGGTTTTCTGCGAATAAAAAAAAATAGCTAGTTACAGACATGGCTATAATTTTCGTGTAAGATTTATGTTTATTAATACAAATTAGGAAAATTTCAAAATTTTCGATTGGTAAACTTCGGAGATAAAGGTGGGGGTGGGGGGGGGGATGGTGTTTTTTTTTCACATTTTCCGTAATAAAACAAAAACAAGTCACAATAAAAAATTAAAAATTGTTCAAAAATGTGCAGGTTAATATGATATGATACCCTTTCATATGATACCCCATATGACGGACCCAGTAGCTAGACTTTTAATTTTTACCCCCACTCATATTCGTAGTTCTTTTTAGAAAATAAATATTTCCTATGCAATACATGTGGGCTGACCATGTTTATAAATATTTCAAATTTCAAATAGTTAGCATAAGTAGTTTTTGAGATATGGCGCTTTAATAGTCGGACAGACAGACCGACAGACAGAGTCGTACCATAAGGGCTGCTTGTGTACCTTTTTGGTACGGAACCCTAATACTGAATGTGTCATTAATGATATTACAGAATACAAAAATTGATATGAAAGAACTGGGAACCTCTGACGTAAGGATTTATATGAAATGAATCGATATTGTAGTGGGCCTAAACAATTCGAAAGCAAACACCTTTTACTTCGTACGTGTGAACCGAACCGAAGTTAATATTGACCTTGCGCGAATGTTTCCTGCTATTATACTTACATCTGATTATAAGCGCAATTGCAGCATTCATATACGACAGTACCTAATTACTGTGTGTTTGTGTAGGTATATAGATATCTATCGGTAGTGAAGCCAGCGAAGCGTCCATTAGTATGAGAAAATTAGATAAATCAGCGGAAATAATTTGTTTAGTTTTCAAAATTAGTACAGAGGTTCCGTGAGGTGTTAATTTGTATAAACCTCCTAAAAGTCCTCGAGTGTGAGGGCTGCGCTGACATCTGGATTTTGGTTTAAATGTCACTTTTTTCAGTTATTTGTACAAAAATAAGAAAAAAAGAAAGAATTTACAAAAATAAACTACAATGAATTTACAACAAATTTGGTTATACTATTTTTTTATTACTGGTATAATAGTTTTAAAGAAGAGTGTCGAATTTTATAAGCTCTTTGGCCCCTCTTTATTTGTCATGCACTTTAAGATCTGGAGCTGAAGGTGAAGTTGGTGAAGTTATTTATGAGATAGTCAAAAGTAGATTAACACCGATATTCTTTGAGAACCATACCGCGGGTTATTGGGCCAGGGGACTGAATTTGAATTCCGCTGTGCATCATGTAGTCATAATACTCCAAAACTATACGTCCAAGCGAAAATGCTAAGAGTACATGGCCGAATAATTTAACAACTACGTATCTATTTCTTTCACTTTCATACAAAACCAAAATTATAATGATCACTGGACATAAACATTTTTTTTGACTCATTTTCATTGAATACACTCAGGAAACAGTATTAGGTCAGCTACTAGTCCTCCATGCGAAGATAGCCTTAAAAGGGATTGTGTTCGTATTCTTAAAAGTTGGCATTTTAGGTGGTATCTGAACGTCTAAAGGCCTGTACCAATTTTGAAAACTACACGAATTATTTCCGCTGATCGACTTAATTGATGCAAATTTTCTCAGGCTACATAGAATAGTCCCGATGTAATTCTTATTTACTTGTGTACCTACGTTTATCTCATTTGGGATTAAGACACCTTATCCTTAACATTTCCTTCGTATGCCAAAAGCATGCTTCCGTTCGTTGTGGAAGTTTTACGGATGTTTATTATTCAGCAGATGGAACTCTAATGTCTACGGGCTGAAATGGTTTTTTATGATGATCTTCTCCTTGAGGCTCTTGAGAAATTACAGGAACATTTTTAAAATTGGCTGTGGATTCTACTAGTAAATAGTTCCAGCATTTCAAATTATTACTATCGCTGTAATAAACTATAATTGAAATTAACAATGTAATTTTCAAGCAGTATCTTATCGCAAATAGTAGGCAAAAACATGCAATCGTCCATACTCAAGTTGGAAATTATTTGTAGAGAACATTAAGTAATGAACTAGTCAAACAAGTTGTTCACCTATGTAACCGTTTCGTCGTTAAATTGAAGGCCCCTGTTATTACTATTAAGCTATTAGGTCGTAACAGAGACTTATAGTGAACTTGCAAAACAATATCTGCACTTGTTATAAACAACTTGGGTTCAAAGAGACAATATTTTTGTCGTATTTACTTTTTTTGAAGTGGGTGCAGTATATTGTAAAATTAATAATACCAATAAAATATGTCGCAAGGCGGCACTGTCATCGAACTCAATCCATTTCGCCACGATGTTTTCATAAGTACTTTGTATATAATGCGTGTACCGGAATATGTCATTCAATTAGATTTAATTTGAATTTGTTCGCGTAGGAGAAAAGGTAATAAAGCCCTTTTTTTCTTCAGTGTAGTCGGGTAAAAAGTATCCTACAACCATCTGAAGATATCAAGCTATCCATGTACCAAAAATAGCTGAAATCCGTTTAGCCGATTTGGCATGATGAAGCCACAACGACACATACAAACATAAAAAATCCAAAAAAAAATATTTTTTGACTTAGTGACCTCCGAATAGTCCGATGCAAACATTTTTTCGAAAATTTCTTCTATGTACAGATATTTCATTTTTACAACATTATAATTATAATAGTATAGATATTTTCATGCATTAGTTCGTTTCGTCCAATTTTCGCACATATGAAACTAATGTTGAAAAGCCGAAATCCATCTTCTGAAAACATAAGGACACAGAAGTAGACCCATGACGTAGTTTTGACGTAGTATTTCAAAGTTTAGGTTTCAGTGTGTGGTCCTTGACCATTCCGAACAAAATTGACATTTTGGTTTCTTACCTTAGAGAGTGAGTGTGTGCCGTGTTAGTGATGTTATGTGATATGCCGTAAAACGGTTGCCAGTATTTCCATTGCCAAATTTTAATCAATTTCCGGGGAAAATTGCATAGCTTTATCTCATACTCATAAAATGTGACAGTTTTTGGGAAAAGGTCCCACTTTGTCGATATGGAGTTATGAGTAGTTCGCCATCTTTTGGTGAAAGATATATGTCTCTAGGTGCTATAGTTATTTTTTTTACATTCTTCAAATTAGCAAAAGTGAGAAGCGACAGTTGAGAAAACGTTGGTTAAAGTTTGGGACGGCAAAAAAACACACTTGTACTTTGAAGTTATAGAGTGGTGAATATCAAATGAATTGGCATACTTTAAGGATTTCAAATTAGTCAAAATCATATATGTAACCTTAGTAGTTTGAATGTTACGGAGGCTTGAACATAAAAACAGAACGAAAATACGTCAATCCTGAATATGGGTTTATTTTCTATATTTATAACACGACCCGCAGATTTATCATTAAAGTTGTATTTACAAATGTATTTACATGCTAAAAAAGACAGAAATAATGCTATGGATCCCTTTAGTTAGTTATTATGTCAAAAAGTTAATAAAAAATGAATTGAACAGTACAGCATAAAAAAATATAAATGACATGTGTATTTTAATACATAACATAAGATTACTTCAAAACACACTTATCAAGCATAAAAAGTATTAATATCATATTCTAAGTACTTGTTTATGCATTATAAAGTTTAGTGATTTTCTATAGGGAGCGTCCCACTTTGTCGATTTACTAAACTTAAAGGTGCGTCCACATTTGTATCATTTGCCTGTAGCCGATCATCGTCGCGTGGCATGATCGCGTGTCACGATTACGCGTTTGGACGTTGCGCCGATCGGATCGCTCGAAATTCATTTTGCTACGCGTATCACACAGTTATACCGGACGAGTACGGCATGATCGGCGCGCTTTTTTAGTACACGTCCACGTACTATAAAGAATATACGTTCTAAATTTCATGGCTTATATCTTTAGCGGTTTAGGCTGTGCGTTGTCTGTCAATAGGTCAGTATCAGTAACGCAAGAGTTTTATATGTATAGATGATTTGGACTAGGTACCTAATTTAAAATCCATAAAGTATGACAAATTATTTAATATCAACCTCTCCATAACTTCAAAGTACAAGTGTATTTTTTTGCGATCCCAAGCTTTAATCGAAGTTTTCTCAATTGTCGCTTTTTCACTTTTACAAGTTTGAAGAATTAAAAAAGAATAACTATAGCACTTAGAGACATATTTTTTTCACCGGAAGATAGCTTATGCTTTGTTATATTACAAACTACTCATAACTCCATAACTTCAAAGTACAAGTGTATTTTTTGCGGCCCCAAACTTTAACCAACGTTTTCTCAATTGTCGCTTTTTTACTTTAACAAGTTTGATGAATTTTTAAAAAATAACTGTAGCACTTAGAGACATAATTTATTCACCAAAAGATAGCTTATGCTTTGTTATATTACAAACTACTCATAACTCCATAACTTCAAAGTACAAGTATATTTTTTGCGGCCCCAAACTTTAACCAACGTTTTCTTAATTGTCGCTTTTTTACTTTAAAAAGTTTGATGAATTTTTAAAAAATAACTGTAGCACTTAGAGACATAATTTATTCACCAAAAGATAGCTTATGCTTACTTATATTACAAACTACTCATAACTCCATATCGACAAAGTAGAAATTTTTCCCTATAACAGGCACAAATATGATATCGACGATTCTTTTAGTTATTCGACAAAGTGGGACGCTGGGCACTAAACTTTGAGGCCTTAAAAAGGTGCTTAAATTAGATATTTATGGGTCGACACCAAAAGTTTATTACAGTATGTTCTATCAGTTTTCATTGAAAGTCGATTTTCGGTAGGTTTTGCCATATTTCACTAAACTGCCCGTAACTCCGTAACTAGAATCGACAAAGTGGGACGTTTTACTAAACTCTCTCACAAATATTGAAGATTAAACCTTGTGTGATTGACAGACTCTGAGATCCTTATATTTGCACGCAATGTTTTACATAACGTTTTGGATAATATTTCCAATTGCAAATTAGAAGTCACTCACAAATAGGTATTTACGAGAGCGTTTATGTCAAGGTCCGAAGAAGTCAAAGGTAACCATTATTGTCTTGTTATCTTATATCCCATTGTCACAGTAAGTACCTATGTAATGCGGAACAATACGTAATCTGTAGTGTTTGAAGGGGCATATCTTAATACGTACGTGTGTACCTATTTTAAAGGGCATTTTAACTTTTGTAGTACAACGTTAATAAATAAAGCTATGAGGTGACGTCGGAGACTTAGTTAAAAATTCAAAGTCTAGCTGCTAGGTGACGTAGGGTACCTATATATAAAAGGGCTCAATTTGCACATGTAATATATTTTTTAACTGATATCAATGTATTGTGCCTTGATTTAATTATGGAGCGCCGGTGTTGTTTGACACCATTTCGTATAACTAAGTAACTACATAAAGGTGCGTCCACACTTGTATCATTTGCTCGTATCCGATCAACGTGCCGTAGCATGACTGCGTATCGCGCTGCTTGGACGCTCACTGTCCGCACCGTTCATGCCGCACTCTTCCGATATAAGTGTGTGATACGCGTAGCAAATGGATTTCGACCGATCGGATCGGCGCAACGTCCAAACGCGTGATCGTGACACGCGATCATGCCACGCGACGATGATCTGATACGGGCAAATGATACAAATGTGGACGCACCTTTATTTGCTCGTTCACACTATTGCAAGCTCTAATTGATACGTTTCTTTGGGTTACTGGTTATTGGTTCAGTCATATTTTTTTATCATAAATTAACTTAATGATTCATTATTATCATGATTACTGACATGTGGTGCAAAATAAGCTAATTTTCCTATTGTTTGTGCCATTTGAATAACAACTTGTATTGTTGTTACTACGTCGCTTAAAAAACTACGTTGTCGCGTCACAATTGCAAATTGCGAGTATAGAAGAGCCGCAATGAAACGTAAAACCGCATAAAGTTACAAGTTCGTAGCTGACCGCAGACAGCAGCAGCAGGCCCCGTGTTGCCGCAACCCTACTGGTTTCTATGTACATATGTCTATGAAATACCTTCCGCAGCTAGCGGTCGTCGCTTCCATACATTGTCATGGAAACCAGAGGTGTGGCAACGACACGTAGCCTGCTGCTGTTGTCTGTGGTCGACTACGAACTTGTACCTTAACACTTCTTTATCCTTATAAACAAAGATCAGAAACAAATGAAAAAATTTTTCGACGATACTGGACTTGAACCAGTGCCTTGTGCCAGACCGGGGCAGCACGCTCTACCATCTGAGCTAATCGTCCACACCAGTAGTCGACGAATTTTGTCATCTGTTCTTGCTTATGGATCTCTGTATGGTGCATCCGACTCTTTAGCCGTTAGCGCCGCCTAGTGCAGAACTATGAAGTTACTTTCACCCCGAGCAGATACCTTTACAGGTACCATTGCTCGGCGAGAGGTGGCGCTATTATCAAGACTGTACTTTTTGTTTTACAAATATCATGATAATAATCACAATTTTTGCAATTTATTAGTGGATCACTCCACTAGCGTTATTATTATAAACAAAGATCAGAAACAAATGAAAAAATTTTTCGACGATACTGGACTTGAACCAGTGCCTTGTGCCAGACCGGGGCAGCACGCTCTACCATCTGAGCTAATCGTCCACACCAGTAGTCGACGAATTTTGTCATCTGTTCTTGCTTATGGATCTCTGTATGGTGCATCCGACTCTTTAGCCGTTAGCGCCGCCTAGTGCAGAACTATGAAGTTACTTTCACCCCGAGCAGATACCTTTACAGGTACCATTGCTCGGCGAGAGGTGGCGCTATTATCAAGACTGTACTTTTTGTTTTACAAATATCATGATAATAATCACAATTTTTGCAATTTATTAGTGGATCACTCCACTAGCGTTATTATTATAAACAAAGATCAGAAACAAATGAAAAAATTTTTCGACGATACTGGACTTGAACCAGTGCCTTGTGCCAGACCGGGGCAGCACGCTCTACCATCTGAGCTAATCGTCCACACCAGTAGTCGACGAATTTTGTCATCTGTTCTTGCTTATGGATCTCTGTATGGTGCATCCGACTCTTTAGCCGTTAGCGCCGCCTAGTGCAGAACTATGAAGCTACTTTCACCCCGAGCAGATACCTTTACAGGTACCATTGCTCGGCGAGAGGTGGCGCTATTATCAAGACTGTACTTTTTGTTTTACAAATATCATGATAATAATCACAATTTTTGCAATTTATTAGTGGATCACTCCACTAGCGTTATTATTATAAACAAAGATCAGAAACAAATGAAAAAATTTTTCGACGATACTGGACTTGAACCAGTGCCTTGTGCCAGACCGGGGCAGCACGCTCTACCATCTGAGCTAATCGTCCACACCAGTAGTCGACGAATTTTGTCATCTGTTCTTGCTTATGGATCTCTGTATGGTGCATCCGACTCTTTAGCCGTTAGCGCCGCCTAGTGCAGAACTATGAAGTTACTTTCACCCCGAGCAGATACCTTTACAGGTACCATTGCTCGGCGAGAGGTGGCGCTATTATCAAGACTGTACTTTTTGTTTTACAAATATCATGATAATAATCACAATTTTTGCAATTTATTAGTGGATCACTCCACTAGCGTTATTATTATAAACACTTCTTTATCCTTTTCACTTCGATCCAGCCTTGACACCCTTCGCTCTTATTATATCAAAATGGTTGAACAAGGACCGCAGGATTGGTTCCAATTATTTTTCCATCAACCCCCTATTCTCGTAATAACCAAGGGTCCCCAAGGATTCCACTTATAGCTCGGCCTGTTAGATTTAACCCTGAGCCGGAATTAAGGGGAATCGATTCCGTTTTAACATTGTTTTGCGATGTTTATCAGGCCAATCGCAAATATTCGACAGACTTATTTAGGTAGTTCACAAAAGCGGTTCCTTATGTCGTAAAAGCACAGACTACTATAGTAAAGCTTCTGAGGACCTGTAAACGGTGCATAGTGTGAGAAAAGCAGCGACCGAACGCGCTCAAGACGAAGGTCCTTGGAATAGACTGAAACAATACTTGGTTCTTACTATAGATTAATTAAGTTAATGACATGGTAGGTTTCTATTTCGACAGATACCATAATCGTTGCGTACATCCCAGACGTTTACTATTATAAAGTTGGAAAAATAAATGTAAGATAATCAAAAAAAAGTTAATAAAGCATAATGATGCAAACAAGTTTGTGGCGTTTTATCCCGTTAAAATTTACACTCTTACGCAACAATGGTTGTTTAAGCTAAAAACACGATCGAAGTTGTTGTTCTCTTAAGGCTCTCTAATGTCGACCTACGAAATTTTCCACTAGTATGTCAAGTCAAGCTTCCTCAAATCATATATATTAACAGATGTATCGGCTACTTTTAATGTACAAAGTAGTACAACGTATCAATTACAATTGTTTACTTCTCGGTCATAAGTGCCTTTTGTTTTCTTATCGAACCAATTATAACGAATTAATTACCTTAGCCTATTACATATGTATCTCAACTGCCAACCAACACCTAGCTACATACGTAGTTAATGTGGGGCAAATAAAACAGGGTGACACCTAGGACGTGATCAAAGAGGATAGCGTGCTCTAGTGTTAATCGTGGACATAAACCATGTGTGTTAACCTTTATTGATCAAGACACTGCAGTCGGTAACCTAACTTTTGATTTAAGGCAGCAAGACATATACCACATGGACGAGGACGGATAGACAAACATGGACAAAACGTATCTAAGCCAGAATGGTTAGGCTAATAATCTAAAGCCTAACAAACAATTACACTATACTTAGTTTCAAACTGATGAAGCAAAAATACCTACATATTCCTGGTCCTGAGTGGCGTGTTTAAAGTTTCATTATATATGGCTTTGGTACTGCATGAATCTTCATCGTGTAATTTTTTTTTGTAAAGTGAATGACCGTTCATGTTACAGACAAACAAAATGGTAAGTTAGCGCATGTCTTAATGTCTGCCGCTGCCAATATCACCCTGTATTCATGTCAAGTCCTATCCTTCGTTCGTTCATCGCTTATTCGCTTCCTGTACTTATCACTTTTAAAAATGCAAGCCAATATAGTGTAGTGGCTTTTAATAATGCACGCCAATAAAGGTTATATCTTTCGCTCGTTTAATTTGATAGGTCGGAACACCCACATATCATTGATCAGACAGTCGACGTCATTAGATAATTTATATATACGTCAGAACACCCACGCAAACAGAATGCATTGTTCGCGTAGGACCGTAGCCTTTCAAACAGCACCTCTAGCAGTGTCGCGCGACAAAGATTGTCTGTCTCTTTCATTCAATACAATGCGAGAAAGACAGGTGATGCTATGTCCCGCGACAAGCATAGTCACGGAGAGTTGTGCGAGACCGGCAGGTGCACGTAGAGTGGCTAAGTCGGGTTATAACTAGTCATAATTAGTTAGAAGTGGACATATAGATACGTAGTTAGATCTACTGTGATATAAATTGGAAGCCGTTTTAAAGCCGCGGTTCTCAAACCTTTTTGGCGGAACCCATTTGGAAAGCGACATATTTGACGGAACTTTAAAATAATAATAAAAAATAGTTTATTATACGTATTCTCCTCCGCATCTCTTTAGGATTCCGTACGAAAAAGGTACAAAAGGAACCCTTATGGTGCGACTATGTCTGTCTGTCTGTCTGTTCGACTATTAAAGCACCATATCTCAAAAACTACTTATGCGAACTATTTAAAATTCGGAATACTTATTTATAAACATGGTCAGCCCACATGTATAGCACAGGAAATATTTAAAAATATATTTTTATTTTATAAAAAAACGACGAATATGAGGGGGGAGGGGCGGTAAAAACTAAAAGTCTAGCTACTGGGTCAAATAGGGTATCGCATAAAAGGGCTTGACCTGCACATTTATGAACATTTTTTTAATTTTGATTAGTTTTTGTTTTATTAAGGAAAAGTGAAAAATTTTACATCCCACCACTTATCTCCGAAGTTTACCAATCGAAAATTTTGAAATTTTCTCAATTTGTATCAATAAACATAAATATTACACGAAAATTATAGCCATGTCTCTAAGTAGCTATTTTTTTTTTAATTGGCAAAATACCTATTTGAGCAACCCTGTTGTGTTAAGTTTGCACCTGATTTGTATGCATTGCTATTGATATCAGGTGCAAACTTAACTCAACCGGTACCGGGTAATAAAGTTAGGGTAAGTAAAAAAATTGTACGGAACCCTCGGTGCGCGAGTCCGACTCGCACTTGGCCGGTTTTTATTTTTATTATGGTATGTATGCCCTTTTTTTTCAGCGTAGTCGGGTAAACCTAAATATTTTTTGTTTGGTTCTAATGACCTACGCTGGTTAAGTTATGCTGGGTTCTTCACGAGCAAGTTATATTCGAAATAACAAAGAAAAAGTTAGTTGTGTCCCAGGTGTGTTATGGGCCAGGTGTCCGGTATTTTATGGACGTGAACGGACAAATATTTTCTCATCCGGCCTGGCCCGCTTTTATCTGGCTGCCACGCGACTCGCGCGAATCGAAAATCGTAGTATTTATTAAGTAGGTCGCGGTCCGGCTCTTAGGGTAAAATGTCCGGCCAAAATTAACGCCCAGTCCGGCTTCCGTGCTTTTGGACCTGGCAACCCTAGACCCACCACGCGTCATTCATAGCAAATCTCTAGTCAGTTACATCCTTTTTTTTTGAAGACACGTTTGGCTCAGTGGGTTCTACAACGGCCTAAGAAGCTAGCGGTCCCGGGTTCGAATCCCGGCCAGGGCAAGTGTTTGTGTGATGAGCACGCATGTTTGTTCCTGGGTCTTGGATGTTTTCTATGTACTTAAGTATTATAATTCATGTTTATATTATGTATACCGTCGCGTAGTTCGTCGTAGTAGCTTAGTTTGGGACTAGGTCGATTTGTGTTATATTATCCCTGATATGAATTATTTATCCTGTCCAAGACCTTGATGCCTATTTGTGGAATAAATATTCGAATTCAATTCGATAAGATAATGTCTCAGTGCTTGACATTGTCCTACTAGTTGGTACTTCAACCTTAATTATTGGCAGAAGAGGTCACAGGCTATGTCAGTTATTAAAATTAGAGTGTGTAACATTGGGAACCTTTTCTACCAAAACCACTTTCATGACCAAGATTTTGTAGCCATTGTTGACATGAGAAAATGTTTTTTTTTTTAATAAATCAGTATTACGGGACAATATTTACACAAATCGAACTATTCACATGGTAAGCTTAATAAGACTTGTGTTATGAGTACTACAACTAGACGACGATATATTTAAGAAATAAAACATCCAAGACTCAGGAACACACATTTATGCTCATCGCACAAATATTCGAGATCGAATCAGAAATGAGGAGATTCGTAGACGAAACAAGGTGACCGACATAGCAAACAGGGTAAGCAAACTGAAGTGGCAATGGGCAGGGCACATAGTTCGAAGAACCGATGGCCGTTGGAGCAGAAAGATTCTTGAGTGGGACCGTGTACTGGCAAGCGCACCGTGGAAGGCCGCCCGCAAAGCGGCCGGACGACTTGGTTGGGGTTGCGGGGACTCGCTGGATGCGGATCGCCTTTATCCGGCCGATGTGGAAATGTATATTGAGGAGGCCTGTGTCCAGCAGTGGACGTGGACGTCCTATGGATGAAATGACGATGATGATGATGATGACGACACAAATATTTGCCCTTATCGGGATTTGAACCCAGGACCTTCAGCTTCGCAAACAACTATATCATCGTTTGTAGTGAAAACTTATTACGAGCAGAGCGGCTATATACCTATCAGGTTCTTGTTCGCGCAAATAAGCATTGTTCTCTTGAAATACTTATCGGGGTTTATCTCATTCTTTATATTTCACAAGTTGTATGTTGTATCTACAAAGAAATATTTACTCAGTGATAAAATCATGCAAACATCCCATAACATAATAACAATAAAAGGTGACTTCATTGTAGAACTTTTCAAAATTTTGTATGAGTGGAATTTACGGGGAAAATCCCGTAGATAATCATAAATTAAGCGATTACGGTTTGATATATATAAACTGCACTGTACACAAGTAAAAAAACCCGACACATGACGAGAAATGCTGATAACTTAAACCGTTGAACCGATTTTATTTAACTGTAACTAAGGGCCCATGCACACAGCGTTATTTACTGCCGTTACGTTACGGTGCGTTTTAGGAACGCGCGTTAATAGCGCGTTTTTAGAGTTCCGTACCCAAAGGGTAACACGGGAACCTATAACTAAGGCTTCGCTGTGCGGCTGTCTGTCTGTCACCAGGCTGTATCTCATGAACCGTGTTAGAACCGTATTTTTTACAGATGATGTAATTTTTTTGCCTCTATAACAACAAATACTAAAAACAGTGTAATTTTAGGTCTGTCTGTCTATATCAGTAACCAACATAAAATGTGTCAGTGCATCTGGAAAGGTACCTAGTCACGACATCTAGTTACCGAGTTACATGAGTTTTTGTGGAAGCTGGTGAAAAAGTGCCAAAATGGGTTTGTGTTATAATTGGGTTATTTACATCCTAAGGAACACGTGTGTACAAGAATATCAGTAAAATTATGTTTTTTTAGTATATTTCTCCGACTATAAAGTTTAGTAGTCAGGGTACCTTGTCACGCCATGTCTTAAAAGCCTTTAAATTTTGAATAATTTTGTCAATATTTCCATCGCGGGTAGTCAACTACCTCTTTCTAAGATAAGGGATAGGATCGGTCTATAGCAAAATAATTTTTTTTACAAAAAAAATACATGTTTTTTATAAGAAAACATTCAACTTGCATGACTCTTGTATGAAAAAAAAAATGCCGATTAGGTATATTTCTCCTACTAAAACTATACCAAGGTCGCGTCATGAGTTGTTTCTATATTAATAATAATTAATTTGTTGATCTCGAATTTAGTCAATGAAAAATTGAGCTGTTTGACGTATATAATTAGTATTATAATATTGATTGAAAGACTGATAAATCATAAATTAGGTGCAGTTATGTACACAATTGAGTTATTTTTTCTAGTTACTCCATTTATGTAAGATAATGACTTAGCGTGACAAGGTACCCAGTTTAGTAAAATGCTAAACTTCTTACACGACTAAAACAGAAGTTTTTATAAAAAAGAATACATTGATTTCGGCTATAATTATCCTAAATAACATTTTGTTACAGATATTTCTTGCATTATAGGTACTAAAATAGTGATCTTCGAGTTTAAGTTACTAAAGTTTAGTAAATGTCGTGACAATGTATCCTAGTTACGTTTCCATACAAAAGTTTCGACCGAGTCACTAAACTTTATTGTTAATAAAAACTGCTTTAACACCATTTCTATTATACCATTGTGGTACACCACGCTAAATACCATTTGATCTTGTGATATAGCATGAATATACAAATTATTTTGTTGGTTTTTAATATTATAAGTGATCTTTTTTGTTATTGTTAAAAATGCGGTAATTATTAAATTTCTTTATGATTATGTAGTTTTCTTTCATTCAATTGTCCCAAAATGCCATAGAATATGTTACTATGATGACAAAACTAACATTTTTAATCTCGTTATTTTATGAATTGGGTATAATTAACACTTTCGTGTTTCTTCCACCCTGGCATGTTCAACTTAAGAAATCAGAATAATTAACATGTATTTTTAGACAATTCACCTTTATTATAATTCTTTAACATTCAAAGACTATGATTATACCCTTCACTATGTAACTTCGAAGTAGAAGTGTGTTTTTTGCCACTATAAACTTTAAATGCAATTTTCTCAACTTGTGCATTTCGGAAGTCGAAAATTCAAAAATTTATATAAAAATAGTGGTTCCACCTAAAGTCATTATTCTTTTTTGTATTGATAGCAAATTTAATTAACTTTTTGGAACTATGCATAACTCAATACCTGAAACAAGGTACCTTTCCAGGTGCACTGACACAAATGGTCGTGCACCGCGTACATTTTGCTTAGGAGTAGGGCTCTGCTAACACTGGATTTTCATAGATACGGCCATTTGTAGCGTTTATTTTGTACGGAACCCTCGGTGCGCGAGTTGGACTGGCGCTTGTTTCTATTCGTTTTTTTTATTCCTTGAGCAGCATACTGACTCGCGCCGTGTCGCGTTTGAATCGATACAAACGATACGTCGAATGCGCGTTTAAAAAACGGAGTGTGCATAGGCCCTAAGCTAAACACTCCCGACTAAATCTCGTTTCAAACACAAAAAACGACAGAGTGCGAGTCTTACTCGCGCACCGAGGGTTCCGTACAAAATATACGTACATCCGTTTCTATGAAAATCCAGTGTTAGCGGAGTCCTACTTAAAGCAAAATGTAAGTGTTGTGGGGTCATTTTATATGGGTCACTGACATAAACTGACAGACAGACGTAAAAAATAAGATTTTTCAGATTTATTTCGTGGGTTGTGCTATAAGAGCTACCTTCATAACAAATTTCAAGTTTCAAGGACAACTGGGAAGTACCCTGTTGAAGGTTTAAAATTATGAAGTTCTTAATACGCAATTAACACATTTATTTGTATTATAATGTGTTTACAACGTTTAATAACTAGGTACGAGTCAAACTCGCCCAAGGCCAACATTTACGCCATTCTATTTAAACTTGCCAGTAGTCTCCATATAAACCTACGTAATTTAAAACACACACAAAAAAAATAAGACTTACTAGTTCCAGTCCGTAGAGTATCGTATGAAAGGGCTTGATTACCGCTTTCTAGATTTTTTTTACAGTGGATAAATTTCGACACGCCGCAACTTCGTTCGCAGAGGAGAAAAAGTCATGTCCCCTCTTTATTTCTTTAGCGTAGTCCGGTAAAACGTATCCTGTAACCATCTGGAGATACCCAGCTAAATAGTAGCGACCCGAGTACCAAAACTAAAACATTCGGACGAATTCAGAACCTCCTCCTTTTTTGAAAGTCGGTTAAATATAGTTAATCCGTTTAGCCGATTTGGCGTGATGAAGCCACAACGACACATACAGACCTCCAAATAGTCCGTTACAATCATTTTTGTTAAGTATCTTCAATGTACAGACATCTCATTGTTACAACTTCATAATAGTATAGATTTTCTATACTATTATGAAGTACTATACTAATATTTTCTATTGTATACGTGAAAGTTTGTGCCGATGTAAATATGTACGTTCCTCTTAATTTTAAAAACTAGTGAATGGATCTCAACGAAACTTTCCAGTAATATTGTTTAAACTATAGATTAATTTAAACTATTATCATTAAATTTAAAATTGACGCTATGGTTCTTAAGAACAGATTTCGCTATCTCTCATAGTTTCTGACTTCTTCATACTGACCCATTTAGATTGATCACTTTGTATATGTCGCAGGGAAATAGCCAAAACAGAGATTTGATCAAATCTCTAAGAGATATGACCAAATCACGCAGGATGTTCGTTTTATCATTTCACTAGACAAGTTCAGTGATATTATTAAGTATCTTATGTCCCACGTTTAGTGCTATGATAAAGATTTTATCATATCACTGACCGTGTCTAGTGAAATGATAAAACGAGTTGACTTTGCAAGTTCGCTTCGTCAAATCACTGGCGTGTTTCAGGGATTTATCAAATCACTAAACAAATCTGGTGAAATGACAAAAAGAGTTGCCTTTTTTAGGTGATTTCGTCATTTCACTAAACTGTTTTAAGGATTTAATCAAATGACTGACTTTTTCTAGACAAATGATAAAATTGATTCGCCATTTTAACATCCTGCGTGATTTGGTCATATCCCTTAGGGATTTGATCAAATCTCTGTTTTGGCTATTTCCCTGCGACATATATACTGAGTAGTAGTAGTATATACTGAGGGGTTACGCTGAATCTCGAAGTTCGTAACGTGCCATCCATCACTGTATTTGAGTGAGCGAGATAGCGCTATACGAAATTCGAATTTCAGAATAGGTAGCCCTCTGTATTACGCGAGTAAGTCCGTGTCCGACTTACGCACTTAACCGATTTTTGGGTGGCCGTGACCACAATTTATTTTTAAATCTGGATCCACGCTCTACGGATTACATTTTCTCAACTCCTCATTCATTTTATTATGAAATAATCTTTTCCCCTCACTAGTTTGGAAAGCCGTCTTTTATCCCTTTAGACAAGTGGGTAAAACGCTTTTTATCCACCAGTGGGGAAAGTAAACTGACCTTGGAGCGTGTGTGTGTGTGTGTGTGAAAGTAAACTGACGTTGGAGTAAGACAGATAACAAAACGTAAAACGCTCATAATATTGGTTCGTTCAATATTAATGAGCATTAAGTAAATGCTTTCAGAATTTAATATAAACTGGTATTTTGTTTCTTTTAATGATGTTAAGCCATAAACCTTAAAATTCCATAAGGAAAATTTGTTTTTTTTTATAATTTTGTGGAATATAATTCTGTTCTGAACGCATAAGTTGAGTCGATGCAATTACAAAACGTATCGTCAGAAATGTCAACATTGTCAACGAAATTTTACTTAAAAACGTTCTATTTATGATGGGTAATTCTAATTAAACCTGATGATGATTATAATGTGCACAAATAAAGACTTATTTTTTATGAGCTGTTTTTTTTGCATGTAACACATTCCTCGCTATAGTGAGGTGAAAAGTTTTGTGTGACACACGGGTGCAAAGTTGTATTTTACTTCTCGTGTATCTCGCTACGCTCAGGATTCTATTTTAGAACTTTCAACTATATAATATTTTCGCTTGCTCTTGTTTCAATTCCACACTCGCGGGTAAAATACAACTTTGCACCCTTGTATAACAAATGACTATTATTTGTTCAAATAATCAAGATATCGGTCGTAAAAAATTAGAGTATGTATACTTAGTTAATTTTCTTGACACTTATAGAGTAGGTATACTTACTTAGTTAATTTTCTTGACACTTATCGGAAGTTGTGATATATAAACCTTTTAATATATCCTTGAGTTTGTTGTACCAAATAATATTAGTATAAGTGTTAATTGATTATTATTGTGCTGGCGGGGCATGAGAACATTTCCGCATAACTTGATGTTGTGCAACGTTGTCTGTTTAATAGATCGTTGCGAAATTGTCTTGCCAATTTATTCAAGCCATTCCAATTTACTTAGCGCTTAGAAATATCCGATATTTTAGAATGTTTAACCTGGCTTTTAAAAACCAAATGTTCACAATTCATCGTTTTTTAACGGTTATTTAAAAAATATACGTTACACTAACTCCTGAGTTGTCCATGAGCTTCTACTTGTTTAAATTATTTTAAAAAATCATAGTACAGATAGGTTTATCAGTTTTCAGTTGCTTACATATTATTGAAAGAGCCTTACTCAGATGATGAATATAGTAAATAGATGAGACGTTTATATATATATATATATATATATATATATATATATATATATATATATATATATATATATATATATTTTTTACTGTTAAATCTGTACAGAAGTACAAGTACACTTTTATTTAAGTAAATATTTTTTTGAAGCCTTGGGTATGCTCATATGTTTATGAACTCGACTGTACAAAAATACTAGGTACTGATACATAAATAAATATATATACATACCTACACACAAATACATACCTATAACCGAAAATCAGTGTTATATTTCCTGTAAAACATTTATTTTAATAAATTTATAGTTACAAAAAAATAGGGTATGTATTCAAAAATTATACGAATTCATGTTAATAATTATAATTTTATAATGTGTTGATATGTTGTATTTGCTTTTTGTATTTTACTTTTTATATGCGTATTATAGAAGACCTAGCTTAAGAAAGAAGGCAAATAAAGATAAAAATAATAAGCAATTTCATTTTGAAAATTTACAAACACTCGTCGTGACATTTGTACAGTTCCCTTGTATCAATACATTTTTACTTTTGTGTACAGTCACCAGCCTCAATATGTGCCATAACAAAGCGGGCGAAAATATCTATAACTAAAATCTATAAAAAAAAATATCCTAACGGCTCTAGAAATAGAGTCGTGTCAGATATTTATGCGCGCTTTGTTGTGGCAGATATTATTGCTGGTGACTGTACCTACATAGATTAGTAAGAAAAAATAAAAAAAATAATATGATAGTGACAGCTTACTTTTTATTATATTTATTTACTAATCTATGTTGACCAAAGTAAAAATGTAGCTATTCAATTCATACCATTCAAAGGAACTGTACAAATGTCACGAGTGCTGAAAATAATATCTATGTCTAAAAAACAACACTATGTAAAAATAATGTATTTGTAGATTCTGAGTTCACATAACGCATACTATCGGGAAAATAAGGTATTTGCACCCAAGACGGACCACTACCAATTATTTTGTATTTTACAAAGTTCGAATGACTTTAAATTTCGCGCCCATGTTCGGTTAGTACCATAGATAAAACTGCAACTTTATATCGAAGCCAAGGAAGTTGAAAGCACAAAATGAAAGTGGGCCATCTTAAGAACCGGGCCATCTTGGGCGCAAGTACCCTATATAAAATGCACAGCTCTAAGAAACTTAATGTTGCCAATTGTCGAGTATCGAAGCGCACTATTTCGATGTCTAACCATTTTGTCCCACATTTTCCTTAACATTTCTAAAAGCCTATCTCAGTATTAGATTACTGAGCCGTTTTCACTTCACAAGAAAGTCCACTCAAGTTGCACTAACGATATCAATCCAGATCACGTGCCACTCCTTTCCACGTGACGTAGTAGGAATCTGCATCAATGAATGATTACACATACAGCTGCAAAGAGTACTAATGGCAAACATAGTAGTGAGTAAATTAATGAATGAGATTTACGTATACGACTGATTACAGGGTAACTCCTAAGTCGCGACCGGAAATATTTCTTTCTAAGTCTCAGCCTGCTCGACACTTGCTTAGAGTGATAATTAGGGCAGAGAAATAACATGATCTTTTTGCGGTGAAAAATGTTTTTTCTTGTTATTTAATCACAACTCATGGCCACCCTACATTTTTTTAGGCATTTGACACATTAATGACAAGTCACCACTAGCTAAGTAGGGTGACCAAAAGAAAATGTGGGTGAGACCGGAAAGGCTTTAACGGTTAAGAATAATGTTAAATGTTTTAATTTGCCATTTGAATCTAAATCAGCAAACAAAAGTGCATGGAAAAATAATATTTCTGTTCACGACTTAGGAGTCACTCTGTATTTTCGGAAAGAAAGTACTTAATACAAATTATAGGTAATCGTATCTTTGGTTTTCACCTATTCATTTAAATTAAAACATTTAAACGGACTTAAGTATCGCGTTGAAATATAAAATTAAATATTAACATAAATACTATATACTAAAGGGCGCCCACAACTTCATTCACCGAGGTGGAAAAAAGATAACCCTCTTTTTTGCTTCAACGTAATCGGATAATCAGTATGCTATAAATTATGCCCAACTACCCGTGTATCAAAAATAGTCGAAATCTCGTCAGCCGTTTTGGCAAAAAAAAAATATTCTTTTCAAATTGTAACCTTTGTACAGGATGTCCCAAGAAGTAGTGATATACTGAAGCTGGGAGGTAGAGGACCTAGAGGGCTATCTAAATCACCCCCATGTATGTTCCGTGATTTTTCGTATTGTCGGAGTTATGACTTTTTTTTTATTGAAGCCTTATGAATAATAAAATGAAATTTTCAGGGTAGCTACCTGATAGATAGAGCAAGTTTTAAAAGCCAAACGTTAATTTTTTTTTATGTGATTTTATCTTTTTAAAGCCCCTTGAAGTTGTGAACATATTTGGTAATTTTATCATTTTTGGCATTTTTTTTTATTCCATTCAAAGATCTAACGATACTAAATGTTACCATACTGAATTGGCCTATCTATCAGCTTAGCACACAAAAAAATCAAGCATCTACCGCAATAATTCACGTCACCATAAATAAAAATGTCATCGTACTCGGCGATAGGTGAAAAATAAAAAAAAAAAGTCATAACTCCGAAAATACGAAAAACGTGGTACATACATGGGGGTGATTTAGATAGCCCTCTAGGTCCCCTACCTCCCAGCTTCAGTATATCACGACTTCTTGGGACACCTTGTATAGTCGGTCTCACTTTTTTTTTGGGAATAGGTATTTTCAATGTACAAACGTTTCAATTTTACAACTTTATAATAATATACTCGTAGATATCAACCATCTCATAGTCCCTTAATTTTTATTTAAACCTGTTTTTTTAAAGAAAATTCTATCAAAATACTTAAAAAGAAACTAGTCGATTGTGCAGTTTGCTGTTTATTTGCTATCTTTGCGAAAAAAGAACACTAATTTCCTCTGTCAATACAACATGACATGAAGTCGTGTGCGTGACCTCAACTCCGGTGCCTTTGTTTATTTATTAACGATATACATGCAAATTTACAGTTATCACACCAAAGCATTTGCACATTACACAAGACAAAGCAATACAACGAGAACACAACAAAGTAAAAAGTAAACAACAATAAGAACATAATAATCACCTTAATCAGCTTAGGTAGGTGAGGATTTTCCTGCAAAATGCACCAACACTATCGGAAACTATCGGAAATTTACTTTATATTTAGTACATGTTACAATCTGGTGATTTTGCCACCGTGAAGACGTATCAATGTATGTATTATTGAGAGCTGTCTAGGATTTCCTAGAACCGCATGCTTGAACCGCAACCTACAAAAGGGAAAAAAAGGCACGGCTGTAACATCCTTTTCTCGAAGCTATTCGGCCCATCTTCGACCCCCTGTAACTTCATTGTGGAAAAAACTAGAAGCCTAAATTTATTTCTAAATTCTGTAGATGATTTAATAAATTTGTCTACTGAGTCACTCTTTTAAACAACGATTCCAAAAGATGAAAAGGAAACAAGAATATTTTTCTAGCCAATGTAAGTCCATCAGGTCAGAAGAGCCCATCTCGTTAGTCTGTTAATAGCCTACATTATTAGCATTTTTCTAAATAACCGTGTCAATATTTTCTCTAGGTCTTGAGCTACGGGACAGAATAACAACATTAAGCAAGTTTCTCAGAAAGCTATATGCTAGCCAACGACCTCCGTCCTTCCTTGAATTCCATAGCGCCCATTAAGTAGATTATATCTGTATTATGTTCAATGAAAAAAACATAGATTTCCTCAGCGGAAGAATGCTTCACGTTTATGTCAGATAGGCAAGCATTTGACTTCAATCTCACCTGTTGGTAAGCGACAATGGGCATGCTTACCTATATAATGCCTATTCACTCTAGTCTTGAAGAGATCCAAGTTATATTATCCCGAGAATAGATATGCCGGAAGAGAGTTCCACTCTTTAGCCATCCTAAGTATCCTGTAAAATACCGCAAGGCAGGTGACCTTCCTACTACGGTGTTCGAGGCTTTGCCTCCACAAGATTTTCCATATACATCATTTCAGCCAAAGGACGTCCACTGCTGGACACAGGCTTCCTCAATAGATTTCCACATGGGCCGGATAGAGGCGACCCGCATCCAACGAGTCCCCGCAACCCTAACCAGGTCGTCCGACCACCTTGCGGGTGGCCTCTCCATACTGCACTTGGCGGTACGTGGTCTCCACTCGAGAACCTTTCTGCCCCAACGGCCACCGGTTCTTCGAAGTATGTGCCCTGCGCATTGCCACCTCAGTTTGTTTACCCTGTTTGCTATGTCTGTGACCTTGGTTCGTCTACGAATCTCCTCATTTCTGATTCGATCTTGAAGAGAGATCCCGAGGCTCCCGAGCATAGTCCTTTCCATAGCTCGCTGAGTGACTTTGAGCATCCTTAAGAGGCTTATAGTCAGAGACCACGTCTGGGCTCCGTAGTTCATCACCGGTAATACGCACTGGTTGAAGACTTTGGTCTTCAAGCACTGAGGTATCCTGGACGTGAAGACACTCCGCATACATATGATATTTCCATATACATATGAAGTTATTTGAACGGAGCGTCATACAGCTTTTGTTTTGACACGCCACCCGCATTCCTTCATGCCATGACTCACATTTCGTTCGCAACTAACATATAAGTACATGCAAGTAGCTATAGCTGTCAGGTGCAGGCGGCCCTACACTTCCAAAATTTTAGATTAGTAAAACGAAATCCTTTAACCGCGCTGGATAACTGTTGCGTGGCCGGGTCAAGATGTCTTACCGGCCGGTGGCCTCAGCGCTGAGGCCGTTGGTGTAGATTGACGCGATTCGTGCTTAATCCACGAGTATTACACCTTTGAGCACCTCTTGCAAAAATTGCTCGATATCACGCTCACGCGTTTCACTCTCATGTCCACGGTTCGCTTTCCTGCTCGGAAAATTACGCGAGCCTTTGCTACGATCAAAAGAGTGAGCCTTCTGTAGATTAATGGATTCTAGTTCCTTTGCTTTTCAGAAGTGACGTGCATCTTCTGATGATGCCTCGTTGAGAGACGAAACACGTGTCGAGGATTGTAGTGTCTGGTGGTGGTTTGTTGTATTTGCATATTTTTTTTGTGGAAACTGCATGCAATTATACAATTTATTATCACATCTAACTAAGACAGTACTTCGCGGAACAGCAAAGGAACTATAATCCATTAATCTAATATGGAATTTCGCAAAGTAACGCCTGAATCTATTAATTATTTGAGCCTACTGTACTTGTACTATTATCTATAGAATATAACAGAATTGCAATTTATTTGGTTTTGTTACTTACAAATAATAAACACTTGCATTACTTACTAAGATTATTTATTTTTACATTAATATGACTTCATTAGATGTTATTATTAAATTACATATAATTCGGTAAAATGGCCTCCTTCAATAAAGAAGGAGGGACCATAATAAGAGTCTTATTACCGTTTCTATAATCTATAGGTAGGTACTGTCGTGTAACTAGTGTTATGATCAGAGATCGGACAGGTCATCGCAAAAACAGATATGGAAATAGAACAAGACTCTATAGAGTCGATACTTAAGATTATAATTATCTAAAGCGGATAGTATCGTAATTTAACATTTGACCTTTTCCGTCTGTCTGCCAATCTGTCATGGTTATGTCAAAGTGGCGTTCTTGATACAGTTATGTGACAATTTAAATCAGTCAAATTATTTACTTATGGTGATTTCGAACCATTTGAAATATGCTAAAAATAAAAAAGATTAATAAGTGGATTAAGAACTATCCTTAGCTCTCTTGCGAAGAAGAAATATTGTGTATAGCATGTGACATTCGAATGAAAATATTAAAGAAAGATAATATTAACAAACAAGTTAAATTAATGAAGAAAATAGTAAAAATTAATTAACACAAATAACTAAATAAAAATATACGACTGTTTCAGAAAATGCAGGAGTTGATGGTTGCATATGTTCAATACAACCATCAGCATTAAAAAAATCTTTTAATGGAAATACTTTCACTATCATATGGTGAATTTTGGGTTACCTACCATTGTAAATGTAATTGAAAATTATAATTTAATAATACTGTACATAATACGACTCTATTAAAGTTCTATTGGCGTGTTGCGATTGTTTTGCGATGACCTGTCCGATCTCTGGTTATGATCATAATAAGTTATGAGTCAGAGTTAGTACGTTTCTAATCTAATGTAGTAGTTGATACATACCTAATGTAAACAAACAAGTAGAAATCCATTCACTTTTTTAATGAACAATACAAACCTTGTAATGTGTAATTATAATTCCAGTAGCAAACGGTACGAAGGTTTTTACCTTTTACTGGTAAGTGGCCGCCTGTTGCTTATTATCGAAATGTTGTGTTGATAATATGAGTAGGTATAAAATATGTTGTCTAGCGTAGCGTAAAATTGAGATTGGACGGCGGCATGCCTGCTGTGACCAGGGATCGGAACTGGTTTTTTTTCATACAAAATATCCGAAATGACGATTCGGTTTTTTCGTTCAATTACGAGATTTTCGTATATTTTATTAAAATTCTAGAACTTGAATCAGGTGTTTTGTGATTCATTTATCTTCTTCTAAGTACAGTTTTAAGATATTCCAGAAATAGCGTGGTTTTAGATGATTTAAAAGTACCGGTTCATTCCGGTATACGGGTTCGGCTGTGACCGTGGTCGATGTGCTAGGCAGGAGGCCACGGTGCCCTCGGCACCTATAGGGTGTGGGGACTGCAGCGTATGGGCGCCCTGATAGTGTACGTGGTCTAAACACACTATTTTGGTTTGAGTCTGTCAGTTAGTATGTGATAAGTCGACCTTATTTAATATGTTGTTTGATATGCTCAAAATAGTTTGCTATAAGATCATTTTCAATGTCTGTTGACACAGACGTAATTACGACTCACTCATGCATGACTCATTGTCGGGAGTAAACTCAAACACATGTGGTATATTAAGTGACGTAAAAACGTCTTGACTATTATAAAGTTGCAAAAATGTAATGTCTGTACATTGAAGATGTCTTCAAAAAAATATGTGATACGGTATTTGAAGGTCTATAAATAGAAAAAAAAATTATGTGCTTTTTTATGTTTCGTAGCTTCATCATACCAAATTGGCTAAACGGATTTCAACTAAGGTCAGATGGGGTAAGGGAAATATAATTTATTTCGTGGGGAATGAGATAATCCATGCAATTGGTCCAACTCTATTTCCATTAGATTAGATTACTTTATTTCATAATATAAATTACATTTTAGTCAATTAAAACGAATTTAAATTATGATCGTCAACTACAAAGAAATAATCAAATCATAATATTATACATATAGGAATGTCACAGATGCAGAAAAAGGTACCTGTCATTATCTAATAGTACATTACTGCAGGCAGAGGCTGCGAAATAGGAGATTGCCGGCCGAGTAGTTACAGATCTAGAGATACAAGGCCGACCATCCCTGTTCGCGCCAAGGCTTATTTCGTGCTTTTCTCAAACATACAATGAAATAAAAAGCGGCCAAGTACGAGTCGGACTTGCCCATGAAGGGTTCCGCAGCCGTTTATACAAAAAATGCACATCAGATGAAAAAAATACGATATGAAAAAAACACTAACAAAAGAGCGTATCTCCCCGGCACGTACGTCCTTTTGCTGAGAAGCGCAGTTTTTTGGCAATAACTTAAAAACGGTATGTCCCATCATATTGAAAATAATTTTCGTTGGAAGTATTTATTAAGCTTTATACACTCGGGTGCAAAGAAATCGGACCACCCCAGCATTTTTAACAATTTTCCAATTTCTCTAAAAACTGTAAGGGTGACCATAACATATTATATACCATATGAATGGTAAGCTTTTCCTCTATAAATTCATCTGATTTCCGAAGGTGTGCGGCCAATACTTTCAGATTTTCAGGGCTTAGAAAGTTACCGCCCTAAAAATGCGTACTGGAGTAAAACTTTTGCCTAAGGGGAAAACTGTGGTTCTAAGGAAATCGAGGAAAAATTAAAACAATTTTCAGCAATTTAATATCGTGTATTGCCTCCTCTAGCCCTACGACAGGCCGTCATACGGTTTTTCATCGACCTTATTAATTTTCTTACGGTATCTTGAGGGATGCCCGCCCATTCTTCTTCGATCGCATACCTAAGCTCCAATAAAGTTTCAGGGGCGGGATTTCTGGCTCGGATTCTTCTTTTCAGCTCGTCCCAAATGTACTCGATCGGGTTCAGGTCAGGACTTCGTGCTGGCCACTCCATAACGCTGATGCCCACCTCCTCCAGGTAGTCCTTAGTGGTCCGGGCTGTATGCGGCCGTGCGTTATCTTGCATGAGGATGAAGTCATCGCCGATAAAACCCTTAAATGGAACCACATGATCAGCCAGGATTTCCTCTACGTATCGAGGAGCAGTCAAACCGCCCGCATTTCGCCTTGTACCTGGCCCTGTGATAAACACAATGTCCGTTTTCGCTTCCAGAGAAATGCCAGCCCAGATCATGATTGACCCGCCACCATAGGCAACACGTTCCTCGATGCAGCATTGAGAAAACCGCTCCCCAGGCCTCCGGTAAACTCGTGCGCGTCCATCATTACCGAACAAAGTTATCCTGCACTCGTCAGAGAAAAGTACGGACCTCCATTGCTGAAGGGTCCAATCTTCATGTTCGCGAGCAAAGACACGTCGTGCACCGCGGTGTCCTGGGGTAAGTTTTGGGCCATTGGTAGCCCTGTGAGCTGTTAATTCCTTCTCCTTCAGTCTTCTTCTGACAGTCCATCGGCTGATAGACACATTCCGGGTCTCTCGGAGCTTCTGTTGAAGCTGAACAGCATTCAATCGACGATTTTGTAGCGAGGAAACAGCGATAAAACGGTCGTCTCTCTCTGAAGTACTGCGAGTTCTGCCTGTTCCGGGTCTTCTGGAGAACGTCTGATCTTCGCGGAACCTCTGGTACACACGTTGAACTGATGACTTCGATAGGTTCAGTTGTCGAGCCACTTCACGTTGAGTAAGCCCACTCTGCAACAGGGCAACTGCTTGGGCGGCTTCATTTGGGGTAGTATCCATGTTTCTTCAGTTTTTCAGGGTCGAGTCGATGAAAACAGTGTTCAGGAAGACGTATCAATTACGAATGATGCATATAAATAATGATAATTACTGGTTTTATGCCTAATAGTAAGTGGCCAATTAGTGCATGCGTTAACGAGGCAGTTGAAGGGGGGTGATTTCCACGCCCACATTTTGCACAATATCCATTCCCGCCCTTGAATATTGGTGTCATTTGATAGGGCAGAAAATTATGTATCACGTGGTATTTAAATTGTTACGGTCGAGCTTACAGTTTTAATAGAAAATGGAAAAATGCTAAAAATGCTGGGGTGGTCCGATTTCTTTGCACCCGAGTGTATTTGTACATTTTTTTATATTTTATGAACATACCGTTTAGAAAATAGACACAATTTTTGCTACTTTTGGATCGAATATTTAGGAAAATATTCACTAAATCAAAAATTTCTTTTAGAAACCACAAAGTGTTTTTAGAAGAACTGTCGAAATATATGCAGTTTTGGTTACATTAATGGAGGAGTATGGATATATTTCTAGGGGGGCACCCTAGAAATATATATATTTTTTATTTAACTATCAAACTAAGTAGCGGTTTACACACGACACCTATGCTCGAAAGTTCATCAATGTAAATCTTATACTTTTTGAGTAAAATGCCTGTGACATACAGATGGACAGACAGACAGACCGATATGACGAATCTATAAGGGTTCCGTTTTTGCCATTTTGGCTACGGAACCCTACAAACCAACCAAAAATATTTTTTTCCCACTAAAATGTGATTTTAATTAATTATGTATGATCGACAGATTTAAAAATATACTAATAACCAACCACATTGAAATGGTGTCACTACATAAAAATTGACACATATGTCAGGTTTCAGTATCGCATTTGCAACAACGTTTCTCTTACCCCACCTGACTTTAACTATTTTGTACACGGATAGTTAGGTATCCACAGATGGTTATAGAATACTTTTTTGCTGAAGAAAAATAAAAGGGTTAAGATTTTTTTCTCCCCCGGTGAAGAAATTGCGGGCACTTTCTAGTAAGAAAAAAAGCCTGCGGAACCCTACACTGAGAGTGGGCCGACATGCTTTTGGCCGGTTTTTCTTACTAAGCCATTGTAGAGAACAAATGTCACGTAGGGGTTTTAAAAAATATATTTGCAAAACAATACGATATAACATTTGTAGATTATGTGTCCATGTAACGTATACTATGACATAAAAATATAATGAAATGTATATACATCAGGGAAACTTAAATGTTCTCAATTGGGTGTCCTACTCCTGCCCTACACTACGTCTGGTGTACTCATTTGCTACTTATTAAGTTAGATTAAAGTTTATCTCTGAGCCTTAGCAGAGCTTACATAATGTTCCTAATCCTTTATAAATCTCAAACCTTCCTCTGAACCAAACACAGATGTAATATCACTAGACTGAGAGTAATAACTATAGAAAATTAAAAATTTAAATAACCCCCCGACACAAATGAACATAACAACAAAATTTGGAGTTTCTAGCTTCAATATTGGCTGAAGTCCGGTCACTTGTTCCACTAAAAGCTGAATATCTTAGAGACGAGTGATCTGATTTTCATCAAACAAAGCGAAGAACTCTCGGGATAAAATTATGTATGACACAAAAAACCACACTCAAATCGGTTCATCCGTATGGGCGCTACGATGCCAGAGACACATACAAAGATACACACAGAGTCACAGAGACGTTAAACTTATAACACCCGTCTTTTTTGTCGGGAGTTAAAAAGTCAAGTCGCTTTGACCGTGCAAAAGAACTCGTTTTGTAGCGCCCCCAAAGCATCCAGTGGATTGGAACCAATCTGATTCTGATCTATATTTGTGTCGCCTGCAGACGGATTTCGTTTCACATGGATAGTCCAATCAAATTCAAAAACGACTTTGAATGCTGCTGAGGTAAAATTGTGCATGATTTTCTAGAAAATGTTTAGTTAGACACGTCGTGTACAGATCACCATATAAACAACTATGGAATACCTATTATCTTTATTACATTTCCCATAAAGGGATACATAGCACATATTATAAAATGAACCAGGCTGGTCGCGTTACTTTGAAATGACTTCTTTCTTCCTGTCATAGGATGGCAGGATGGTGCGTAGCCAAATAGCGCGTTTGCGGACTCTTTGAAAACCTCTTCATTACTTCTTAATTTGCTTTGCTAGAAAGCTGGAGTTCATCTGCAGTTCAGCTCCTCCATCGACCTTTAGGATGGTCCCAGTGACCATCTCGCTCTCTTCGCTAGCCAGGAATACTATCGCCTTGGCCACATGCTCAGGCTGGCAGACACGCCTCATCGGGATGCCGTCGGCAACATTGTCCAGGAAATTGGAGTACTGTTCGTCGCTTATGCCCGTAACCCGCTTGACGAATTCACTCACCTGCAAGATATAAATATATTAGTATTTCCACCAGTTTTCTGAATCCCAAAATCAAACTTGAACGTGATAGGAGATACCGGGGCGCGAATTTTCTTTCGACCTTTACATTTTCCAGTATGGCGGCAACACATTAATAAAAATATTTTGATATGATTTTTATGTTATATGATGTCCAAACTGTTAATAACCAAATCATTGGATCTAATTTGACAAGAACAGTACTTTTTTCAGAACGTCGATTTATCGCCGAAAGTCAATACTTACCCCGCGATCGGGGCTACAGTTATCGGCTCCAAGGTAAGAATAATAAAAGGGGCAACAATTAACATTCTTGATGTTTTTATCCATCGTTAAAGAAGTCGCAAAATTAAATGATGTTTTATTAAATGATACAATTAAAGTATACTACTTTGTAGGTAACTGTTACATCGGAATAAATGTAAAGATATAGAAACCCAAAGAAAACATCTCTATAAAATAACAAAAATAATTAAATTTCTGAATGTATATTTTACTAACTGCTATTTCAGTAAAGTAAACATTAGTTTTTTAATCATTATATTTTTTACCTAGTGAAACAATAAACATTAAGCTTAAAAGTTGGAACACGCTTTTACAATTATTTCTACAGCAGCTGACTCATAGACCGCCAGCGAAATTGTGGCCCTAGTAGCTTTACGCTATTAATGTAATAAGGTACCGTGGTCCATTAACCAGTACAAATAGACGCATGTCACGTAACTCGCTCCCACAGCGTCCTTAGTGGGACTGACGAATCTCTACCTGTACAACACACTGTTACAGGGATTTATTCCAGAAATCGCTAATGCTGTGCTATTTATAGAGTCGTACAAATTCGCTTGTTAATGTTGTTAGGTACGTCTGTTAATTGAAGCCCCCGTCTCCCCTACTCTTGTATGCAATGGAATGAGGATATCAAGCTAGGATATAGGAACGTCCTACATATCTAAGCATCTCTGATGCTTCATATGCCCGATTGTCCATGGACGATAATACGTGGCCAACACTTTGTGGCCAAAAAACGTTAAAGAAAATTCTACAGTATTGGCCCACAAACACCACAATGTATTAGACTACTTTATATCATTTTAATCTGTATACTACATTAGCAGCCATTTTATTATTTTGAATTCTAACTTACTGTGACTCCTGGGCTGACGGTATTGACTCTGACGCCTTTCGGAGCCAACTCGAGTGCGATCAGGCGTGTGAAGTGGTCAAGCGCAGCCTAGGAGAAATAAAACATAATTATGATTATGAGGCATATCTTCACAAACCTACAAATAAAATAAGTAAACGAAACGTTTTAGCAATAGATACTACTTTTCGATTGTATTATTATCCTAATGTATTGGCATTTTTATGAACATAAATCTAGGATGCCGTTTAAAAATGAGAACTAAACTATTTCAGTACGGAAAGTCAAGCTTGAAAGGATTTCTTCACCTTCGCCATTCCATAAGGTAAACCAACAGACAGACATTGCGGTCCCTACGGCACGTAAGGCACTTTTGACCTGGAGATGTTGAGAATGTACCACTTAGTCTCGATAAGCACAGGCGCCAGTATTTTCTGTAATGCTCCCCGCCAGAGGAACTCCCTAGTAAGGACGGCAGCCGATGGTGAGTAGGAGCCACCCCACGTACGCCGCTGGCTTGAGGTCGGTTTACCCGGCGTCCCAGGAAAGTGCTCACTGATACGGACTGTAAAAACATAGCAGCCGTCGAAGGGAAGTCGACCGAAATCTTAGCGTCAACCCCGCCAGCGGGGACGACCAGTTCGTAGTATTATTCTCTCCCCTATGTAAATTACTTCTCTCCCTCTTCAACATCTTAAGTCAGGTGAATCGGTACAACCTTCCTTCGCAATCATTGTGCCTAGCAAACCGCGTCCCCACGCGCGTCATACTGTAAGTGCCCGCGGATGGGATTGCGCCACGCCGAACTCCTCCCGTGCTTAATTTAGCCATAATATTTGATTTGGCTACCTGCTAACTAACATTGCGAACCCAGATATGCGAAGATGTTAATAATGATGTCTCCTTTGGTATCTACGAGCAAGGGCCTCAGATGTCGTCCCAGGTTTTAAAGCTTCTCATAGATCAACTTATGGTTGTATTGAAAATGGCAATGGAAGGGAATCCTTACCTTCGCCATGCTATAAGGCAAGCTTCCAACTGACACGACGGTCCCGGATATGCTGGAGATGTTCACGATGTTCCCCTTGGTCTTCATAAGTGCAGGCGACAGAAGTCTCGTCAGGTTGTACACACCTCTCACGTTTGTGTTGAACACCTTGAATCACAGAAAATGTTTGAATAAATCATTATACCATTGTCTTATATTATAATACTTTGCGATATTGATGTCACAAGCAAAAGGATAATAAATAAATGCAGATGCACATACTACTTTACACAAAGCCTGACCATCTTCAAGATTTTAATAGTATCATGGAAACTTTTTTGAAAGACTGTGATGGATTCGAAACTTGCTCTGAGATATTGGTTACCATGTTGTGTAACTTGGCAGTATAATCTCTGACGTGAGTCGCTTCACACTATATAATCACCGGAAAATGGAATTCACGGCACTGTATAGTGACTTCTAATTTCAGTGAAATTCAGGCTTTCTTTGGAAATCCCTTTCTTCACACGGCTACATAGTTTCATATTCAGTAGATATGAAATTTTGACTACAGAATTATCTCCCTTTCCCTCCCCGCCGAGTTGGCGTGGGCTTTAAAGTTCTGGCATGGCTTATTATCAGCTGCATGGTAGAAAATTCACCTGATCGAACGTCGCCATGTCAGTGAACTCCAAGTTGGTGCGCGCGCCAACTGCCGCATTGTTCACTAGGACGTCCAATCTGAAATTAATTTGAAACTATTACTCGTATGTGTCATCATCATGACGTATCAGATCGGAATAGATGCTTGGGTTGCATAACCTGAAAAAAACTACAACTGCAATTACTAGGGGACTGGGTAACTTTAGGTAGCCGTAACTCTTCAATATTTAGATTGGATGCAAGTTCACGATTGCTTTTTTATAACTCTGGAAGCTGGCGTACAGTATATTATCTTTACTCGTATATACGACGATGGAGCATAAAACTTATGTTTTTTTTTCTCTTGCGAACGAAGTTGCGGGTATTGTCTAGTATAAGATCATACTGTGGAATTAATGAGCAACAGAAGAGACATAAGTTGAAGTAAAAATACTCATTTCTTAATTGGTTGTCTCAAGTGTATGTACGTAAATCAAAATATCCAGGGTCATAGCAGTGTACAGTTACCTGCTATCTCTGTGTTAAGAGATAAAATAAGGAGACATGATAAAATCATAAGTTTTTGTTAATAATTAAATTGTTCGGTAGGATTGCGTTATTTTGTAACGGAACTTACATAAGTATGCCAAATTTAACTTGCTAGATTTGACCACTACTAACATGCTGGCTCGGCAAATAAAAGTTTCTCTTTAATAACAATCAGTGGCGTGCGCAGGGTTTTTGGCCAAGGTAGGCAGTTTTTATGTGGCTATATGGAGCCATGGTCGTTCAGGGCTTCAGGGCCTTCAAGGTAGCCAGTAACTCTGTGCCTGTATGAACCATGCCATGGTCGTTTAGGGTAGGCAGTGCCTTTGTTCCTATATCGAACCCACGCCACTGATAACAATAGTCATGTTCCAATTGGAAGTCTCAATTGTATTTACACTAACAAGTCAATTACTACTTAAGAAGTCAAGATATCTGAGTTCATAGAATTGCCCCTACTACTGTTATCTGTTTACCCGCAAAGATTATTATAGTTTATACAAATAAACATAAGTTTCTTATGCAACATTATCATATTTTTGTTTTATTATGACTACGTAAACAATAAACTTTTGGGTTCGACATCCAGTTTGTTTTGTTTCTAAATACTGACTATTAACTTGTTTTGCCGTTGAAGTCCGGTGATAGGTTTCTTTTGATAAGTTCAGATAAAATATTAAATCTGAATAAATAGATTTTTCCTTAACATCGAGTTTGCTCTTGATCATTTCTGTTGGTAATTAATTGACAAATTCTAGGATAATGCACCCGGAAAATGACTTAGATCTTGACGATGCTTAGATGCGTTTGAACCAGAGATGGGCATTCAAGAATAAAACATCTCGCGCTCATTCAAGTATAGATAGTAGAGAAGAGAGATTATTCTGAATAACCTGTTGAAGAATAATTTACAGCAGAATAAATTGAGTGGGACTAATTTACGTGACGTCTTTAAGTAAATCTTTTGATGATTGATTATTTTAAATATAATTTTAATATATTTTAAATAATATAATTTTTTTATAATTTTAAATATAAATATAATTGGATTTTATGTTTACTTTTAGTAAAAGCTATAGTTATAGTGTCTTATAGTAACATTATTTATTGTGTGTTCTATTTTTGAGTTAAGTATATAAACGTTTTTGAATAAACCGTTGACAAACTAATTCACTTTGCGCGTTATTCGTCAATCAGAATGACGAATTCTCGATTTAGTGTACCTACATATTTCACGTCATTCAGAATGACGCGTTCAAGAATAAATCATATTAGATTTTTTTTAATGATAATAAAGTCTAGCCGTTTATTCTTATCCAAAATATTTTTTGCCCAAGTCTGATTTCAACAAGAAATATAACTACTAATGGCACTTAGCAGTAAATCTAAGAGACCAATACGGACTCCATACATTTTTGATGCAGAAACCATACCTTTTATAATGCTCCAACGTCTCCTTTGCCGTCCTCTCACACCCTTCATCAGTGGCTAGATCAGCGACGATCACCAACGGCTGCAGCCCCTTCTCCTTCGCGCATGCGTCCGCGACCTCGCGCAGGTTCTGTGCATTACGGCCGACAAGCGCAAGACTCGCGCCGCGCGCAGCGAACATGATGGCCGTCGTCTTGCCGATGCCCGCGCTCGCTCCCGTTACTAACACCACTTTATTGTCGAAATTCATTTTTTTTAATCGATGTCTAGGGATGAATCTTCTAGGTGAATCTGAATGTGTAACGTAACCTTAGAACAAACGGATAATACTTTACAAATAAACTAAAGGTTTTATTTAGCGCCACGAATAATACAGAAAGTTGATTCAATTAATATAACTATTAACTTCGTTCGCGGAGGAGAACAAGTCGTAACCCTTCTTTTTTTTCTTGAGCGAAGTCGAGTAAAAAGTATCCTATCTACACACTTGCTCTCGCAAGTGTAGTGAAAAAACAAAAAATCTCATACTTTACTTTGAACTAAATAAATTTCGTCTATGCTTTAAACTTGAGTATGTTTATTTTAAGTATTAGTATCATGGTCAATCTATTCAAAAAACTTACTGCTTTTCGTACAATAAAATGTATTGTATTGTATTGTAAACACTTTATTGTACATAAAAACAATAAAACAAAGAAATTAAAGTAACACATTTGTACAAAGGCGAACTTATCCCTTTAAGGGATCTCTTCCAGTTAACCTTAGAGCAAATGAAAGAGAATGATTCGCTGGTGTTTATGCAAAACTGTAATGAAAAAACACCAAGAATTGCGATTATATACCGTCAACTGGGGTTACTTTGATCAACGGGGTAACATTGATCACTCATTTTTAATCCATAAGAAATTTGTTTCTAAACGCGTTTATGAGATTTCATGGTTAAGGTTGGCAACCTCGTTAAAAACATCTTTGACGCGTTCAGAAGTACACTTTTTGTAGTTTAAAAAATAATTATCAATGTTACCCCGTTGATCAAAGCAACCCCAGTGTACCGGTACTTAATGTACAAAATTTTAAACAAAAAAATAAAACCGACTCCAAAAAAAACTAAAAGATTCAAAAGAGACAATTAATGTTATTTTGGAGTCGGTGCCATCGTGTCACAACTTACTAAAATCGTCAATTTTCAATATTTTACTCATTCTTTATATGGCACCGACGCCAAAATAAGATTAATTGTATATACTGTATAGATTGAGTATACAAACGGTTACTTGTAAGTAATTTGAAGAAACTGAATTATGGCGTTATTTTTTACTTTTTAGTTTTTTTTGATGTCGGTTTTATTTTTTGTTTAAAATTTTATTTATTTTACACTTTTTAGTTAATCGTTACTTAAAAGTGTATCTCGTGACGATTCGAACAAGCCCAAACACTGCTAGGATACATTATTTTATTACATAGATCTGGTGCCTACCTTCCGGCTCCATTATCAAATCAATTCGATGGTACCATTCTCATCAGGAACATTTAAATTTGTGACTATGAAGTTGCTTAGCTAAATTAATCAAGATATTTTGTCGCCAACCGTAAATCATTTATCATTGAGGAGTTCCGATGGCATTCTGTAGTCTTCTGCATCAGTTCCACTTCACCAATTTACACTTTCTGAATGCAAATGCCTATTATGTTTCTTATAATACCAAAATCGCTATATGTATGCCTACAATATTTGAGGAGTTCCTTCAATTCCTCATGGATTCCATCATCAGATCTTCACCAAAATTAAATGGGACCAACTAGAAAGTACCTTCTATAAAACCAAAAAAAAAAATTTGAAATCGGTCAAATAGTCTCTGAGTAATCGGTGAATATCCATAAAACATTCCGTCGAATTGAGAACCTCCTCCTTTTTTTGGAAGTCGGTTAAAAAACACGCGTATTTAATTGGGTAGATTACAGCCATAAAAACGGTGAAATAATTAAAATATACACTTCAAAATGGGAAACACCGCTAACACTCAGTATACTTAATACGAGGGCTGCTATTTATATATCCGGAAACCGGGATTACAATCTTCTTAAATAGCATATTTGACCGCCATGGTAAAATTTGAACTTTTTTAAGTATATAAGGTATATTTTTTCTTCCTTATTAACGCTCGTGTTTTGTTTTTGACGGGTTTTAAATGTCATCTCGCAGCAAGAATGGAACTCACTCGTGAAAATATTCGTGCTATGATTTATTATGATTTTCGGCGTGGTTTAACGCAACAACAGTGCATAGATCAACTAACTTCAACTTTTGGTGATGAAGCCCCATCTAAAACTACTGTGTATCACTGGTTTAGTGAGTTCAATCGTGGACGTAGTATGCTTACGGACGAAGTTAAGGCAGGTCGCCCGAAATCGGTCGTTGTACAACAAAATATCGAGGCTGTGCGAAAACTTATAATGGACGACCGACATGTTACGTACCGCGAGATAGAGGCGACTCTGGGTATTTCTATGACCAGCATTAATAGCATATTACATAATTATTTGGCTGTAAAAAAAATTTGTTCGCGTTGGATACCCCACAACTTAACAAATGAGCAAAAACATGCTCGCGTCGAATGGTGCAATAAAATGTTAAAAAAATATAACCGTGGTGACTCAAAAGCCGTTTATAACATCTATACAGGTGACGAATCCTGGATCTATGCATACGATCCCGAAACGAAGCAACAATCAACGGTATGGGTGTTTCAAAATGAGCCGAACCCTACGAAAGTTACTCGTGCAAAAAGTACATTGAAACAAATGGTGGCCTGCTTCTTCGGTATTAATGGCCATGTAGCTACAGTGCCACTAGAAAACCGTAGAACGGTTAATTCAGAGTGGTACACGACCATTTGCTTACCGGAAGTATTTGAACAAATTCGTAAAACTAACCAGCGACGAAGAATCATTCTTCATCATGACAATGCCAGCTGTCATACGTCACGCGAAACAACTCTATTTTTGGAGGGTCAAAATGTGGAATTAACGGGTCATCCGCCGTACAGCCCTGACTTGGCACCCAACGATTTTTATTTATTTCCAAATATAAAGAATAAATTACGCGGTCAACGATTTTCGACCGCTGAAGATGCTGTCGACGCATTCAAACAACACGTTATGGAGGTACCTCAGGCGGAGTGGCAGAAGTGCTTTAAAAATTGGTTCACGCGAATGCAAAAGTGCATAGATCATCAAGGGGAATACTTTGAAAAACAATAAAACTATTTTCAGCCGTGTACGTTTGTTTGTTTTTTTGTTTCCGGATATATAAGTAGCAACCCTCGTACTCCGACTAGCCATGTACTGATAACAAAAAAATGAAAAAACTTACGTAATGGCCTCTTACAAAGATCTCGGTAGGTCGTATGTCCCAAAGAATTTATCTTTGTGCGTTCAATGCACGTCTTCAAATGAAACTGATGATAAAGCCACAGGCGTGGTTTTTATGTTTCAATCCGTTATCAAGAGTGCGCGTCGTATCACCTCGAGTTCGAGATGTTATTCCTCTCATACAGCTGCTTTCCTCGTGCATTCGTGCATAGTACCGTGTACTGCAGTTTTTATCTTGAAACGCCAAGTAAGGTCGGGGTACTTTGACCCCTCGTTACCCTTTTTTTTTTCTTTAGTATAGTCGGCTAAAAAGTATCCTATAACTATATGGAGATACCCAGCTACCCGTGTACCAAAAATAGTTGAAATCCGTTTAGCCGATTTTGCGTGATGAAGCCACAACGACACATACAAACATACATAAAATCCAAAGAAAATATTTTTCATGTTAGTGACCTCCAAATAGTCCATAACAATCATTTTTTTGAAAATATCTTCAAAATACAGACATTTCATTTTTACAACTTTATAATAGTATAGATTAAAGATCTTTTTGGTAATAAGTCACATCGGGTTTCATTTATTTTGAGAATAGGTATTTTAGATGGATCTATATCGGAATCCCTAACGTCATTTGTCCTAATGTATTGTTTGTAGTAATGTATCATTTGTCATAACGCATTTTTTTCAGAAACCGTAAACTTTTCAAGATTGTTATAAAACAAACCTTACCTAACCTAACCTTATCCATATGACGATCTTTTAAAAAATCCTGAATAATTTACGGTTTCTGAAAAAAATGCGTTATGGCAAACGATACATTAGGACAAACGACATTAGGGATTCCGAAGGAGACCCTTTAGATATTAGGTCGTTTTAGAGTATCTCTTCGCATCTTTACGTAAAAAGCATATTGTGCAAAAAGTGATAGTCAGGTTGTTTTGTGGCGCATTAATCTAAAATATAGCATTGTTAAACCGTCCTTTTCAATTAAAATTATTTTTTTTGGTCAATATTTATAATTATAAAGCCGGTAACGCAGTGGTCATCGATGTCCCACCTTCAGTATGAAAATAAGATATTTACCGCTGCATTACCACCTTTTTACGGCTATTAATGATCAATGTATGACTTTTCGCCAGTTATACTAATAGAATCTATAAATCGGTTAGTGACCTTATGTATGCATGTTAATTTTATAAATCTTTCCTTGAATATTGGCTATTTATTTGAAAAACCAAAGTTGTTAACGAAAAGAGAATGACCCATTTAGTCTAATTATTAATACTATTATATTTCATGTAAAATATTGATATAAATATACTTACAATTCACAAAAAACTGAAGATGAAGAAAGATATATATACAACTAGCTTCTGCCCGCGACTTCGTCCGCCTTAAATTCGTTTATCGCAAATGAGGGTATTTTTCCGGGATAAAAAGAAGCCTATGTCCTTCCCCGGGGCTTAAACTATCTCCATACCAAATTTCATTCCCATCGGTTCAGCGGTTTAAACGTGAAGAGGTAACAGACAGACAGACAGACAGTCAGACAGATAGAAGGACACACAGACAGACACACTTTCGCATTTATAATATTAGTAAGGTTAGTATGGATTAAGTAAATGTTAATAATTTATTTATCAATAATAAATAATTTGATTTTCATAATTTTATATATTAATATATGTAAGCACACTATTTCGATGTCTAAACATTAGCTTACATTTTCCTTTACATTTCTAAAAGCCTATCTCAGTGTTTGATTACTGAGCCGTTTTCACTTAACAAGACAAGTCCACTGAAGTTGCACTAACGACATCAATCCAGATCACGTGCCGTGGGTCTCCAATTTTTTTCACGTGCCTTAGTAGTAGTTAGTCGTAGGTGTCATCAGAGATGAGATGAATGATTACACACACTGTTGCATAGAGTACTAATGGCAAACACAGTAGGGAATGAATTAATGAATGAATGTGATTTATGTATACCTACGCTTGATTGCAAATATTTTCGGAAAGTTATACAAATCATATATATTACCAGAAGGCACCCGTAACTAAGTTCGCGGGGCAGAAAAAGTCATGACCCCTCTTTTTTTCTTCAGCGTAGACGGGTAAAAGTATCCTATAACCATCTATAGATATATTATAGATATGTACAGACATTCCATTTTTTTTAATTCTATGATAGTATCTTCAATGTACAGACATTCCATTTTTACAACTAATAGTATAGACTCTGTACCGCCCGAATGTTGACTTTTGGATAAATGTTTCCAAATTAGCCACAATTCGTTTATAAATTTTATTTGATGAATGTTTTTGATTCCTATTGAAATATTTATTTAAAATTGTAGACCCTGAACTTACCCAATTTCTAACATCCTATTACTTTATTTTTGCAGATAAATTTAATTGATTTGATTCCTCGCTTTTGTATTTACACTTAAGTGGTTTGTGCTTGTGTTTATTTGCTGCTCATCGTCACCTATCAAGTATATTTTCAATAATTTTGAATTAACATCACGTATGAGATTAGATAACGGATTTGATGGTTCTTGAATCTTAAACGTCGATTGGAAATTAGGACCATCTTTATTACGAAGTATTTTTGTTTCGACTAATTCAGTAATTTGAATTAAGAATCAAATTTAACTCAAAAACGATTTTGAATGTAGTGTGAGTTAATAAAGCTTTCAATTGTTTCAATGGGAAATAAATGTGTGGCAACTTTGCAACTATTCCAGACGCGCAGCAGAAACCGACCGACCTTTGTATTGAATGCATAGCAGTTGATCTTTTCTCTTTTGATCTTTTCTCTCAATCCCACGCCCCAAGTGTGGTTGAAGCGTTCTAACCCATTTCCGCAGTTTTTGTGGCTTGCGCACTGCGTCCCACCCGCGCTCTAAATTGCCGTTGTTGGCATTCCCGTTCGTGAGAATACTCCCCACTCCCCCTTTGTATCCGATTACTGACCACACCTACCCTGGTCATAGGTCAGGTTCTAAAAAACCTCGAATCGCGCCTTGAGGTCATAAAACCGAATTCTGTTCGAAAACTGTTCATTGTGTTTATTTGTATTGTATAACCCATATTTTATAGTACCAAGTTGCATTTAGGACCTTCTACTTTACGTCATTTGAAGTGGGACATTGTACCCCACCACATTTTGTAAAATGAGGTGTTCACACAAACTCACCTATAGTATTTTAAAGTTGTAAAAAATATTTTTTTGCAAAAAATAAAACCGTCTCCAAAAAATAAAACTAAAAAGTAAAAAAAGAACTGCATAATTCAGTTTCTTTTATTTACTTACAAGTAACCGTTTGTCTACTCAATCTTTCTATACAGTATATACCTACAATTAATCTTATTTTGGCGTCGGTGCCATATAAATGTATACAAGAATTTTTCGGTAAAAATAATTAGGAGTCCAACTCCTATGCTACACTACGACCGATGTACGTATTTTATTCTTAACCCTTTGAACGCCACAGTCGGCTGTGGCTGACAACGAAAAATCGTGCCCCAGACGCCAATGTCGGCTATACCCGTCGAGTGTGTCAGTAAAATAGCGACCTACGTGCATTCGCGTAAATTTCAAGTTCATGTTGGCGACAAGATGGCGTGGCGTATGAGTTGACAACTTTTACATTTAGATGTTGCGTTCAAAAAGTATTAAGTTAGATTGATGTTCAAATCTGAGCCTTGGTAGAGCTTACATGAAGTTCTTAATCCGTGAAAATCTCGAACCTTTTAATCAATATCCACTGAACCAAACACAGATGCAATATCACTAGACTGTTAGTAAAAAGTCAAGTCGCTTTGACCGTGCAAAAGAAGTTGATTTGTAGCGCCCAAGGCATCCGGTGGAGTGGAACCAATCTGATTCTGATCTATACTTGTGAGGCGACACAATCGGATTCCGTTTCACACGGTCATTGTTGCAAGAAACGTCTATTTTTAATGCTTTATAATCGTGGTTGTTGCTATGCCCTTTATAGACTACAAAGTTAACGTGTTATCAAAATATTACGCAGTTTAGTCCAATCAAATTCAAAAACCACAATGAATACCGAACTAAAATTGTGCATGATTTTCTAGAAAATCTTCAGTTATGGATAATTTTCGTGCATGAATGACAACTCTTTGATTACGATAAAATTTATTATCTTTATTGTATATCCCATAAGCCTTTATGGGATATGCAATCAAGAAATAAATAACACTATAGTCACAAACAAACACAAAAGTATATACAGTGCCTATTATAAAATGAACCAGGCTGGTATAAGCGTTACGGTGGACACTCGCAACTTTTTAATTATTTCGACCTGTGATGCATGATTGTGCGTACCCATATAACGCTCTTGCGGACTTTGAAAAACTTCATTACATCTTAAATCTGCTTTGATAGCTTGAGTCCACCTGCAGTTCAGCTCCTCCATCAACCTTCACGTTGGTCCCAGTGACCATATCGCTCTCTCCGCTAGCCAGGAATGCTATTCATCTGCAGTTCAGCTTCTCCATCGACCTTTAGGATGGTCCCAGTGACCATCTCGCTCTCGTCGCTAGCCAGGAATACTATCGCCTTGGCCACATGCTCAGGCTGGCAGACACGCCTCATTGGAATGGCTTCGACAGCATTGCCCAGAAAATTGGAGAACTGTTCCTCGCTGATGCCCGTAATCCGCTTGACGAATTCACTCACCTGCAAGATATAAATATACTAGCATTTTCACCCATTTTCTGAATCTCGACAACAAATATGAACGTGATACTTGTATATGTACCATGAAATGAGGGTCTCAGGCTAGAAAATAGAAACGGCTACCTATGCTTAGCTTAGCAGCTATAGGTAGACTCCGTGGGGGATAATAAGTTCCAAGCATCCCATCTCGTCTGATCCAATTTTTTTAGTAGTGCTACCAGATGACCAGAATGTATTGGACTACTTTATTTTATTTCAATTAATATACTATGATACATTAGCTGCAATTTTAGTACTTTTGAATTCTGACTTACTGTGAATCCGGGACTGACGGTATTGACTCTGACGCCTTTCGGGGCCAACTCGACAGCGTTTTCGTTCATCGTGGGTATGTTTTTTATAGTGTCACGATCAATTTATTAAAAAAATCCTTTACTTCTTTTTGCATATATAATAGTACATTACAGAGGCGGCGACAGTAACAGTGGATTGAAACAAAGTAACGTCGCTTAGCAGGCCTTAATTTTTGTATGAAATTTCATTGTGCACCTCTCGTCTCGCTGCGCCGGAAATGTGAGACTTCAAGGCCTATTATAAGGAACACAACGTCAATATTACATTGCACGTTGTAAAAAATTGTTTGCTGGTATTTAAACAAAGCTGTACATAAATTCTTAAAAAACGACATGATGTAATTTATCTGTTTTCGTGTATGCGTTTGGTTTCGTTTTTAAGAATATATTAATTCAATAAAATGGATTTTTATGGGTGGACAAAGTAATCTCGTAGTCAAAGTGCCTTTCAGAGTACCATAGACTGACTATATATATATATCATTATACTAAAGTTATACCTATTTTTATTCCAGTTGTAGTTATGATTATTTGTGCACAAATCCCAATTCTAGTTTTCTCTCATGATTATTCTAAATACGGTATTACACAAAAGACAATTTGAATGACAGTAAGTAAATCTCTTCAAACCCGGAAAATAAAAATGCCACCGAAACGACACTGTAAAGGTGAAGAGTCACCATAAAACGGTTAACTTAAACGATTCTTCGCGACACCGACTTAGACAGCAATTGGGTCACAACCTAATTAGGTCGGCTGACACCATTGACAGACGTCTTATGGAAGCCATGATTACCTGCCAAATAATAGCACCACCGGGATTTACTTAACGACAACCACGAACATAGGGTTGGCATAGTCAAGAGGTTCTTCAGATTTGACTTACTTCGGAGAATGTTCGAAGACCATCAAAAATGTGAAAATATGCAGCAGAACCAAAGAAGTTACCGAATATAGCATGAAAAATTACCGATCTGGATGGAGCACATCGCTCGTAGAAGCGACGGCCGCTAAGACTCAAAGATTTCGATAGTCATTCCTGGTTTTTTTTTTTTTCGTTACTTGGGCGTTTCTCAAAAATTTTAATGTCCCATCCGTTCAACATGTTTTTTTTTCACTTTACCTGTGGTATTTGGGTATATGTGTGCTATAGTTTGATTCTATAAATATTGGGCATTCATATGATATTTATAAAACGATTATATTACATTTATTACTAGATTTATCACAAAATAAAAATACGAAAAGTGCCAATATTTACAGTGTGCCAGTATGTCCCACGTCGACTCACTCATGTTCAGAGACTTGCAGAAACTGGAAATAAATTGGAATGAATATGAAATGTGGTCACATAGATAAAGTAATGAGTGTAGATTCTAACTGTGTACTTTTTGTACATAAATACGGTATATAATGCCAAAAAACTACTTTTTTACTGACCAAAGAAATCGACAGACCGGAACCTCCGGGCATTGTCACAGGTGATTTTAACAGACTTGTGCAATCGATATTCCCCTAAAAGCGTTAACTTTTCAATTGTGGCAACATAAGGATGCTATTTAAACGGTGACGAAGGGTGGTCGCTGTGTCGATGCTCAAAAAAAAGGCTTCCGAGTTTGTCACCGTTTTTTCGGTAAGCACATTATGATTAACTTTTTTAAGCACAAGTAGACATAAACAAACTATCATACGAGTACTATCCAAAACTAAATAAATGTCCCATTGATTAAAACATAGCTTCAAACAATGTTGAAATCTTGATTTAAAATTGTTGAGGTAGAATTCGTTACATCCGATTAGTGACGTGATATACTACCGGAACGATTTTGTGACTATTTGGAGACATAAAGCTTAGTACACAATTGAAATTTAAACGGTGTTTTAACCGACTTCAAAAGGAGGTTCTTAGTTTAATCCCTATGTTTGTATACATGTATGTTTGTCCGCATTTATCTCGCATTTGGCTGAACCGATTGATGCGGTTTTAAGTAAATTGATATGACTGTTTAACATTTACTATAGACCTTAGTCTGCCATAGTAAAACCCAAAATATATATATTTTACATATTATCATATTTTTGTTATAATAGAAAAAATATATTATCTTTTCAATAATACCTGTTTAAATTAATAAAAAGTAGTTCAGGTAACTGCGGCTGTGCCTATTTAAATTGTTCTGATTAAGTTATCTCACTATAATTACATAAACTACGTACAAGTGTTAAGTTTCCTAGACTGATTACAATTAAAATATAGTGTTTTTGTTATTACTTTGTTGATTTTACTGTGAGTTTAGATTAACTGATCTCTAGCCACAACTGGGATAAGTCGACTTACTGTAAAATCTGTCTTCTTAACCTATAGGTTAGAATTTAAAGTTAAAGTTGACGAGGCCAAACCACATCTATGCAAAAAACAAGTTAGTGTACTTATACTCTTTGGTATGGTTAAAAATATAAAAACTTATTGGGTACAAATAGGCTGCAGAATTGCATGGCCCATTTATGAATAAATCATTCATAGATAGGTAGTTCATTTGTGCAATTGTACTTCATAGTTAAAATATGAGATCTGTGTTTATTGTACTACTTAGTGATTGGGTCATATTTTTGTTTCTTATTGATTTAAAAACTGGCTATATTAAAATCCTGTGTTTTGCTTAACCTTCTCTTTATTTAGTTTTATGTTTAATATTCAAATGTAACAGATTAATATACAAATATTAAAAAGTTGTAAACTATCATGCAACCCACCAGTGGTATGTAGTAAACTTCAAAAAAAAGCAATATGTCATAATTGAAGATAAATATTAATAAAGCGATCTCGAAACAAAAGGTGATTTAATAAATAAAAATACGATTCATAACACAATTCCTTTTGTTTTTCCTTTCAATATATTCAATCTGTGTACACTATTCCTTACATTTTCAAGTTAGTCACATGAGGTTCCGTTTAGTCATCGTCCCATGATTTGGAGTGTTGAAAATAATTATTTCTGGCTACTGTAGTGCAACAATTGGCATATTTAAGCGTTAAAATTATTAAATTAATATTCCTTTATGTATAAAAATACTTTTTTTGGTGATTTGTGGTATTTTAATGCAAAAAAAATGCATGTTTTAGCAGTCAGTTGAAAGCGATTGTGATGAACTGGACATTTATTTTACCCCCAAGGTTTACTTGTTCCATTAATTCTATAAATGAAGCCTGTTTTAAATAGTTTATTGTCTATATTTTAAATGTATAAACTAAAACTGGTCCATAAAACACTACAACTAATTTATAATGATTTTTATATTTGTGACAAACTGGAACTAGTTCCACCACAATCTGAAGTTAAAATGTCCATATTTTCTAAATTTTTTCACTATTTTCATACCATTTTCTCAAATAATATACTATAACTTATAAGGAATTAAATAAGCAATAAATTTTAAAATTGGTGTTAAAAAAATCGTTCTTCGGTTCGTCACGTGTACATTTTTTCTGAGGAACGCCCACTTAAAGGTTGCCTGGAAAAGATCTCTCTTTAGCGATTAGACCGCCTATTGTTGACCATAGTTTATGTTAAGGCTCAATTGCACTGTTTCTTTTGTTGGCGTGCCAGAACGAATTGTTGTATTGTGGAAAAGCCGCCTATAAGGTGGACCAACGATATTGCAACGATCACGAGAAGACGTGCCGGCCAGGAATCGTCGTGATTCGGCTGAAATGGTGATTGTGAAAGACCGCCCGATGGAGCTTACAGAATCGCTGCATGAAACTGCACAGTTTCAGGAACCTGGGTACACACCAGTGGCATGGCGTCCATATAAGCCGATTCCCACCGGGATGCCCAAGGAAAGGCTTATAACCACCTTTTTCTTTAAATATTAGTAAAGGAATACGCTTCGCCTTGTAATTTTCCTGACGCCATGCCTCTGGTACACACCTAGGTAACGCTTACGTTAAGTGTGTGCGTACGATCCTGAACTGGCCCAAATATCCGGGCATTTCATATATTTTCGTCCGACGTTTAAGTGGTGGCAACCCTAACCGAGGGCAATGTATCTTGGAGATTTTTCCACGTGTAAGATGTGGTAAACAAAGGTTTTCTTTAGGGAATAAGCCGGGGACATCGACTCGGGGATACCTTTACCTATCTTCTTTTTTATCTTTATATCTGAAACGTTTCCATTTATTTCGCTCTCCTTAATTTACTGGATGTTCGCAGCTTTCAGCACTCACGTTTTATTCTTTAGGTAATGCAACTTTGAGTACAATACCTACAGAACAAATACTTAATTCGACGTATAGCGACGGGTGCCATAATATGTATATCGTCACGTTTCTATACTTAATAAGAATAAAGATATGTTGCGATATATTATTATATTATATGCTTAGCTGGAAGAATTTATGTTTAAGAGACACTTAGCTTTATTTAAAATGAAAATTTATATGTCATAGCTTTTACCCGCGTTACCGAGATTATCCATACAAATTTGTACCCTCTTTTCACCCTCTTAAGGGATGATTTCTGGGTTAAAACTATCCCATGCCCTTCCCGGGGTCTCAAATGTTCTCTTAACCAGATTTTATCAAAATTGGTTCAGTATTTTATGCGTGAAAATGTAACAGAGAGACAGAGTTTCTTTCGCATTTATAATATTAATATGGATTGGACGCTCAAAGTCAGACACGGATCCAGCATCTGGTTTAGAGAGGGGCAATTCTTTGTAAATGGGACTAAACGGATAGTCATGTCGCTATGACGATTTCAATAATTTGAAGAATTGGTTGTATGCCCCCCCTGTTAAAATAGCATACAGTAGATAGATCCTCGGCGGATCGGAATAATTTTAGTTTTTTCACATCTATTGCATATTTATCTTTTTTAACAAGACTTATTAAGTAACAATGAACATTTTTTCACAGGGAGCGTTCAGACGAGCGACAAACAACATGGTGCTTCTGGCGGCGACGGCGGCTCATCGTGGCCCTCCTGGCCTTCTTCGGCTTCTTCAATGTATACGCGCTGCGCGTCAACCTCTCCGTCGCTGTGGTTGCCATGACGGAGCCTGTGGAAACCAAGCTGGACAACGGGACGGTCGTGTTTGTAAGTAGCCAATTACTATCTAACCTAACCTAAACCGACTATAGTAACCATTCAACAATCTCTCCGTCGCCGTGGTTGCCATGACGGAACATGTGGAAACCAAGCTGGACAACGGGACCGTCATGTTTGTAAGTAAAGCGAATTACCACAATTTAACAATATTCATACGGAATATATTGTAATATTGTGCAATTACTGTCTAAGTTTTCTGACCTACTGTAGGAACCATTCAACAATCTCTCCGTCGCCGTGGTTGCCATGACGGAGCCTGTGGAAACCAAGCTGGACAACGGGACGGTCGTGTTTGTAAGTAGCCAATTACTATATAACCTAACCTACTATAGTAACCATTTAACAATCTCTCCGTCGCGGTGGTTGCCATGACGGAGCCTGTGGAAACCAAGCTGGACAACGGGACGGTCGTGTTTGTAAGTAGCCAATTACTATCTAACCTACTATAGTAACCATTCAACAATCTCTCCGTCGCCGTGGTTGCGATGACGGAGCCTGTGGAAACCAAGCTGGAAACGGGACTGTCGTGTTTGTAAGTAGCCAATTAATATCTCACCTAATAAGATTAAAAAAAAATCATATTTTTTTTGTCGATAAGATAACCATTCAACAATCTCTCCGTTGCTGTGGTTGCCATGACGGAACCTGTGGAGCCTTAAATCACATTTTATGACTTAATCTAGTAACTATACATATATGTAGGCGCACTTTTATTCGGTCTCTCAATAAACCTTAAATAGACTCAAAACCTATGTCTAATTGTTCTGCATCATGAAACATCTAACACGCAAAGCAAGCCTATTTCTTTAAAAAACGTGTATTTTTTTTAACTAGCAGGAACGGCTTTTTCGTCGTAAAAATAACGAAGGTTGATAGCGTTTATCTTAGTTTCGGTGACTCGTGAAGGCTAACTGAAACTGTATATTGGTAAAAACAGTCGTTCTCAACAAACGATGAGACATAATACAGCAGGGAACAGTGAAGAACTACGGATCGATGGTCTTTCAGAGTTGAGAGCCCCTTAATGATCATGATCACGTTTAAAGGGAGGAATCAGATATACACTGATGGAGCTGGGCGGGACACTTAGCCAGGCAGAGTGATGGCAGCTGGGCCAAAATGTTAACGGTATGGTGGCCGCTTTCAGACGAAGGGAGTGCCTGGCGTCCGTTGGCTCGTTGGGTCGACGGCATCCGGAAGCTTGCGGGTCACTTCTGGATGAGATTAGCTCAGTACCGGGATAAGTAGCGTGCTCGACGAGAGGCCTACGCCCAGCAGTGAGCGATAAAAGGCTGATATGATGACTTATACTTCTATCTCTCAGCTTACATCGTTACAGCCCATAAAATTGTTAAAGTGTCAAGGACCTAGTCCGGGGCATGGCGGCAGTATTTTTTTATTAATATCGCAGGCATTCACACCCTTTTCCGAGTTAAGCCGGACAAATTAAACCTTACGACCATGTCTGTAAGGACCGTACGACCCGGCTTTATGTTTCCCTAACCACTGACCAACTTCGATACTAAAACAGCCAATTAAAACTTGTTTTTGATCGAAGAATTTTAACACAACGGAGTAAGGTTCCGTTTCGTTTGTTTTTTTATTTTTATTTTATTAATCAACGAAAAATACATAGTCAATTTCTGCGATAGTAAAACATTAATACGGTGTAATCTAGCTGGGTATCTTGTGCCTGTGTGTGTTTAAGTGATTGTTTACGCGCATACAACATAGACGATTTTACGTAGATTTCTAAAAAAAGTTTGCTCATCATTTAACGGTACCTAATTAAATTTTCTATTGTTTATCAATATTTTTTGTTGATGTATGTACTCGTATTGTTGATTTTTATTCAATAACGAAGAACATCGATTCTTACTAGATAGCGTCTTCAAATAATTAAAATAAAATTGGTAACAAAATAGGAAAATTAACGGCTTTTAATGAAAGAATTATGAATGTTAACATGGAAACTTTTTAAGAAACGTTCTCAAATGATAATTAACGCGCTAAAACAGTAGAGTATGATAACGACACGTTGTTCTAGTCTATACCTACACGTTTTACATTTCAATCTTAAATTGTAAGTAGCGAACGTTGGTTTAAATCCCGTCGAAAAATGAGCGGTGTTCTAATTTTAACGTGTTTCTGTGTCTGTCTGTGGCTTCGTAGCTCCTGAATGGATGGAGCGTTTGTTAAAATGTTTTTTTTTGCTTGAAAGATAACTTGATCTAGAGTGTTCTTACCTATGATTGAACAATTTTTCTAGTTGTATCCAGATTTTATTTATCGTGTTAGCAATTACTTGTATTCATTTAATTTGGTTACAATTACAATAGATAAAAAAATACTAGTTATAGGTATGTCCCACTACTGGGCAAAGGCTCTCCCTTGGTTTTCCGTCGGTCCCTATCTGCCTATTTGATGTCTCTTCCATCCAGTTGCCGAAGAATCTTTTCAATTCGTCCTGCCACCTCCGCCTGGGCATGCCTCGTCTGCATCGCCGATCTTGGTGGCTATACTGGCTTATCATTCCGGGTGTATATTATTGCCCAATCCCACTATAGCGTGGTGATTATTTTGCCGTCGTCAGCTAGGCGTGTCTTGGAGCGCAGTGTGACCCATTGGCGAACCTTACATTTTGACTTTTTTCTAACCAGTGAGCGACCAGGTTTGGGAGCCGTAGGTTAGGAGTGGCAGAATACGAGTCACATTCACACATGTCAATGAGTTTCTGCTTCAGTGACAGTGGAAGGTTTTCCTTCATGAACGCTTTCATGGACCAGTAGCTCTTCCAGGCATTTTCGACTCTTCGACTTGGAATTCCTTGTCTCATCTGTTATTGAAAGAAACTAGCTGGTCCAAATAAATGTACTTACTCATTACATATTGTATACTTAATCTGCCAGTCTACCTCGACCGTATACATTTCGTGCTATTGGTCATCACTTGACTATTCGCTCGGTTCATTCTAAGGCCGAGACCGTACTTTAACATCCGTCATGAGCCAAGCAAGCCCAAATTTAAAAAGGCCCTGAAAAAATATTTGCTGCAGTCGCTTGAGTGACATGATTTAATTTAAAGTTAGCATCAAATATGTTCGTTTATTTTATAATGCAGAGATATTAATATTGTATATAAATAATAAATATTCTATAGTATTATTAGTATAGAGACTTGTGCCTGCAGTCAAACTTTACATTACAGTTTCGCAGGAAACTGTCTTCTTAGAAATAAGAAATATGTACTTTGTTTAATAATATATAATTAATAAAAAAATCCTATCTTTACAGATACCGGAGTTCGATTGGAGCTCCCAGACGAAGGGTCTGGTGCTGTCCTCGTTCTTCTACGGGTACCTGGTCACACAGCTGCCCGGAGGATGGCTCGCGGCTAAAATAGGAGGTAACAGGTTCGTTCCGTTCACTAGCACCTTACCTGTTCATACAAAACAATCCTATATGAAAAAGTGCACTAGCAAAAGAGCGTCTCTCCACGGCACTTACGGCATTTTGCTTAGAAGCGCAGCTCCTGGGCAATAACTCAAGAACGGTATATCCGATCATGTTGAAAACAATATTCGTTGAAAGTATTTATTAAGCTTTATCTTTGTAATTTGTTTCATATTTTTTGGACGTACTGGTTAGAAAATAGAAAGGGTATGCTACTTTTGGACCAAATATTTCCGATAATATTCACAAAATCAAAAAAAATTGTAGGAACCTCAAAGTCTTTTTAAATGAAGTGTCGAAATATATCGCAAACATTACAGATTTTTTTTTCAGTTTCGGTTACAGTTATGGAGAGCCCCTACTACAAATATGTTTTTGTTATTTATACAAGACACATATACTCAAAATTTCATCAATATACCTACATCATGTATTTTTTGAGTAAAATGCATGTGACATACGGACGGACGGAGATGACGGAACTATAAGGGTTCCGTTTTTGCCATTTTGGCTACGGAACCCTAGAAACCACATAAAGCCAACGAGCTCTCTCGTATAACTTCAAAAGTGCTCTGTAATAGTGATTTATTTCCAACGTACCTGTTGCCCCTTTTCAACGCCAGTTAAAGCCGAATGGCGTCCTGATTGAAACGTTTCCTTTTTACCTTTGTGACCCGTGTCAACAGTTACCTGGATTTAGATATAACTTACATGCTTACTGTTTCTCAAATAGTTGTACAGTCAGAATCAAAAGTAAGTGATAATTTTAGTATGCAATTTGACATTGTCAGCTTCTTTTGATGCTGATACGTCCATAAAATTAAATAGTTTTGTGATAAACGAAATTGTAGCGCACTTAATATTTTATGTCACCAATGTGTGCTATTTGTATGTTATCTAAATGATTGCATCTGTTCGTATTCATTCATTGAACACTAGAAGGTGCCCGCCACTTAGTTCGCGTAAGAGAAGAAAGTTATAACCCTCTTTTTACTTCAGCGCAATCGGGTAAAAAGTATCCTATCAAAAACATTACATGTACAAAATGTAAAGTTCTGCAATCTCTTCTACCGCTATGCTGTTATGAAATTATTACAGGAGTATATATTATATCGTTAATATTTCATGATTACTGTACTAAAAAAACATACTAGTAATATCAAATTACACGTAAAGAAGTTAAATAAGAATAAGTTTTGTCATTTCTTTTAAAAGTTTAGTCCTCTAAGATGTTAACAGCCTCACTGCCAAGCTTTTGGTAGCGTAACGCACTTTGCTCTACATACCGGGAAACGCCTATCAAGCCTAGCGCCCACTGGTCGGGTTCCTGTATGTGTTAATTTAGTCTAACATAGGTCGCCAACAATTCAACAGACCGGTTTCATTTTGACAGAATGCATTGTAAACTATATATCCCATCACTTTCGTTATTCCAGAATGTTCGCGATAGGAATAGGGGCGACTTCTCTACTGACATTGTTCACACCACCACTGGCCCACACCAGCACTTCTCTGCTAATCGCCGTGAGGGTGGTAGAAGGACTCTTTGAGGTAAAATTGTAATATTTATTGCGTATCATATACATGTGACGGGAGAGTAAAGCGAGGGTATATGTGGGGCGCCCTCGCGGTCAACGGCTTGTTGGTCGTCCCAGATATCGCTGGGAAGACGAGGTCGGAAGGGACTTACGCGAGCTCCACGCATATGACTGGCGGGACAGCCCGGCGGGGTTATTGCCTAACGAAATTTTGACACTTGGTATCGGAATCAACTGTCATAGCCCATACAAAATAATGACACTTGATTCCGATTGCGAGCGTCAAACGCGTTAGGCAATACGGGGGCCGGATGGAGACTCTTATTATTGGAGGCCAAAACTCACTTTGGATTTGGGTCGCTGCGCCAGTCAAGTTAGTTATATACCTACATGTGACGCGCTTCAAGGACACAGCAATAGGGATGATGGTTAAATTTTAATAATTAGTCGGTCATGTAGATTATTAAAAAATAGTGGACACGTATTTATTCTTTTTTTAGTAATAAAAAAATAAAGGCGATACATTAAGTCAAAATGAACCTGATGACGTCACGAGCACCCCACGCCCAAACTTTAATGCGATTTATGTGAGTATTTTTTTTAAAATAAGGAAAAATACGTGTCCAATATTTTTTTGTTATCTAACTGACGGGCTAATTAGAATTTTGATTTTCATTCCCCGCCATCTTGCTTAATCGAGAGGATATACTAATAACATTAGGAAAATTATCTTATTAGTTATTTTAAGTACATCATTTGCAATATTCACCTAGCCTAGGGTATAAAAACTTTATTTATGGCAAATATCTTTAATTGTTTTGTAAATATTGTTGTCTTTTCGTGATTCTTTATTGAATGAAGCAACTTATACTATACGTAGATCATCATGTAGTAATTTAAGTTTATTATGATATCTATTGTTTCTTCTAGTATCTGTTGTTTGGGTATAAAGTTCCACAATCAAACGAAAAGCGTCTACTGTTAGAGCATCATTTTATTGAACAGCAGCATGATCTTTATATTTTCTCTTTCCAGGGTGTAACATACCCTTGTATCCACGCCGTATGGTCCCGCTGGGCGCCGAGCGAGGAGCGCGCCAGACTCGCCACGTTCGCCTTTAGCGGCAGCTACGCGGGCACCGTGGTGTCCATGCCGCTGTGCTCGCTGCTGGCGCACTACACCGGCTGGCCCGGCATATTCTACGTGTTCGGTAACCGCCTCTTACTGCTCGCGCCAAATTCGCTACGTGCAGCAGCTACGGCACAAGCTGGGCGCTCAAACGCTTAAACAACCAAGTCACAATACTGGATTCAAAACGTCCAAAACAGACTTTCAAAACCACCACACTAACTGACCTCTGAAAACTTGAACCTCAAAGCCAACATTTTAGAATCCACAACACCAATATGTAACAAGATCAAATACAGTAAAATCATAAAAAAAATAGATCAACTGTCATATTTGGGTGGATCAACTTTTTCTTGTTGTTATTCTGTGAGACAACAGTGACAGAGTTACTTAGAAAAAATGCCAATGATCTAGGTTATTAACATACTAAAGAGATGGGCCCTTAAAATAAGTACCTCTATATATACCTACTACTCAAAACAATATAGGGGCCAATTTTGCGCGGAGTTTTTGTGGTCACAATAAACTAAACTTATATCAATCAAAACAAATAAAATAATTGACTATTTAATTAATCGATTATTAGCTAAACAAAAACAAAAGCCTTTTTAGCTGGAGAGCATGTAAAATAAATTGGACCAATTAATTATATATTTTCACATTGCGAGAATTTTTTTTAGTGGCCCCTATATTGTTTTGAGCAATATATCTATATTTTTGTTGCCTTTATATCGTTTAAAGTCGTAGTTTTAAATACTGACTCGGGAGTCGTAACCATGACAACGAGGTACAGAAGAAAGTGATCCATTTACACAACACTGTTAAATATGTAACATACTTTGCTCTGATTCCAGGTATAATGGGGTTGGTGTGGACCACGGTGTGGTGGCTGGTGGTTAAGGAATCACCAGAAAAAGACCCTCTTATATCGCCCGCGGAATTAAAATACATACAGGTATTTTTTTTACCAATATAACTTTCAAATAGAGAGAGCAAAATAATCGTGCCTTTTATTAGAATTTTATATCAAACTAGAAGGCGCCCGCAACTTCGTCAGCAGAGCAGAAAAAGAATCATACCCCTCTTTTTTTCTTCTGCGTAGTCGAGTAAAAAAGTATTCTGTAACCATCAGTAGATGTCCAACTGCCCGTGTACCAAAAATAGTTGAAATCCGTTTAGCCGTTTCGTCGTGATGAAGCCACAACGACACGTACAAACAATCTTTAAATACAAGAAAACAATGTTCCGATTCAGTGACCTTCAAATAGTCCGTATCACTTATTTTTTTGAAACTATTTTCAATATATAGACATTTCAATTTTACAACTTTATAATGTAACTAGAAGGTGCCCGCAACTTCGTTCACGCAGGAGAAAAAGTCATAACCCTTCTTTTTTTCGTCAGTGTAGTCGGGTACGAAGTATCCTGTAACCATCTGGAGATACCCAGCTACCCATGTACCAAAAATTTTTGAAATCTGTTTAGCTGATTTTGCGTGATGAAGCCACAACGACACATATAAACATACAAAAAATCCAAAAAAATATTTATCCTCCAAATGGTCGGTTTCAATCATTTTTTTGAAAATATATTCAATGTACAGACAGATTTCATTTTTACAACTTTATAATAGTATAGATAACGAAGCATTAACACGCTATAATTTTGGGGTCTATACATTCATCTTCAATCAAGGTCCAGCTTACTCATATTTGAATTTTCATTTATGTTATTTAAAGGATTCGCGAGGCACCCAAGCGATAGAAGGGTCCAAGATCAAGCATCCGTGGCGTGCCATGCTGACTTCGGGCCCCGTGTGGGCAATAGTCATGGCCCACTTCAGCGAGAACTGGGGATTCTACACGCTGCTCACGTTCCTGCCCACTTTCATGCAAGGTAAACAACGACAGCAGGATCCAATATCGAGTATTCGTGGAGCATGCTGACTCTGGACCCTGTATGGGCAATAGTCATGGCCCACTTCAGCGAGAACTGGGGATTATACACGCTGCGCACATTCCTGCCCACTTTCATGCAAGGTAAACAACGATTGCAGGATCCAATATCAAGCATCCGCGGACCATGCTGACTTCGGACCCCGTGTGGGCAATAGTCATGGCCCACTTCAGCGAGAACTGGGGATTCTACACGCTGTTCATGTTCCTGCCCACTTTCATGCAAAGTAAACAACGACAGCAGGATCCAATATTAAGCATCCGTGAACTATGCTGACTTCGGGCCCCGTGTGGGCGATAGTCATGGCCCACTTCAGCGAGAACTGGGGATTCAAATTTAAAACTTTATTCTGAGGCAACAGAAAAACATGCGCAATCTACTTAAGGCGAAGGGGTGGGCAAATCACTGAAATCGAGGTGTTTTTGTGCAATTTTTTTGATATTATACGTAGCATGTAGAGATCTGGAAAGAAAGAAAGAAAGAAAGAAAGAAAGAAAGAAATGTTTATTTGCTAGAATACGTAAATACAGTGGTGTTGTCATCAGGTATAGGTATCAGTATTCAGCCGTTTTGGCATGCAAATTATGTATTTGTCAGGTTAACATTACGAATAATTAAAATGAAATTAACAATACAAGCAAGATAAATATACAGTAATAATAATAATTTGAGCATGGTGATAAATTAAATTCGAATATCTATTATTTATGTCTAAATAATCCTTTACAGAATAAAAACAATGTTCATGTAGCCATTTTGTCAATTTTGTCTTAAATTCAGGATTTTTCATCAACTTCAATGTGTCAGGTAGATTATTATATACAATTATACAGGAGTTATAAGCATTTCGTCTGTATATATCAGCACGACAAGGAGGTTTGTAGATGAGTTTTTTGTACTGTGTTCTTAGATTTCCAGCAGAGACATCAGAACGTAACTTAAAATAATCAGCGTGAGACTTTACAAATAAACAAACTTTTCTTATGTACATACACGCCAAAGGTAATATATTATATTCCTTAAATATAGGTTTACAACTATCGGTTATCCAACAATTAGCAATTGCACGCAAGCACTTCTTTTGCAATCTAAATACTTTTTCAACATTAACCGAATTTCCCCACAATAAAAGGCCATAGTTAAGTGTTGATGAAATGTATCCATAGTATGCTGTTATTGCTGCTTCAGTAGAAACAGTTCTGCTAAGTTTTCTTAAGGCAAAAACAAATCTATCCAATTTAGAGCATATAGAATCTACATGATCCTTCCAATTTAATTGGCTATCAATACCTAAACCTAAGAATTTAATGCTGTCAGTTTCTTCTATATAACTATGATTATATTTAACACTTAATCGTTTAGGAATAGTTCTGTGTGACCGATATTGAATGAATTTGGTTTTAGTCAGATTTATGTTAAGATTATTATCATTTATCCATGTGTGTATGTCATTCAAAGCATTATTAATTGATGTCTCGTAATTGTTTGTATTTATTCAGATGAAGAGTAATGTCTCCGATTAGAGAGTAGTGATTGCTTCGTTTGTGCCTTTACTTTTTTGATATCCAAACTGTCGTGGGCTCAATATATTATACCGATAAAGGTGCCTCATCAACCTGTCCTTCATTACTCTTTCCAGAATTTTTGAGACTGTAGGTAGAAGGGAAATGGGTCGGTAATTTTTTGGATCTAAGTTAGACCCTTTCTTGTGCACTGGAAGGATTTTTGCTATCTTGAACTGGTCCGGGAATATTCCTGATTCAAAACACTCATTAAAAAGATAGGCCAAAGGTTCTGCGAGAATGTCAATATTTTCCTTAATGACAGTTATTGGGACCTCGTCATATCCGCTTGAACTCTTTGTTTTAAGATTTTTTACTATAGGCTAACTTCAACCGGACTTATGCGTTCAAAGGTCATATCATGTTGCACTTTGTTGACTGTAGCAGTGATAGAGCTTTGTCGGATTGGTCAAAAGCTCCACATTTTTTTGTGAATTTTTCTAAGAAGATGGCACAAACATCATCGGGATTATTCACTAGTTTGGTAGTCCCCTTATCCTGTCCTATTTTTAAAATCAGATTATCCCTTCCTATTTCTTTCATCTTGTTACGATGTTTTTGTACGATCTTCCATATTTCCTTCGTTGAGTCCTTTGCATTTTCTATCTGAGTCTGAACTGCCAGTCTCTTCGCGTTCCTTATAACACGTTTATAAATTGTTAGGTATAGCTTCCTATTTGCGGTAATCGAGTCATCATTATCATGACTAGACGTTTTGTGGGTCATCAGGAAACGTTTCATTTTACTCGAGACTTTTATTCCCCTTGTCACCCATTTTCATTTAGAGTCGACTCTTACAGACAGTTCTATCTTTTTTTTTCGTAACTGTCCTTGAAAAGTCTCTCAAATTTACTAATAAAAGTGTTTATTCCTATATTTATCCACTCTTCTTTCAACAATTTTTGCAAAAGTTTTGTTTTCCTAGAGTACTAAGCCTTCTAACTACTTTCACCAGAGGTTTGTCGTTTTTTGATATCCCCTTACTTTCTACAGCTATAGTTCCAAGAAGTCCTCCATGACATCTCCCAGACCGTTATGGTCCACCACAGGAGGAGTAACCCAAAGATCTGGTAGATTAGTCAAGATATTATCTAAGCATGATTCTGAGTCATTCCTAATGAAAGTAACCGTCTTGATGAGAGGCCTAAAGTTATAGGAGGTTAGTAACGATAGAAAGTCTGCTACTTTTTTGTCCATCTGCATCAAATTTATGTTGAAGTCACCGCAAATGAGACACCTCTAGTTAAAAAAAACGTTGAAGAAGCAGCTCAAGATGGTCCATAAAATTAACAAAATTGGCATCAACCGGGTTTCGATAGCAACATACAATGTTTACATCCGTGTCACAGTCCCTGATGCCACACACTTCAAAATATTCATCCTTATACAATTTCTTACATATCGCAAGTTCCACGTACTTTCTGCTTATTTGGCCTAAAATTAGTGAGCCGCCTCGTTTCTTTTTTGATCGGATATTAAAAGTTGCCATTTGGTAACCTTCTAAGCTAAAGAGAGGCGCAGAAATCTTATTCAGAAAGTGTTCACAGATGCAAACATAGTGCTTCACATCAGGAAGATTGTTTAAATACAGTGCTAATTCATCTTTTTTGTTTGTAATACCACATAAGTTTTGATAAAAAAAAACCAATCCCTGCATGCGGTTTTTCTACGATGTTTTTACTGTTGAAAGGCTCCTTTCTAAAAAAGAAGAACTAACTAGATTAGAAGGAATCAGCAGTATATTTGGTTGTGTATTTTCTAATACACTTTTGGCCTGTGAAAAAGATGAACAGGTATTTCTTGAAGTTAGTTCATTAACATACTGGCTCTTTAAAAATAATATTTTCCTTAAAAATATTATGTTGTGGGAAATAGTCGGATAGTTTCTTTTGGACCATTTTTATTTTTCGCCCAGATGTTTCTAGCCCTTTAGTAGGTTGAGTACAATCCAAAATAAAATTTCCCAAATTGCATAAAATATTTGTCATACCAAGAATTTTGATACGCCCTGTGATTGCCGAAAACATGTCAAAAGATAGGTCTAAATTCGAATCAAAAGATACGTGTTTTTCATGAAATTTAACATTTTTCCGAAGCAGACTATTGAATATTTCTATCCTGGAATTGTAGATAGGCTTACCACATATATACGTGGGGCAAATAACAATAATGTTAGTATGGCTTATAGGGCATAAAGTGTCAGTTATATAATCTACCAATTTATCATATTCTTGGTTATCGTGAATATCTTCCTCTCCTATCATAATTACATAATAGTCGGCTAAAGTTAATTTTTTTGTATAGTATTCGGTTTGTCCTAGTAATTGCCTAATTCCTGCGCCAGGTGTTAAAAAATGGCAGTAATTAAATTTAGCCAGAGTATCATTTTTACTTATGATACTAGTAATTTTATTTGACTTATTACTACTCGCTATTACGAATTGATTTTTCAAAGGTGTCGCTTTAAATTTCGATGGTTCACTTGTCGTGGATGGTTCTAAAGGTTCGGGTCTCGGGACGGGTGCTGAACGGTCTCGGTGATTCTTCGGCGTTGATGAAGAAGTCTCTCGGTTCATACTGAAGAGAATCGTGTCATTTCCAATGTCGTCTTGAGTTGACGAGTTGATTGAGCCTTCCTTCGATGTATTGGGGGTCCGTAGGTTCTCCGGGATTCGACATACATGAGTAGATCGCTTTGTACTTGAGGACTTCAGATTGCATAATTGATTTATCTTTCTGTATGTAGGAGTGGACGACATTCGGCCTCTAGAAAGTATTTTCGAGGTGAGATTGTTATGTTTTAAGATATCAGTGGATGTTACGGTTTTGTACATTGCAATTTTTTTTGAAGTGCATTATTTTCGCGTCTAAAACTTGAGATTTCCAGTTTTGCTATTTCTTCATTAGCGACTTCCAGTTCGTTCTGAAGGTCTCCTACTTGATTTTTAAGGTCTATAACTAACGATAATTCTTCAGACGATATGCCCGGAAGACTGTTAAGTGCGCAGTTCAATTTACTTTGTGAAGATGAATATAACACATCATCTGAGAGATTTAACTGGGGCCTGCGTTTTCGAACGGTAATATTATCATAAAATGACATTGCGGCAGTGTTTTGCACTTCAAATAATTACGAAAACAAAATATTGTAACAAGCGTAGGCCTATTTTCTTTTGTTCTTCAATTGCCGTCGGCAAGTTACATCGGGAGTGGGCGGTGCTCAATGCTTATCAATAATGCAGCGGTAATGCAGACAGGTTTGTTAATATACTTGCTATCCCGTTCGCACTTTGCAATTTGCTATGTACGCGTTTAGCTGCTTGCGGTCATCCGTCTCACTTATCTATCCTAGGTCGAGTTAACACTGCACTGTCACTAGATGGCGTTAGTCGGTAGTGTACAGAGATTATATTTATTAAAAATCGTGAAAATTGTTTAGACTTAGGTGAATCTCGTTACTTTCCTTTAAATTAACACTGTACCAAGTCACAGATAGGTCCTGGTGGAGTATCTCTTAAGCCACTGAAATGTTTAAATAAGTAAGTAACGGAAACGGTTTCACTGAACGACACTTGTAAGTAGTTTTTACTGCTTGATCAGTTGATATCACCATAAGACAACAATGTTCACTGATTGAATGCACATTTTATCACATTATAATTATGTACTAGAACTAAATTATTGAGTGTCACTAATTTTAAAAGTAATATATTCGCAGAGCCAATGTCTACGTGACGCTAGCGCCATCTCTGACCAGTGATGGTGATGATGGTGACGGTCTTGGATGCTATTGGATGATGGTGGTGGTGATGGTGGTAGCGGTGATGATGGTAGTGATGGTGGTGGTGATGGTGATCATGGTGACGGTGGTGGATGGTGGTGGATGATGGTGGTGGTGGTGATGGTGGTGTTGATGGTAATGATGATGGTGGTGGTAGTGATGATGCCATCCACCACCATCATGACCATTACCATCACCATCACTTTTACCATTATCACCATCAACACCACCACCACCACGACCACCACCATCATCATCACCACCATCACTACCACCACGACCACCAACATCATCCACTACCATCCACCACTGTCACCATCGTCACCATCATCACCACCACTACCACCATCATCACCACCATTCCAATCATCACCATTACCAACACCACCATCATCACCGCCATCACCATCATCACCATCCACCATCCACCAATGATCATCCAATCCTGAATTCCAGTAGATACCCCCAGGGTCCATCAGAATGTGGAAAATGGTTGACAGTCCAGAAGGTCTTTATATCCTTCCGAATCCATAATTTAAATTAGGCACAAACAAAAATCTTTCTATTGACACAACACATAATTTCAGCAAGCAGCAAGTTCAAAAAAGCAAACTGGAATAATAATAATAATAATATAAAGCTTTATTTATCCATGCAAAATGTACAATATTAAATTTCTTATTAAGTAACAATTGATTTGATATAATTGAAATAATTTTAACTGTATAATTAGTGTATTATGTCACTTGAATTAATTAAATAAAAAAAATCATTTTTGTATTGACTCCCTTTGGGTAAAAGCCTCAAAACAAGCGCCACCATACTGCAAAAGGAGTCGATAGTTCACAACTAGTCAATGCGCGATACGACGAGTCGAGAGAGAGCATCTAATACATACTAAATGGCGCGCGCGCTCGAAGTATTACGTTCGGGCCGAACGAGCAAGGTCATTTCCCCATCTCTTCGCCTTAATAACATAGTTAATATCAATATTAATGCAACAGTCAAATACCAGGGCACACTTTACAGGGAGATGTATATTGTTTCGGGACTATTCGATTATATAACTTAACTTATACTTTCAGAGGTGTAAAGGGTCAAAAAAGTAAGAAAGAATAATAAAATATTCGTATTCGCATTTTTAACGTGTTTATCCCTATTTCCAGACGTATTCAAGTTCGAAACCTCGCAGACCGGTTGGCTATCAGCGGTGCCTTACCTCGCTATGGCCATAGTTCTGCAGGTGGCCGGACATCTTGCAGACTGGCTGCTCGCGAAGGGGGTCATGTCGCGTACTAACATCAGGAAGCTGTTCAACTGCGGAGCGTTCCTCGCCCAGGTGCGGTGACTAACGTAGGTCCGGCCATGGCCGGAGTTCTGCAGGTGGCCGGACTAATCGCCGATTGGTTAAGTCATACACAAAGGATACTAGAAGATCTTCCACCGATCAGAGTTAATTTTTACATTAATCATAGTAGTAAATAGCAATAAAAACTTATTTTATTATGCCAGTAGCACACCTCCGCCTTCCTTGGGTTTGACGTTTCGTGGCGGAGGTGTGCTACCGGCATTAATCTCTTTATCATGATTTCACTTGAACGGGCGTTGTAGAGTTACTTAGGAAAGGCCCTTTCTAGCATTAGACGCCTTTCAGCGGAAGTGATGACGACTCTTGCCCAGTTCGCAACACTACCCTTGACTTCGATTATATTTTTATTCCATTCTATGTTTCCGACGCTTCACTTATGCGTACGATCTCGATTCTCTAAAGGAACATTGAGATAAGTAAGTAAATCATATATGCGATCAAATCCCGGTTTTTTATAACAATGAACTAAGTCTTGATTCGACTTTCACGGACTGTCATAAATATGCAGACAGTGGCCGACGTAGGCAGTTTTTCTGTGCCTATATTGAGCGATGGTTATTCAGGGCTTCAGGATAGACAGTTCCTTTATTCCTATACGGAGCCATGGTCGTTAAGGGTAGGCAGTGCCTTTGTGTCTATATAAACAGCACGCCACTGACAGTCAGCATCAATAATGTATAGCATCCTAAGTGCCAAATATATCGTTATTGTTATAGGCATAAAGATACGTGACGGATGACGCTTTGGACAGTGGCGGTCTACAAAATAGACACTATGAAAAATTTGATGTTATAATGGGGTAGTTTCCTGATTAATTAAATATTCTAATAATTAGTTAGCTTATCAAAGAATATTGGACACGTATTTATTCTTTTGTCAATCAAACAAAAAAGGCAAAGATAAAGCGCGTCAAAGTTTGAGAGTGGGGGCGCATGACGTCACGCCGTGCGTAAAACGGTCGCACGGCGGCGTGACGTCAAGGGGAACTTTAACTATATATCGTCATCGTTTAATTGACAAAAGAAAAAATACGTCCAATATTTTCTGATACTAACTGACGGTCTAATTATAGCCTCCAATTAAAGCCTATTATCCCCATCTTTGGCTAGGACCTCGCCTGACAGACTATTTGATTCTTAACACATTCACGAGCGCGAGCCCGCTCGGCGGGCGCTCTGCTCGTAGCAAGTTTTCGGTACATACGGGTTTTCCCATGTTATTGTCTACGAGCGTAACGCTACGAAAATGTTGGTTGGGAAAGTGTTAATGTGCAACTGCTCTCGAAATTGTTATAAAACTGTGTCAATATTTTCAGACTGTCTTCATGGTGGCAGCGTCGTACTCGACGTCTGTGGTGGGCTGCGTGGTGTTTCTGACTATCGCTGTCGGCTTGGGTGGATTCGCCTGGTCCGGATTCAGGTAAATATTTACTTGGCTCACGAGGTGACCGCCATGTGTCATTGTCCCGATAATTGTTTCCTTGTCTGAGAGTCTCGACCAACATCTTAAGTGAAAATTTGCCCTGGCCGGTATTCAGGCACTAGTCCCACCGCCGGCGAAAAAGCGAGGAACTATCGACTATTTTTTCGCCCAACTCGCTCAAGAAAAGCACAACAGACGTAGACTCCGTCTCTCCCGAGGTGGTCCCATTGCCACCAAGTTGGGATCTGATGATGGGATTCCAGGGAAATCGAGGGCAATCCTCAAATTTTATAGGCACTTATAACGTTTTTCATATATTTTCTTAAGCTATTTAAGTATTTGCATATGGTAGTCATCATCTCATCATGCTGGGTACAACTCCTTAATAGTTAAGAGTTAGAGGATAGTTCTTAAAAAAATCATCTATTATAGATAGATACGTTAAGACTGTTAGTCATATTCTTTTTAGTGTGTCCCTGAAGTAGTCTCCTTATCAGCAAGTCAGGATCAGATGATGGAATACCAGGGAAATCGAGAGAAACCCTCAAATATTATAGGCACTAACAATGTTTTGTATATATTTTTCTAAAGTTATCAGTTCTTTTCCTCTGGTTGTGTCATCATTTCATGCTGAGCTTGAATTCAAAAGGTGATTTAAATGTGACCCGTACCGTACATAAAAGATTATTTATGGCTTTTTAGTTTATTTTGAAGTCGGTTCTTTTTTTACTTAAAAATTTTCATTTTATTAACATAGGATCTATATCTTTTGTTTGTTTCTTGGACGAGAAAATCGCTGATAGCTAATCGCCTCCTCGCCCTCGAACCAGTGCCTCAAACTCGAGACCGCCAGCTTCGTAGGACACAGCCGACTGAGCTAAACATGACGTCAATGGTTGCTTGTTACTTAGTCTTCGGGACCAGTGCATTTGTTTGGGATAGAAGTAGCCTAGCACACACCGCCATAAACCACCTATCTGTATAACGTAACTCATGAAAATAAGAAACTTTAGGTCAGTTTTTCAAAAAAGGCAAAATATTTTTCCTATTTACAGTTGTGCCGTTCTCGAAACTTCTAGAAAACGTTCTCCTTTTTAATTCCCGACGATAAAAGACGGGCGTTTCAAGCTATATGTGTGTGTGTCTGTATGTAATATGAATCTGTGTGCGGCAATAGCTCTTGATCGGATGGACTGACTATGATATACTCTTTTTATTTGAAAGAGATTTCATCTAGAGCGTTCTACCACAATTAAAAATTCGATTCATCCATATAAAAATGATCAGTTTTTTTCCAGATGTACCGGATTTTTTATAGTTTCATTCGGAAAACTCGAGAACATTCTCCATATACCCAAATATTACGGAGACATGTATATTGTCTCCGGCTCCATTAGATTACAATAAACATAACCTCATTCATTCGGACCTAATACGTATGGTTTCAGTGTGAACCACCTGGATATCGCTCCGCCGCACGCGAGCGTGCTGATGGGGCTGTCCAACACCGTGGCGACATTACCCGGGATCATAAGTCCGCCTCTAGCCGGCTCCATCGTCACCGACAAGGTACGCCGCTTATCAACATCATATCACACATCCTTTGCCACTGGTGGACATACCCCCTTTGGATTCCTGAGAGCTTACTTATATAAATCGCATTAAAGTTTAGGAGTGGGAGCCCGTGACGTCACTCCTAATTAAAATTGGTACTTAGGCGTGACGTCACGCGACATTTTGACTCAGTGTATCGCCTTTATTTTTTAATTAAGTATGTAAAAAAAGAAAAAATACGTCTACATGACGGCCTAATTATTAAAATTTAGTCATCATCCCTATTGTCTGTTTTTTTGGGGGCCTTATTCCACCCTGTTTCCGACACGCAGTATCCTGCTATGGGAGCTAGTGGTAGAGTATAGTGAGGTCTTTTTATTATCATAACACAAAAAACGAAGAAAGAGATAAATGTCTGGTGACTAGACGCAGAGACCTGCCGCAACCTATCGTAACCAGACTTAGAGTGGTTATACAACCCGAGTACTTTTAGGCCATTGGCCTCTTTAATAAATTGCCCGTGGATTTCAAGTCGCTGACGTGTGGTAACATAAAACAGTGTCTGTACTCAGTGGATGAATTCCTGAAACAGGGGTGACTGTGATTATTAAGTCTTAATGAATGTGAATGCCATTCAGTCTAATTCTATATAAAGAAATATGAGTTAATCAGTTTTAAGTGTAGTTTTTACTGTGTATATGTAATTAACATAAAGTTCAAACACAATATTGCTTTACTTTATGTTTTACAGATATCATGATAATAATCACAATTTTTGCAATTTATTAGTGGATCAGCTAGTGGACTAGCGTTATTATTATAAACAAAAATCAGAAACAAAAGAAAAAAAAAATCGACGATACTGGACTTGAACCAGTGCCTTGAGCCAGACTTGGTTCAAGTCCAGTATCGTCGAAAAAAATTTTCATTTGTTTCTGATCTTTGTTTATAATAATATTGCTTGTTAATGAATAAATTGAATTGAATTGAACAGGGCTTAATCGCGCATAAGTATGTTTTTATTTAATTACCTTTCGTTGGTAGTTCTTAGATGTTTCGAACGTCGCATTACGTCCATGGTCTCGAACTAACGTAACGCGACGTCCGAAACGTTGAAGAATTACCAATGAAAGGTAATTAGATAAAATCATATTTATACGCGATTAAGATCCGTTTGTTGTGTTGTGATAATGAGTGAAAATCGTGTTAGTTTAAATCAATGTTGAGGTCTTTTTAATTGAGAAATTAATCGGGTTTAAAGAAACATTTCATTTATAGCTCCGAGGAATTGTTCGGGTTGATCCGTGCCGCCATTGTCTTAGGCGATAATATTTCCATCCTCACCAATTAGATGGTTGGCAGCCCACGACTGTGCGTTTTGATAGAAATTTCCTGTCTCGCAAGACTGAACTGTGGAATACATTGTAGCCGGCAGTATTTCCGGACCGATGCAACCTTCAAGAAGAGAGCGTTCGAGAGGTTCGAGAACCTGGAAGGCCGGCAAAAATAAATGCTTCTATACTATTATAAAGTTGTTAAAATGAAATGTCTGTCACATTAAAGATATTTTCAAAAAAATGATTGTTGTGGACTATTTGGCGGTCATTAAAACGAAAAATATTTTTCTTGGATTTTATGCATGTTTGTATGTGTCTTTGTGGCTTCATCACGCAAAATCGGCTAAACGGATTTCAACTATTTTTTGTACACGGGTAGCTGGGTATCTCCAGATGATTATGGGATACTTTTTACCCGACTACGCTGAAGAAAAAATGAACGGTTATGACTTTTTCTCCTCCGCGAACGAAGTTGCGGGCGCCTTCCAGTCTTTAATATTTCTTTTTTTTCCATTTCAGACAGCGGAACAATGGCGCGTAGTATTCTTCATATCGAGCGGTATCTATCTTATAGGAGCGATCGTGTACGGCATCTTCTGCTCCGCCGAGCGGCAGCGCTGGGTCGTGGACGCCGACGCCGACGCCGACGCTAGCTTCGACACGGACGGCGCGTCCGTGCCCACCGCCAAGGGCTACGACAACAAGGCGCTGGACCACAGCGAGATGTAGCCGGTCAACCAAGATGTTGCACAGTTCACAAGTAAAACTTACTAAATAAGTGGAATCGTCAAAGTCAAAATTGTAAAAATACTGTCAATGTGACATGTCGTTTAGTATATGGCTTACTATTTAAAGGGCGAGTCAGACCGAATGCGTGTGCGTGACGTGCGTGAGTAAGAATCCTCATAAAAGATGACACACCACTTACGTGACGTGTGCGTACGCAGCGGTGTATCTTTTTTTCTACTCGTGAACTTATAATCTGTGAATAAAAACTCCGCAAATCATACTAAAAAAGCATACTTTTTAGATTGGACCATCACTCTATACTCTATGGTTTATATTATATGTCACTAAACTATAATACCAATATTATACAACTCCGCACAGAACTATAATGAATTTCAAAAAAAGAACGCAGTGTTTTTCATCTCTTATAAAGATAATTCGTACTTTACACGTCTTCGTCCACGTCACCCATACGCATCTGGTGTGGTTCGGCCTAAGCGCACAGGTGAGTACATAAACATTTACCAAAATGTCATAAAATTGTGATTGTTTGTCAGCCATTTATCTCACATCATCTGTTAAGAGTGGGAGCTATTCCATATGGTATCTTAAACAACGACGCCGATGCTAAGTTCGATGAAGTCGGCGCTTCCGTCTAGAAGTTCAACTACAAAGACTGCTACAGCAAGATCGGTGATGTAGTGATCAAATGTGCTGTTCTATTTAGTAAATATACATGAAAGCTTGAAAAGCTGCGTCCTTATCCGTCCCCGTGTTTTATATCTAAAAGTCAGAAACGGATTATTAGATTTCCAACTTAAAACACCCCTCTCTGCGACGACAGTTTAAAAAAATGGATAATTTTGATTACTTCTACGATACTTATTTGTGACTGGTACTTAGGGCCTTATCACACTAAAGTAGGATTTTTAATTAGCTGGAGTAAACAGGTTTACGGACAAACGTCGGCCGTGATAACTTCGTTATGGCTGAAGTACAGTATTTCTTATAAATAAAAGTTATCCTAATATCTATCTATCTATCTCATGTATATTTTTGTGAAATACTTTCTAAACAACGAAATATTCACGTTGACACCTGTCAATTTTCTCCAGCTAATTAAAAATCCTACTTTAGCTGATTGCGCAGCGATTTACAAGCGACGCGATCAGTTAGCGTAATCTCAGCGTGCTCGCCGCGGTTGCGCAGCGATTTTCAAGCGACACGATCAGTTAGCATAATCTCAGCGTGCTCGCCGCGGTTGCGCAGCGATTTACAAGCGTCGTGATCAGTTAGCGTAATCTCCAGCGTGCTCGCCGCGGTTGCGCAGCGATTTACACGCGACGCGATCAGTTAACGTAATCTCAGCGTAATCCGCGGTTGCGCAGCGATTTACGCGCGACGCGATCAGTTAGCGTAATCTCAGCGTGCTCGCGGTGGTTGCGCAGCGATTTACAAGCGACGCGATCAGGTAGCGTAATCTCAGCGTGCTCGCGGCGGTTGCGCAGCGATTTACAAGCGACGCAGCAACGACGAGCTCGAACTATCGCAGCGCTCGCAACACGCTCGCAAAACGCTAGCGTGATAAGACCCTTACGTACAACATTATCTACCTACAGTGAAACCAGAATAGTAACAGCACTCGGCAATCATTGTTTCTATGGAACACGAGTGACAAATATATATTCAAGTGCGAGTGCGAAAGGGACAGCATTAAACAGCCGAGTATTGTTAATACTTTGGTTTTACTGTATTTTCTATTTAAGTATTCATATTTAACGAAACGAATCATTCCACAATCCTGCGTAGCTTTAATCCTCGCTTTTGTTTAAGTTTACATTAAGTTGAAATATTATTATGTCAAATAATGTCAAATCATGAAATAAATAGTATTGTAAAAGTATGTATAGTATTATGTTACTATTTTGTAATATTTGTATCTCGTCCTTATTTGACGCTGAATGGCTATGTAAATTTTTTGTAAGCATTATATACAACGTATACCCGTTTTCTCTGCTCCAGAGTATGCAACTTACACGTCATCTAAACTATTATAAGGTTGTAAAAATGAAATGTCTGTACATTGAAGATATTTTCAAAACAAATATTGTAACGGACTTTTTGGAGGTCACTGAAACGAAAAATATATTAATTTGTTTGTATGTGTAGTTGTGGCTTCATCGCGCCAAATCGGCTAAACGGATTTCAACAATTTTTGGTACACGCACGGGTAGCTGGGTATCCACTGATGATTATAGGATATGTCATATCGAGATTGAAACGAGGGTTCCGTACAAAATATACGCTACAAACGACCGTATCTATGAGAAACCAGTGTTAGCAGAGCCCTACTCCTCAGCAAAATGCACGCGGTTCGATCATTTTATATTGGTTTCTAACATAGACAGACAGACATAAAATTATACTGTTTTTAGTATTTGTTGCTATAGCGGCAACAGAAATATCTGTGAAAATATAGATTTAAGTTAATTTTGTACCTAATAAAAATGTTTGCTACACCCGACAAGGGTCCTTGTAACTAGACTGAAGTCTGTAACTTGGTTGCAATAAATATCTTATCTTATCTTAAATTTCAACTAACTATCACGGCTCATGTGATAGTTAGTTGAAAGACCGACAGCGGAGTCTTAGTAATAGGGTCCCGTTTGAGTACGGAACCCTAGAAAAATAACACAAATTAAAATCAAATTAATAGGCATGATGTCGGGGTAAAAAATATTGGACACGTATTTTTTGCTTTATCAAAATATTGAGTGGGGGCTCGTGACGTCACTCCAGTCAAAATTGCGCGTGATGTCACTCCTAGCTACAAATTGTACCTAGGAGTGACGTCACGCGCAATTTTGACTCAATGTATCGGTTTTATTTTTTGATAACGTAAAAAAAGAAAAAATATGTCTCCAATATTTTTAATTAATTTACATGACGGAATAAATCCCAATGGTACATTCTGACTCCACGTAATGTATCTTATGAAAAATGTATGATAAGATAGTAGATAGTACCGCCATCTATCGGCTGCTGGTTCATTTTGGAAACAAATCAAGATCTATATGGTGTATTCGTAATATTCGTATGTATTAAATTCAATGTGATAATTTGTAATATTAGATAGAAAGTGTAATAAAACATACTATTAAATATTAATTGTTGTCTGTGTAAAGGTGTACGTTGAGAATAAACATTTTATTACTGCCTTAGGAACTTATTAATATCCTCCCTCATCCCCTCCTAAGGCTATCAGATAAGGTGCATGGGGGTAATCTCAGATTTGGGGTAATTAAAATTAAAATTATGTATAACATGACCCTTATTTGTTAGCATACAATAATTAACTTTAATTTTAGTTTTAGTAGATACTTAGTGAGAACGAATGAAAACTTAAGTCTTAAAACTTATACTCTAAATTTGACTATACAAGACCATGTAAATTTATAACTATTGGGCAATCAAATCTGTCTGCTATCATTTTGAGGATGCTGTTGGAGCTGCCTCGCACTCTTCCCAAAAGTGACGCATTTTTTGGCATAGAAGTCGTCCGAGCGAGCTTCTGCAACCATAGTCGAAGCACTGCAGTCGCGAGGCAACCCCATCAGCGCCCTCCATTATTAAATTGGACCCGCAGAGCTGCTTGCGTACATAGACGTACAATACGCTTTAAAAAGTGTTATCTTTACCGCGTCTGAGCACTTAGCAACCCTACGGGCAACCATATTAGCCTTAATCTCGAAAAACTACTTGTAATTACATATCAGACGGCATATCACACTCGATCTTTTGGCCATCCAACGCTTAGATGCTACACGCTTAGCATAGTATTTTATGTTTGATTTATGGTGAAAAAACCGATCAAGTTTGAGTTGGACTTGCGCGCCGAGGGCTCCTTACAAAATATACGCTTCAAACGGCCATATCTATGAAAATCCAGTGTTAGCAGAGCCCTACTCCTAAGCAAAATGTACGCGGTGTTCGGTCATTAGTATTTGTTGTTAAAGCGGCAACAGAAATACGTCATCTATGAAAATTTCAATTGTCTAACTATCATGGTTTATGCGATACAGCCCGGTGACAGACGGACAGACAGGCGGACAGCGGAGTCTTAGTAATATGACCTCGTTTTACCCTTTGGGTACGGAACCGTAAAAGCACATTTTCGAAATTATTTATACACAAAAAGTAAAGAAACGTTTTCAATTCAATAACAATTATTTTAGGTAAATGGTCTTAACTCGATATGTCTCATAATAAAAACCCATTGAGAACTCCTCCATGAAGTCAACCGATCTGATGGGACCGTCATTTGACCTGAAGTCCTTTTAACTTGACGAAAAATCATCTAGGCTTATTGAATATCATCGCCATCTATTGAACGTTTAAGAAACTACACTAAAGAACTTTGTCGCAATAAGTTCTCATAGAACTAATACCTATTTGTATTTAATATTGAAAACAAAAAAAAACATAATTACATTCAATTATGGATTAATACCTTTATACAAAAATAACGTGTCTTTTTTCGAGTTATAACGTTTTTAAAACTGAAATCTTTATCCGGTGATTTTTCGTTTAAATTTAGATACTTTTCATATGAATAAGATACGAGACAATATTAATTACTTGTAAATATTGACATTATTTTATTCATGCTGAGAATTCACAACTTCGAAATTAGATTTACGCACTTTTGAACCTAATTCATTTTGTTCTATGTCCACGTAATGTAGGTACAATTAAAATCTAATTGGTTAAAATTCATAAATTATTAATGATCACCATGTAGTAATTAATTGTAACTTCAATTAGTTAAAACGAAAAATTAAATTTAAAATTCAAAAAGATCGTCAAATAAGCTCGAAAAGTTCCCAATTTTAAACTTGCTTCCATCAAGCTACAATTACAGGATTCAAATAGTAACATTTAATAATATATTTAATATCGAGAATAATTTACCGATAATACATCGACATATTTCAAAATTAGATTTAAAAATACTTGTTATGTTTATAAGAACCGCCAAATCTCCTGTTACGTCACACCCGCCGCGCCTCTTGTCGGTAAAGTATAAAGGGAGCCGACACTTTGTCGCGCCGCCTTTTCGTTGAGTTGATTTCGTCGCACGCGCTTGTAACTAAAAATTGAAGAAAATGGTGGATCAGGAGAAATTAATTACGTACAAACTTCTGGAGCTCCGAGAGAAGACCGGATACGATATAGTTCAAGAAAATGGACAGAGGAAGTTTGGACCACCGCCGAACTGGACCGGCCCGCCGCCCCCAAAAGGATGCGAGGTTTTCGTAGGCAAACTACCGCGGCAGATTTTTGAAGACGAGCTAGTTCCAATCTTCGCTAAGCTAGGCAAGATCTACGAGATGCGTCTAATGATGGACTTTTCTGGTTCTAATCGAGGGTACGCCTTCGTTACCTACACGAGAAGAGAAGATGCCGCGGCCGCCATCCGGGAGCTCAATGGGTACGAAATCAGACCCGGCCGCCATATCGGCGTCGTGAAATCTGTGGACAACTGCCGCTTGTTCTTCGGCGGCATCCCTCAGTCGAAGACTAAAGAAGAAGTCTATGAAGAGCTCTCGAAAAAGGTGACTGGAATCGTGAATGTGATCCTGTACAAGAACTGCTTCGATAGGAGGAAGAACCGGGGGTTCGCGTTCGTGGAGTTCGCTTCGCATCGCGCGGCGGCGATGGCGCGGCGGACACTGGTGCCAGGCTGCGTGAAACTATGGGACCAGGACGTGATGCTGGACTGGGCGGAGCCAGAACCTGACATCGATGACGAGCTCATGAAAAAGGTAGGTAGCTAAGCCTCTTTGCGGTCAAGCGAATTTTTGAATCGGCGCAGTTCTCAAGGCACGAGGTAAAGTTAAATTTGCATTTGCGAGCGGCCGCTTTTATAAGATCTTTTCTTTTAATGATATTTGCTTCCCTTTAGAAACGTGCCGGTACTTATAATTGATGACTAAAATTCTTTATTGGCTAGGTGTAGGTAGCATAACTTTCTATTGTCCCTATTTTAATTTGCTTATTTTTTTAATTACTGTTCTATACTGATTTTATAAAACTGTTGCGTTATATACCTACTTCATATTTGTATTTTATGCCACTATTAAAAGCGAAAACTTCAGCTATGCCATATGCTTTCAACATGCCGCTTTGCGTTCCAGGTGAAAGTACTGTACGTACGTAATTTCTTGATCAGTACAACGCCCGACACCATACAGAAACTTTTTGAATCCGCCATAAACACTAAGGTGGAGCGCGTAAAAAAGATGTACGACTATGCTTTCATACATTTCTTTGAAAGAGAACATGCTGAGGTAGCTATGTCAAAATTGCAGAAATCAGAGGTGGAAGGCAGTACGATCGAGATAAAATGGGCAAAACCCGTTGACCGAGAACTTTATAGAATACAAAAATCAAACAAAGGCAATGCGAAATTTAATCATAACATGGACTTAACACAGACTTTGTTGCTTTACAAGCAGCATTTTGAGAAGAGGGAGTATGAGAATGGCAAGGAGGATGAAGGCATCAGCTCCGGGTGTGCGGCAGACTCTATTTGTGGATCTCCTGGAGATGGAACTTCAAGCTACCAAAGTGCTGTTCCGAAAGAAAACTATATGCTGGCTCCAGCTAAGCTGGATGCCATGTGCAGAACGTGAGTAATTTTTTTTTTCTATTGTTTTGCAGATCTAAAAAAAACTTATTGCTTCTTACTGCATACAAATGAGGCATAAATCTGGTGAAAAATGTTTCTTGGCATGATAAATTCATAGATTCCTTGGTAGTTTGTAACAATTGTAACACAAAAGAAAAGTGCAGTAGGACTTCAAGCCATAAAGCATATGCTACCAGTCATTATTTGACAAAGCATAATTACATCTGTCACTCAATTTCCTTTCTTATTGTTCTAGTTATTCCTGGGCTGCACCAAGCTACACATACCAGCAGTTTATTGACCCATCCGGATCCATGATGTGGGTGTGCCACGTGGAACTCCCACAAGTGGGCATGCCTCTCCTGGTTGTGCCTGGCCCCGTGGGGCCTTTGATGACGCGCGCCTGCTACACTGCGGTGCAAGCTCGTGTTGAAGCTGCAGAGATAGCGCTACAATGCCTCAAGGTAAGAAAATAGACCTTTCTTGATGCTTTAGACTTTTCCGTAGCCAAAATGGCAAAAACAGAACCCTTATCTAGTAGGCATTTAACACAAAAACTACATGATAGGTACATATTGATCAAATTCGGAGTATAGGTGTCTTGTATTAGCCGCTACTTAGTTTGATAGTTTTTTGATGTAGTGAATATTTTTGGAAATAATCGCTCCAAAAGTAGTGTAAATTGTCTAATAAGTAGAGTAATAATCGCGGAAACAGAAGAAAATAATTACCCCTGTAGTAGCCAATATATATATATATATACTGGCTGAGAGTGGCATGCGGTCAAAATAGGCATAAATGCACTGCCTACCCTGAAGCCCTGAACGACAATGGCTCCATATAGGCACAAAAGAAAAGCGCGATTTTTTGCATTTTTCTTTACTTTTAACTTTACCTTCGTAATTTTTTTCATAATTTTTTTGGACTAACGGTTTGAAAGATAGAACGCTTACCTGGAGTATAGGGGTACATATTTCGACAGAAAAAAAACTTGAGGTTTATCTAAAAAAAAAATGTTTTGATTGCGAGAATATTTTCGTAAATAATCGCTCCGGAAAGTTCCTAGCATAACCGTTAGTCCAAAAAATATGAATAAAATTATAAATGTAAAGTACAATAATATAATAAAGACTTTCAAGGAAAATTGTTTTCAATATGATCGGATATAGCGGTTTTGAGTTATTACCGGAAATCTGCGCTTCTCGACAAAAGGACTCTCTTTTGCTTGTGTACTTTTTCACATCGTATTTCTGTCATCTGTAGTGTATTTCTTTGTATGAATGGCTGCGGATTCCTACAATAAGCTTGGTCCAACAAGCTCTTGGCTGGTTTTTTTAAATATGTTGTGCATATTTTGCGTACGGCTGCGGGGAACCCTACCACCGAGCATGCTTAGATGTGCTCTTGGCCAGCTTTTTATTTATCATGGATTATCTGAAGCATCTTAACTGCTGACCACCCACCGGGGCTAGGGGCCGGCCATCACTACCTATTGCTGTAGTCTTTTTTTATTAATTTATTTTTTTCTTTTCAGGCTCTGCGAAGTAATGTGGAACGCTCAACACCAACCCCCATGCCAGTCTTCCAACCGATGGTGCCATCTGTTTCAGCATACCATCTGCCTTACGATTATTCCCTCTATGCCCGACCCCCGCCCATGACAGCAGCAGTTCAAAATCTGCATCAATTCTTCGACAATATGAGGCTTTAGTTTTGTTTACTTTTTAACAGGGTTTGTACACTTTGTAGTCTTTTAGCATCTACTCTCTCTGTCATATTTGTTGTATGGCAAGGGTGCTTACCTCTTAGCCACATTACATGTGTCGTTGCATATCAAAATCTGCCTTTAAAACTTTTTCAATTTGACGTGGTATTTCTTTTATAAATAAAACTCAAATAACGTTGCTAATTTACATGGACTCGAGTGACTTTGATATGCATCAATACATTTATACACTCTCATGAGCGTTTTTGCAGAAATGCTGACCTTATTCTGAGCAATAAGGTAGAATTTCGCTTGTTACACCGTTGAATACTCATGAAATATGAACGTGTTTAAGTTTATTGTATATGTTTTGACTTTATTTTATAGTTGTTAGTACTTTTAGTAAGACGAGATGTTTTCATATTGCGATGTTTGACCTAGATAATAGATGGTTGATTGTGAAGAGCTTTTAATCGATTGTCTTTTCAAAAGGGTTTGTCTCTGAAAGCCATAGAAAAATAAGCACCTTTGAAAATACTACTAGATTGTTTTTGATAACTTGTTTTTAGACACATAATTGCAGAGTTGAGATTTCTTTCTATTTGTATTTAAAAGCCAGCATTTTGAACGAGGGAGTAGAAGTAAGGATAAAATGTTGCCATTTTAGTCCGACTTTATGTACTTATTTTAAAATGTTGGCTTTTAATTCTTCCTTGACATTTTTTTGGAAGCTTTTAAATATTTTACGTCATATTAAGCCCTTTTGAAAAGATTATTGTTTTCGATAATTGCTGTTTCGATTTCTTTAAAAGCCAGCATTTTAAACGAGGGAGTAAAAGCAACGAATCAATGTTGCCATTTTTATCAGACTTGGAATAATTATCTTTCTTTGAAGTGTTGGCTTTTATATCTTGAAAGTTCCTTGTCATTTTTTGGAAGCTTAAATATTTCAAGTCATAATTAGGTTAAGACTGTTGATTATTTCCATTGTTTAATTAAAGAGATGGGCATTATTTACATATTTACTTTATGTAAAGCCGCCTTACTTCCACCATTTGCTTGTGCTTATATTGAAAGTATATTCAGAGAGAAGTGGTGGTTTATATAACGTTAAGTTGTGGACTGGTTACTTAATAAATATATTTGGAACTAGTTAAATGTTTTATTTCTGGGCCCGGCCACGACAACGCGTGACTAGCGAGGCGGTGAGCGAATTCTCTCTTCATTGCGCCGTCTAGACGCTCGCCGCACAGCACTTGGTTGCTATCGCACGCAATGTATCGTCAATTCGCTTGCCGCGCCGCTGGTTCATATGGTGCCGTCACGCTAATGCGATTTACATAAAAACTCGAGGGTTGGTACGATACGAGTTTCGTGATTCTGAGTAGAGCCCCTGTTCAAAGCATTCCATAAAAAACTCGTTCAGTCATTGTATTGAACTACGACAAACTAATAACGCGATGTAGTTGCGCAGGTTTTTAGGGTTCCATAGGCAAAACGGAATCCTTGCGTTTCCTCATGTCCGTATGTCACAAGCATTTTACTCGACAACTATAAGACTTATATTGATGAAATTTGGAGTATGAGGTGTCTTGTGTAAGCCGCTACTTAGTTTGATAGCTAAATAATAAAATAAACAAAAAATCTAAGAGGGGGCACATTATATTATGAAACCGAAACTGATTTTTTATATTTTTAGCCTGTATGTTTGGCACATTATTTCGAAATAATTTTTAAATTTCAAAAAAAATATTTTGTTAGTGGATATTTTCGGAAATAAGTTTTGTTGTGGGTCCCCCTACTGTTTTCTAAACTTAGTCCAGAAAATATGAAAAAAAAAATAAAGCTCAAATTTAATAAATACATACATTGAACGAAAATTATTTTCATCATGATCGGTTATACGGTTTTTCAGTTATTGCCGAATAAGGCACTTGTCCCACCGCCGGCGAGTAAGCGATGAGCTATCGGCGATTTTCTCGCCCAAGAAACGAACAAAAGATAATTGCTCCCGTGTAAATGAATGAGAGAGATATATTTATAGCTCATCGCTGGCTGTTCACACTGCCGGCGATTTATCTCTCTCTTTTATTTACACGGGAGCGATTATCTTTTGTTCGTTTCTTGGGCGAGAAAATAACCGATAGCTCATCGCTTATCGCCGGCGGTGGGACAAGTGCCTGACGGCGCTTCTCAACAAAAAGACGCAAGTGCGCTGGAGATACGGTCTTTTGCTAGTGCACCTTTTCTCATTTTACTAAACGTGGTCTGACATGCTCTAGGCGGGTTTTTGGGTTTTTTATAGGTACCAATATCTAATTAGATAAAGAAATTGGGCCTTGTTATACTATCTATCAGCCACGGACGTCCACTGCTGAACAAAGCCGCATCCACCGAGACGATGATGAAGAGCCTAAACTCTGTAGAATTTAAGAGTCCCCGGTAAGCTCGGTTCTCCATACAAACGTAGTTACGCTCTCATTTTAAAACGACTACCTAGTTCGCTCTGAAACTTTGTACTTAGAATTAGTTAAGGTATAGGCAAGCCTTTGATTAGATTATGTAGCTTCAGATACTATAGTAAAAAAATACAGCGAATTTAAGTTTTTCATACACAACACGTTTTTGCTGTATTTATGCAAAGTTTCGTTACAATCCAACAAGTAGTTTTAAAATGAGAACAAAACTCCGTTTGTATGGGAAGGTGAAATTCGGCCGAGCTTGCCGGAGACTCTGAATTAGTTTAATACAGAGTTCCTATGACTAGCTCGATGGTATCATACTATTGCATTGTTACAAAACTTACCTACATAAGTATAGGTATGCCAAATTTTAGCTCAATTGGAAGTAGGTAAAATTCAACTTGCAGGATTCCACCCAACATACATAATTACATTGCCAGTTAAATAAAAGCTTGTAAAAACAAAAAAGTTCTCTTTCTAGTAAAAAGCCCGCAGGAAAGGCAAAAATGAATGAAATTGTTGTCAATTCGTATTTCTGATTCAAGACTGACTTTCATCAACGTCTAACATTATTTCCTCTATAATTTGATATTTGCTACAAAGATTATGATTTAAGTTGATGCTATACAATACAGTACTCGTATAACATACGCTCGTATAGTTTGTAAAGAGCTAACCAATTTTTCAAATTAACGCGGTAATCCGACGTAAAACTGCTTCATAGAATCCTGAAAACTATGGTAGCCCTTTCAGACGATTAGAATTTTTTGTCTTTCTGAGGGGCTACTCTAGAATTTTTTGTCTATCTGAGGCGCCATCCCGCTCACTCAAATACAGTTTAACATGAAAGCAAGAGGGATGGCACGTTAGGAATTTCAAGATTCGGAGTAACCCCTCTGAATGCTCTGGAGGCTCGACAAAATTCAAGGTTATTCAATAAATTTTGTCACGCGTACGGCTAGCTATAGTTGAATTATCGAGAAGATGGAATTGCATTTGTAGTGGTTGTACCGTTTGCAACAAAAGGAGAATAATTTTCTCTTAACTTAATAAAATGACATACCCAAGAAGTGGAATAAGTAGTAGTCCTCTGTTTTTTTCTTTTATTCGCTATCATTTTCTTCATCTGAGCTGTCACAAGTATTGATAATAAAATCATACAGTCAATCAATCAATCAATCATAGACATCGATATTTATTTTCTTCACTTTCGACGTGGTGACAAATATTTTCCCAGTCCTCAGCAGTGATGGTATCACTCGTTCAGTTGCTAAACTCATAATGCCTTGCATGTTTAATGAAACGTTTCTTTTTGCTACATATCCTTTTACCATGGACCAAATATTTTCGATCGGATTGAATCAAAATCAAATCAAATCAAATCAAAATATTCTTTATTCAAGTAGGCCTAGTTACAAGCACTTTCGAAATGTCAGTTACATGAGAGTGAATGTTTGCTGGGAGAAATACAATATGATCCAACATTTGCTGCAAGGATTAGGGAAACCCAGAAAAACCTAATCAGATCATTTAACTTAAGTGTAAAATTATTGATAAAATCATCATTTTTAAAATTAAAATAATCAATAAGATAAATCCCAAAAGGATTGTCAATAAAAAATAAATAATCTAGAATGTGTCTAGATTAAAATTCTAAATGTCAGAGTATATAAAACAATTAAGATTAAAATAATAATAATACCTTAGGTATTCGTTAAAATAATTATTCATATACCTACATGACGCTATAATTTACATTAATCCCACGCGGCTTCATCATTCATGTAGTCTTGTGTGCTATAATAAGCTTTAGAAAATAATTTTCGTTTCACAATATTTTTGAATTTACCAATAGACAACTCAGTTATGCTGCTAGGAAGTTTATTATAAAATCTCACACAGTTACCCATGAATGATCTCCTTATTTTATGGAGCCTAGTAGCAGGCACTGCGAGCTTATGCTTATTTCTAGTATTAATATTATGTATATCACAGTTCTTCTTAAAGTCGGTAATATTTTTATGTACATACATAATATTCTCATAAATGTATTGACAATGCACTGTCATTATATTAATGTCCTTAAACTTATCTCTAAGCGAGTCTCTATGGTTCATTTTATATATCGCACGAACAGCCCGCTTCTGCAGAACAAATATAGTATTAATGTCGGAAGCACTGCCCCATAGTAAGATGCCATACGACATAATACTGTGGAAATAACTGAAATACACTAATCGAGCCGTTATCACGTCTGTTAATTGACGAATCTTACTTACTGCAAAAGCTGCAGAACTCAGTCTATTCGAGAGATTAGCAATATGGGGACCCCATTGGAGCTTAGAATCTAATGTTATACCGAGAAAGACTGTACTATTAACTAGTTCCAGTTCCTCACCTTTAACCATAACGCTTGCTTGCTCGTGTTTTACGTTACTCGTGACAAACGTAACACATTTAGTCTTTATCTCATTCAACAATAAATTATTTGCATTAAACCAATTTACTACTTCACAGATAGCATTGGTTACGTCATTGTAGGATCGTTGATTTCGTACGACTTTGAAAATTAGAGACGTATCATCTGCAAACAAAACTATCTCATGGTGGGTCTTTACGAGGTGTGGCAAGTCGTTTATATAGATAAGGAACAGGTAAGGTCCCAATATTGATCCCTGCGGCACACCCATAGAGACTAATGACCCCGGTGAACGCTTTCCATTCACGTCAACCCTTTTTATTCTACCATTTAAATAAGACTCTAATAAATTTAGTGCTGATCCTTTAACTCCGTAGTGGTGTAGCTTCCTGATGTTTATGATGTGTCTCATGTTTAACGCAATCGAAGGCCTTAGATAAATCACAGAAGATGCCTAAAGCATCTCGCGATTCCTCCCAGGCATCGAAAATGTGTTTTACGAGCTTGACTCCGGCGTTGAATGTCGAGCGACCCCGCGTAAAACCGAATTGCTTACTATGCATCAAATTATTCATATTAAAATGTTTTAACAATTGATATAGAATTAGCTTTTCAAAAATTTTACTAAATGTAGGTAGTACAGATATTGGTCTAAAGTTAGTGGGGTCAGATGTACTACCTGATTTAAATAAAGGAGTTATTTTGCTATGTTTCATCAGATCAGGAAACTCACCGCAGTCAACACTGTTATTGAATATATCTGCCAAGTCAGGCGCTATTACTTCTATTAGGGATTTGACAGCATGGACTGAGACCCCCCATAGGTCATTGGTTTTTTGACATTAATTGATTTAAATGCCTTTACTATATCTGAAGGACTGACATGTTCAAAATAAAAGTCCTTACTACATTCTGGGACGTTTTCTTTTAACAACAAAACGGCAGACGAAGGTGATGAATTTAAACACTTTGTTGTGGATACTGGTATATCGGTGAAGAAATTTTCAAATTCTGTTCCTACATCTAAACTAGAATCTATAATTTTGCCATCAATTTTTAATTGTAGATCACTAATTGCATGCCTTGATCTACCAGTCTCCACATTAATCACTTTCCAGGTGGTTTTGATAATATTAGAACTATTTTTGATTTTCTGGGATAAATAATTACGTTTGGCAATATGACAATCAATTTTGAATTGTTTTGAATATTGCTTTACATGTTCTTTAAATTCATCACTCGTATTAAACCGCCGTTCCTCATACATGGCATACAGTGCTTGTCTACGTTTGTGTAAGTCCGCAGTAGCCCATTCGCTAAATACTGGTGCACCGCCAGCCACAACCGATTTGGAAGTAAATATTGTATTATAATGTTTCATAAAAGTTGTAAAGAATGAATCATACATGTGATTAGGACTCATTTCAGAAGACAGAACGGGTAGCGCCTGAAACAAATGTTGCTTCATTCTTTCCACACGGTCTGTGGTTACCGGTACAAAAGTAATTTGTTTTTTCACTATATTTTCCCTTAATATCTCAAATTCCATTAATTGGCCTAAATGATCTGATTCTAATTTACTGATTATACTTTGTTTAGAAGGAGAAATATCAGTGAAAATGTTATCAATACAGGTGGCGCTGGTATCGGTCACCCTAGTAGGTTCCATAAATACGTGGCTTAAACGAAAAGATTTGAATAGATTCAACAATCTAATACTTAGTGTTGAATCTTCCAAAAGATTTACATTGAAATCGCCGCAAATAAGTAATTTTTTACGAGTACGCGATATCTTAAAAAGCACATATTCCATAATAGTTTGAAAAACATCGAAATTACTTAATGGCGGCCTATACACACAAACTACAATAAATTGCTCTAGTTCTACTGCACTTAATTCTATGGTCCGTTCAACAGACAAGGATACAATGTCCTTACGTTCCTTAAATTTCAATTGACTATTTAATATAATTAACGACCCACCATGTATGGAACTAAGTCTGGTGAACGAACTACCCACCTGGTGATTATTGAATTGGGGCATTATCTCATTGCAAGTTAGCCAGTGTTCAGTTATACATAAGATATCAATATTATAGGCATTTAAAAATAATTCAATCTGCAAATCTTTCCCTCTAATACACTGAATATTTTGATGAACCAGGTGGATATACTTTTCATTGCCAGAAAAGGATTTCTCCATTGTCTCATCACTTAGTTTAAATTATTACACATAACAACATTAATGTCGGACTGCTCAATAGAAGCAGAGTTATGTACCAAATTCTTGGTAGAAATGTCAATTAAATAGGCTAGTGACAAAACTATTTGTCGTTTGCAATAATTGGAAAGGTAAAACTTACCTTTTGTCAAAAAATAATGATTACTAACATATTTGTTAGCGTCTACTATTCTAAACTTACTACTATATGTACAAAGATTATATAAAGATGTATTTAAAATATATCTTGTATCATTTTCAGATTTTGTCAATTGTTTACAATAGGGAAAAGTGAACATAATAATTTCCTAAACTATAACTGTGTTCAAAGTTTCATAAAATTTAATTAAATCATTCTTGTTCACTTTACCCCTGTTTCCCAAAAGAATAAGCAGTGTTGTCTTGGAATTAATATTACTGTCTTTTAGAATTTGGTTTGAAATATTGTCAAGGCTACTATAAGGCAAACAATTGCTACTTACACTATGTCCCTTTAAGTATGAGTTTAACAGTGGGCCCATACCACTACCCATCTCATCACAGTACATGATAACCTTAGGTTTAGGTGTGCTTGGTGCGGTGTGGAAGGAACTTTCACTGGATTTTTCTGGCAAACTGGCACACAGAGAGGATGGTTCTAGTACACTAGTCGACAGATTACCACTTGCCTGCTTACATAAACAGGAGTGATTATTTGTCAGGGACTCAAACCGTTCTGAGTTATAATTTATTTGTGATATTAAATCATCCATGGCTAGTGAGTATTCTTGAATAACTTTTTTTGCGCTCTCATTAATTGTGTCTAATGATTTAATTGAATCCTCTAAGCTTTGAATTTTTAACTTTAATGTCTGTGTGTCAGTTTCATATTTTAACCTACTATTTTGTAACTGTATAGAATACATATCTAACTTATCCACTAGATTTACATTTTGACTGCAAGATCTCAATTTCTTTAGAAACAACCTGTTTTGTTTTGACAACTTTTTTACTCTCTGTATACACTTGTTAAATTTGACATATTTTTTTAGTTTTTTACCACTGCAATTTACTAACTTTGTTGTGGTGGAAGTATCATAGTCTACAACAATTACAGGGTTATCAATTGGAGTGGTAACCAACTGTGGGACCGGTCCGACTAGTTCTTCGAATAAGCTATGAGCATGAACCGCTGCACTCTCATGCTTGGCCTCCTGCAGCTCAAGAATCTGCTCGTTGGCATCATGCAGCGCTCTCTCCAGTGTGTTGATCTCCTTCAGGGCATGCTCATACTCAGCGCTACACTCAGTAAACCTGTCTACCATCTCCTGAAGCTTGGCCCGCTCACAATTTAAATTATTATAATCACATTCTAGTGTACAGAGTTCCTTTTTCAACTTATCTCTGCTGTCAAGTACCAATAATAGTTCCTTCTCACTATCCTCTCTCTCACTTAGCAGTTGAGCACACAATTCCTTTGAATGTCGGGTGATACGGTGGCAATCGTAATACGGAGTGGCCATGTTCTTTTAAAATTGCATCTATGTGGTAGTCGCGAAACCGCTCATTATTTTGCTTAATTAATTCATACAAACTGGTTTTGTACATCAACCGGTTATACAGACTGTCAACCAATCCATCATTTCTTGTTTATTAGAATTTGACGTTGGAGCACGATTCAAAAGTTTGTTGTGATAGGACGCATTATCCACGATAAGTACGCTATTCGGTTTGAGGTTCGGTATTAATTTTTCTTTTAACCATTTTTCGTAGTTGACAAAGTTCATCTGGTCATGGTAATCTCCCGTTTTTTGGTTTGGTTTGCCTTAAACATTAACAAAGCGTTGGGAATAAAACCATCTTTTCCTCCTGCGTGCACTATTATTAACCGCTGGCCTGTACTGATTTGTTTTTTTAAATTTTTCGTCAGTTCATTTTCAAAATATTTATAACAGTTGAAAATTATTTGCTTACTTTGACTCTCAATAGGACCAAAATTACTTACAGCCATATTTTTTAAAAATATAGAAATTATTCGTAGTCGTACGGGCGGACACAATAATTAATTGAGAATACAATCAAATCAGATGTAAAAATATACGCACAACGTAAATAATATTGACAATTTCACACTGACATTATTTTTGTTTTTAGTTCTTCGATATATATATATATAACAACCTCTTTGTATGCTGATAGTACAAGAAAATAGGAAATTCAAATATAGAATGCCTGTAAACAAACAATACTACTACATATGCAATTCCACGCTCTCGATGATTCAACTATACATAGTTTTGCTAAAGTTGGTCAACCCAATCTAATCGGGAATACCTTAAAATAAAGAAAAGAGAAATACTGATTACAAAACTTATTTTCAGAGTTTTTAACTCTGTTTGAAATAGCTTAGAAAAGCGTTCATTAACCCCGGGCCAGGGGAGTAAATTTGTAATTTTTGATGCCAGCTTTCGGGATCGGAATCATTGAATCACTGCAGCCTTATCAGGAATTTATTAATGTGATAATGTTACTCATGTTATAATTTATCTGATCGTCAATTTAGTTTCGATTAACGTGGGACATCGTCTAGTAGAATAACACATCAAGGCAGTAATGTTTTATGGTATCTGAATACAGCTGTAGAATCGACTCGACTGTCACTGACTGAACTACTTTGACTTTGACAATATTGACGTGAATGATATATTGACGTTCCCCATTTACCGGGTTTGTGAAAATATTGTACATAGACTTGGTAATTAAATGTTACACATTGAAGCTTAATAGTTGTTCTAAGACATTGCCAAGTACAATAAGCGGAACACGTAATTATGTGGAGAAGAAACTTTTTTCATTTGAAGAAATTCAGTTCATTTGCTTCTATATGTGAAGATACAGTTATTAAAACTAGAAACTTTAAAAGTGTATGCCCTTCAGGGGCACAGAACACAGCTAAATGTATATCTTCACCTACTATTACAACCTCTAGCATTCGTCACATTAGTCATAGAAATGTACCAGCTTCGGACCAGTTTACTATACAAAACAGTGCTGCTGAAGATTTCAATTCGTTTTCATACAGGACCCATACTTGTGGGGAACTCAGAGCTTGTGATGTAGGTGAGAAAGTGTCGCTGTGTGGTTGGGTACAATATTTACGTCTGTCAAAGTTTATACTTCTTAGAGACGCATATGGGACCATTCAGTGTACTGTCGGTGAAGTAAATATCGACTTCTGTAATTTACCACTTGAGTCAGTAGTGAATATAAGAGGCGAAGTAACTCGCAGACCACAAAATGCAGTTAATTTTGAAATGTCAACTGGTGAGATTGAGGTTATTATTGATAGTTTAGAAATACTAAATCCAGCTGAAAATCTGCCATTTAATCTAAGAGAATATCAGAAACCGAAAGAACAGATAAGAATGCAGCATCGCTACATAGACTTAAGGTTTCCAGAAATGCAAAGTATTTTAAGATTAAGATCACAAATGCTGCACAACATGAGGAGATTCCTTGTTGAACAGCATGGATTTGTTGAAGTGGAGACACCAACTCTGTTTTGTCAAACTCCTGGTGGAGCGAGAGAATTTGTTGTTCCTACACACCATGCTGGATTGTTTTATTCACTAGTCCAAAGTCCGCAACAATTTAAACAAATGTTGATGTCTGGTGGGGTGGACAGATACTTCCAAGTGGCAAGGTGTTACAGAGATGAAACAACACGTCCAGACAGACAACCAGAGTTTACTCAGCTGGATATAGAAATGTCCTTCTCAAATCTAGATGGAGTTTTGTCGATGATTGAAGCATTGCTTGCTGACACATTTCCAAAACTTTTACAGAAACCACCATTTAAACGAATGACTTATAAATATGCATTGGAAAATTATGGTACTGATAAACCTAATGTCCAATATGATTTAAAATTCAAAAATATAAAGCATTTATTTCCAGAAAAATCTAATGATTCTGAGTTTGCTGCTTATGCTTTGCCATACCCTGATGAATTAGGAAAAGTCACAACAAAAACTAAGGACAAAATAAAGCAAATATCCAAGAAATATAATGTTACGGTTGTCCTTGATCACAACATCCACAAAGCATTTAGTAAACAATTTGAAGGCAACTTAAAAAACTATATTGGTGATAATAAATCTGCCATAATATCATCAGGTGACTATGAAAATGCTTGTTTATGTTTGGGAGAAATCCGAGAGCTTATTGCTTCTTTACTGAAATCCAGGAATTTGTTGTCTATGAACGAAAATACTGAAGTGCTTTGGGTAGTAGACTTCCCATTATTCACGAAAGGAGAAAATGGTTTAGAAACATGCCATCATCCATTCACTTCCCCGCACCCTGAGGACATACATCTTCTAGACTCCGAACCGTTACGAGTCAGGTCATTGGCATATGACTTAGTTCTGAACGGAAATGAAATAGGCGGAGGATCAGTGAGAGTTCACAACGTCAGACTGCAAGAAAGGTTACTGAAAATGCTAGAGATGGATACTGATAAGTTGAGACATTTCTTGAACGCCTTACAAAGTGGGTGTCCACCTCACGCTGGGATTGCTTTGGGTATAGATAGGTTGGTGTCTATAGTGTGTAATACGGAGTCTATTCGTGACGTCATAGCGTTCCCTAAGACTCACGAAGGAAGGGATCCCTTGTCTGGTGCCCCTAATTCCATATCGGAACAGGATAAAAAGTATTATCATATTGTTACCCGTTAATATATGTATTTTATATGAAATATAACATATATTTCAAAGCAGATAATTTGTATTTATTTCAAAATAATTACTGTAATTACTATATTAATTAACAGTTAAAGAGCATTTCTAAAAAAGTTTATACATAAGTTTGTTAAGGCACATTAACTGTCACAAAAGCTGTAAACTTTCCTATTTCATCACCAATTTTTTAAATGATGGATAATCAATGCTAATATTAATCATTTTTCATAATTAAGATTCTAAAGATTACTAGAAGGTGGCTGCAACTTCGTTCGCGGAGGAGAAAAGTCATACCCCTATATTTTTCTTCAGTGTAGTTGGGTAAAAAGTATCATATAACCTTCTAGAGATACCTAGCTACCCGTGTACCAAAAATAGTTGAAATCCGTTAAGCTGATTTGGCGTATGAAGCCAAAAGGACACGTACAAACATACAAAATATATATATATATATATATATATATTGATTCAGTGACCTCCAAACAGTCAGTTAGAAACATTTTATGGAAATATCTTTTTCTACTTGTGAAAAAACTAACTGTGAATCCGAACCGTGTAGGCATACTTTTTAGATTGGACCATCATCATCTCTATACTCCATGGTTTATATTATATGTCACTGAATTATAATACTTACAACTCCGCACACAACTATAATGAATTTCAAAAAAAGAACGCAGTGTTATTCCAATATGTTTTTTAGCTATGTTTCATTTACTTTATGGGTTACTCGTAGAAAAAGTATTGTATACAATAGTTATATAATAAGCTTTTTAAGTCTTGTATCTTAATTAGGCCACTCAACAAGCTTCGTGGCCTAAACGCGGTACTCAACTGAAAAAGCATACATTATATTATAACGATTGCATAATAGTACATTATGATACGAGTGTGGTACGTTGGTATACACTCGAGAAATACGCGAAATGTCAGAAAATCTTAATTTTGTAAGTAGGTATGTCTATCTGTGTATGTAAGTAATCGATATAAAATGACCCACACTGCGTACATTTTGCTTAGGAGCAGGGCTCTGCTAACCCTTGACTTTTATAGATACGACCTTTTTAGCGTAAATTTTGTACGGAATCCTCGTTGCGCGAGTCCGACTCGCGCTTGTTTTTTAATCGAGTTGGTCCAAAGTTGATGTAGGTACTCTTATGCATTCAGTCGAGAAAAGAAATCATTGACGCTGTGTTAAAAATCTATACGCACTGCAAACAACTTGGATGTCCGATAAGGTTCATATATCCGATTAGGAAACGGAGGGGAGGAGAAGTGGTACGGATTGATTCACAACTGATCGGAATATCATAATACCTAATCGTGTACGACTTGAGAACTTCTTTTGAAGTTTGTTAAAAACTATATTGTTATTTGAGTTTCGTAAGAAATAAAAAAGAAAAGACAGGCAAGAAACGTTTATCAAGCTCTCTCCTCCAAACGCACAACAAAATTGTCGACATCCCTCATCATGATGTCAAACTTGACTCTCAGCGGGTCTTGGTGGTGTGCTTGGTCTAGCCCAGCAGGTGGGAGTACCCTATATCTTCTGAGGAGGGAGGCTAGCACGGTCTTCATTGACATCATAGCGTATTTTAACCCTGGGGAAACAAGGACGTGTTAAAAATAAGGATGTATTGGTGAAAAACTAATAGTACTCTCATTTTAGATTTGTATCCTTTGTGTATTTGTAATTAATTAAATTATATTTTTAATAAATAATCAATACCGTCTAATACTAGTGTTATAATAGTTCAAGTTTGCATGAAAATATTCCACACAAACAAAATGTAAAATATAAGGTTACCGCTTTTATGAAAAGAAGAAATGATTTGTTTTTTTTTTCTAAATATTTCGTTTTCGGAATTTAACAGGCGTAAAAAGGGCCATTACTAGGGAAAGCGGCGCGGCATAGCTATATGTTGACAGTTCTGAGGGGCTACTCTGAAATCCGATTTGTTCGTATCGCGCCATCTCGCTCACTCAAATACAGTTTAAGATGAGAGCGAGGGGTAGCGCGATACGAACTTCGAAAATCGAATTTCAGAGCAGAGGGGCTACTACGAAACCCGAAAAACGAAGTTCGTAACGTGCTGTCCCTCTCGCTCTCATGTTACACTGTATTTGACTGAGCGGGATGGCGCCATACGAACTTCGTTTTTCGAATTGCGGAGTAGCCCCTTAGCCCTCCTGCTTCGAGCCCATGAGTTAAGAAGTGCAGTTGGAGACTACAATTTGGCTTGGATAGATTTTTTTAAGCCCTTTTTTTCTACAATAAAAGCCTTATAGAATTTATATTAAAGAATAAAAATAAACTATATTAAACATTACTGAGTTTTCCTATTGCTTAGTCGTTTGATCTAAGCATGTAATAAATATCAAAATAAATGTGATAGTTGTATGTGGGATAGTAGATACTCGGCAAACGAACTCTTCTGCATCGGTGCTAGTAGATTTTCCATACTTCGCATAAACCCAAATTATAGTTCCAAAAATTGATCCTCGAAATACGAAATTTAAAAAGTTTAAAGCAAGCTGCCAGATTAATATTTTTTATTATCGAGCATTAAAAACCGTCTCAAAATTTATGAACCGAAGTATGGAGTATAGAACTAAGGAGAACAATCTCTATACATCCAAAGTAATTGGCCAATGTTAAACACATGTATCCGTTAGTAATAGTTCTGTAATTTATGCTGTGGATTTTATCTCAATAAAAAAAAAAGTGCCCGTCAAGAGGCGTTAAATTGGTCGCGCCACTGAAGCAAGTGCGTAAAAAAAATACCATAATAATATTTAAAAAATGCACAACGATAAAGTAAAAATAATTTTGAACACGATTGAATATTTACATACACAAGAACGAAGGTTTATTAGTAGCATTTCGATAAACATGTTTTGTAATGGACAACATTTCATTTTTTGAAAGTGACTACAATTAAAATATCACCGATAGATTTGGGGGTCTTTGAACACACAACATTATTTTTGGAATTTTTGGATGACAAATTTTTGAAAAAAAAAAAAAAAAAAATTAGCAAATGGTGATCTTTAGGCGGTACAAAGTTAATTCGTTTGCTTTATTTTTTTTGACAACAATAAAAAAAGTGTTACCGTGTCATATTGGCAGTTTACATTTGTGTCATAACTATACTCAGAGGGGCTACTACGAAACCCGAAAAACGAAGTTCGTAACGTGCTGCCCCTCTCGCTCTCATGTCATGCTGTATTTGAGTGAGCGGGATGGCGCCATACGAACTTCGTTTTACGGGTTTCATAGTAGCTCTTCTGATTTTTAATTCAAGACCAAAATTTTACGTCAACGGGCGCACTTTTGCTGTGATCACTGCATACTGGTTTAAGTGTCAGTATTTTTATCAATAAAACTTACCCTAACTTTAATATTACTGGTTGCACGATATCTCATTCATATTTTCATGAAATAACGTTTATTTGCTTAAATAATCAAGATGAGAACTGTCATATTTTGGTCTTGAATTAAAAATCAGAGTTTAGTGGCGGGTAATAATAACGACACGATTAAAAAAATCACTGTGACTAGAAAAGTATAACTGACTGGTCACGACGGAACGTTACAAAATCACGTAGGTTATGTGAGCAACAAGTGTGATAAAATCACGGTAAAATTGTTATAATGATCTGAATACATTACTGTACGTAACTTTAACGTGGCAAGTCACGGATAGTCGTTGGTAACAAAATCACAGTGATTTTTTTACAACTGGTACGAGAGTCACGGTGATTGAAACTTGTCACAATGAGCCCACAGATTCGGAATAGTTTTATTTTTACATTTATTCTTCCTCAAATTGCGCTTAGGACCTTATAGAATGAGGTAGTTTTGTTTTATTAAAATGAGTGGCCAAAATTAAAAATAATTGAAAAATACAAAATACGTTCCTCTTAATTTTACAAATACGATTAGATAGTTCAATAAAATTAGGGGGTAAAAAAATGAAATGTTGTCCATTGGTTATTGATTTCTTACTATCTTGCTACACTTGCGCTATTCTGGACGGGTTTGGAACTATTATGTAATGCTTTCCGCTGGACACTTTTTCATCTGTTTTCGTATATGAGTCTATCATGGCACAATCTGTCCAAACGTTTTGGTGATGCTGGCACAAACCACACAAATATAGAAACACCAATAATATATTTGAATTCACTTATTTTTTGGAAAATTATTGAAGTATTCTTATTTTATTTAACTCACCTATGCAGTTCCTCATTCCATAGCTAAAAGGCATGAATTGCGCTGGATGCTTCAAAGGAACTTCGAGGAAGCGTTGAGGCCTGAATTTGTCGGCATCAGCACCCCAATAGCGAGGGTTTCTGTGGATTCCCCAGATGTTTATGGCAAACCTTACTCCCTTCACGAGGGTTGTCCCTGTCGCTGCAACGAAGAAAACCGCTCATCATGATCATGTCAGTTGAACAGGTCCACGCTAGATAAAGACTTTCTCCAAGGAAGTCCACAAACGTGCGCCATTATTTAACGATTTCCTGCGATATTGATCAGCTCGTCAGTCCACCTCATCAGGCTCGACGCTGCGTCATTGTCGTCACTCTAGAATCTCTACCGGTTGTCGGTTCGATGAGCAATGCCCATTGAGCCCACTGCCCCTTATGTTTGCCAACTCTTAACTATGTCGAGTTGTTGATGACGGTGGTTCTCCTGTAGATCTCCTTATTTCATTGAAGAAAACTCAAATACGGCGTAATTCTCAAGATACAAGTATATAACAAAATGAGGTACTAACTTGTAACTAATTTCATTATATATAATGTTTTGGTCATGTAGCTCGCAATTTGGAGATTTTCATGATGACGGGAAAGATGAAACAGTACCAGACCGCGGGGAAGAAGTCCAACACGCTGGTGCGACCATATATCTGAACACCTGGATTTACCTTTAAGCGACGCTGTCCACAGAGCGACCGGCATGGAGAAGTGGAAGGCTGCGATCAAAAACTTCAGTCGGTGGACTCAAGAAGGATCTTGAGTGAGAACTCGTTCTCTCACTGCTAAGGACTGGAGTGAAGGACAGAGTTAGGAGGAGGGACTAGTACCTATTTATTTATGTACCTGTTTCTCGTAAGTGTGACTTAATAGTAAATGCCGACCATATGATTAAGTTGCCTTCTCCTGTTTGAGTGCGGGGCGTTGACGCGGGTCACGCGCGGCAAGGCGCCTTCCACCCTCAACCCATCAAGTCCCCCTGTCGCCATATCCCCGCGCCTTTCTTACCGCGGTCGACGATTTAGTTATAGTGAGAATCCTTTTTCGAGACCGGAAGCAATTACGACTGTCTCTCTCCTTTCTGAGGTCGGTCCTTGATGTCTGATCAGCATCACGTTTGCACCTGGAGCGCATGACCTGGGTTTGTCTCACCGGTTTCTCTACAGCGCGTCTCTCACGACCGTGTAGAATTTGGAGGACGACAAGTCTTTCACTTTATCGGTCCATCTTGTTCGTGAAAGACCGCGCAAACTTTTTTATTTGATGTTCCCAACCTTACATCGCCTCTGCGCATTGTGTAGCCGAATCACGAAAGAAATGCGCTATTATTTCGTGAACAAAACTATTATCTTTTAATATAAAGTGCAATTGGCCTAAGACAATTGTTTCATTGTAAAAATAGTTGTTAAAACCGCTAGAGGCCTTCATTTCAATGTGGAACCTTGCCATAAAGTTGCCCTGCGTATATTACAAAAGTGTTTCATACAGTGGCATCCACTTTAAAGTAAACAATTGTGGTTTTAGCCCATAATGAAGACAATAGTTTTGTTCGCAGCTACCATAGTAATCTCTTTCGGTCTAAAAAAAGGGATTCCCAATATAAACGGTCGTTAAGATACTAACGTAACTTCACATCATTGTGAATCTGTCGTGATATCACAGGCACTGGTGGGTATAGTCGAAGTGTTTCCTTAATGGCTGCTTCTAAATATTTGAGACTGGACAAATCTTCTACAGTCACATTTCTATCCGAATTTCCAAAAACCGCAATCAATCTGAAAAAAAGTGAAATTGTAATCTGCGTGGTAAAAATCTTAATTGGTATAAAACATAAAATGTATAGCTTAAATCGATGGGTTTAAAAACATAAAAATAGCATATAACTGTGACGTTGGCCAGTTGGGTTATAGATGACGTGAGAGATGGCAACCGAGACTATCCAAGACTGAAGTGAATGGAGGAAAGGCAGACCCTAGCAAATGCTAGCATAATTGAGAAAAAAAATGCTATGGTCTGACAAGAGCAAAATGGTACCGAGAATCTCGAAAACCAATTCCAGAATTGAATCCCTCCGATATCACATGCCCTATACTATACTCAAACCAAATAGACGACTGGGATCGTAAAACAATTAGCATCGTATTGTCTCTTTCGCACCCGTACGCCCTTATGCAGCATGCCTGTTATCAGCCGGGCCGCATAGGGCAGGTAGAAAGCACACGGTACAAGGCATGTCGATAAGATAACATGCAAAAATGAAAACAAAGTAATGCATACAATATTTTATATTATGAAATAAATACTTTTAAAACTACAATTAGGTTATTAATCACTTGGTGATTAAGAAATCATGTAGGTACTCCATTTGTAATCCTTTTCTACTAATTGACATCTTTAATAGTTATACTATAATAAAATCGGCGTACCCTAATGACTGTCATTGTGTTATTATATGTAAAATAATTAGTGTGATAGTCTAATGACCTACGGTATCAGCACGATACTGAAAATAACATAAACGAATAAAACCATAAAAATAAGTTACAGTATTAAGCTATGCAAAAAATATAATCAATCTTATCGACATTTAAATAAATCCAGTATCGACATGCCGCCATCCCTACGGCCGCCGGCGTTTATTGCCTCAGGCGTCTGTTTGGTTTGAGGATAGTATAGTGGCGACGCGGTGCGCAAGAATATAAAGATTGCGGAAGCCGAGTGAACCGGTTCAACCCGACTTAGGGCGTGGGAGAGAGAGCAAATAAACCGGACATATAAGTGGTTATAGACCGGTAGCCCCCACGGGCTATTGGTCGCTGTAACTGGCCCTTAGTCCTTAAAAATGTTACTTACTCTTTATGAACAGCTTCTTGTATGTCTGGATATCGAGACAGCAAGCACAGAGTGAAGCAAGCACCAACAGCCGAGGTATCAGTGCCAGCTAATAGTATCACCATCGTCTCTTCCCGAAGCTCAAGGTCACTGTAACCTTTCTCTTTTCCTGACGACTCTATCAACATCTCGAGGAAGGTTCGTGTATTTGGTTTTGAACCATCTGAAACTTTTATGAACGTTTTAGTTAATTAGTCTGACCGATTAGGACAACTGTGACACGTGACTCCTTGTCGGGCAACAAATGTTGACTATCTGTTTGATTTATTGTTGTGCAGCGCGAGAGAGATGCGTGATACAAATACAAATACTCTTTATTGCACACCTCAGATACACAGAAATACAGAACATGACAGTAACATTCAAATTAGCAGAGGTAAACAACAGGCGGTCTTATCGCTAAATAGCGATCTCTTTCAGACAACCTTTGGGTAGCGGAGTGTTTAAAAGACAACAATTTTAGTTGAAAATGTTATGCGTGATGTTATGTTATGTCGCGCGGCAAGCAAACTTGAGTCGGGTTGTGCTAGTAAGCCAAAGAGTGTTGTCACAAATAAACACAGCTTTAGAATAAATACGCTAGCTACAACTGACAAATGAAGACTTGGCTAAGGCTTGCGTTAAGAAACCGGGCCATCAAATAAAAAAACAGTAATATGTAGGTACTGAAACATGATAGCTGTTACGATAGCCATTTAAAATTATTGCCATAGAAGAAGTAAAACAAATCCTTGTGATACCTAGTTTTGCATTTCTGTTATGTTGCTTTAGTTCTTTCTTCGGACTTCTTGATTTGTTATAAAATTGCAGATGTTTTATGTCAGCGAATTAACCTCGGAGATATTTTAAGTAATTATTTATTAAATACAATTAGAAAAACTATTAATAATATTAAAAATCCTCAACTACGCCATGACGACGATCAATTAAAACTGTAGTGTCTCAGTTATAGTTTGACCGTAACTTTGCTGTTTCCTTCAAAACCATATAAATATATCCGCATGAAAACGAAATAATCCTTTACTTTACTGGGAAGGATTTAGCAGGGTAGAATAATAAACTTACTAGTGTTTTGATTTTCACTGTTCAAACATTTGCGCTTTTCTCTTATTATCTGAAATAAATAAAACAGGCGAAAATAGTACATTGTTTTTTAGTGGCTGAAATAAATAATTTTGTCACGAAGTGATTATTTGTGAGCTTGCGAAGCTAGCAATGACAAATACAACACTCAGAGTCTCAGATTGTATTTAGCTGTATCAAACTGACTTTTAGCCTCGAGCTAAAAACTCTGCTTTTTATTTCGATTGTAAGAAGAGCGAAAATCGAATATTAACTAAATCAGCGCACAGTCTTTGGCACATTTGTGTGTTTCGGCGGCAGTAACTCGAAGTGTTGTAATTGAAACACTGATACTGGAGGGGCCTAGTCATGGAGTATAGAACAAATAAGGCGGCAAAGTGTCCAGCGAAACACAATTAATAGTTCTAAATCCGTCCAGAATGGCGCTGTGGTAGCAAGATAGTATGAACTCAACAACCAATCACAAAACATCTGACATAAATATTCAAACCTGTTAAAAATACATTTTTTAGCACTAATATGGCAATTTATTTTATGCACTTGCTACTGTGGCGCCACCAATAAAACGCCTTTTGACGGTCGCTTTGGATATAGAGATTGTTTTCCTTAGTTTTCTATACTCTATAGGCTTAGGCCACGCCTGGCCTTGCAGCCGGGGGGCCGGCAACAGTGGCATTATTAGTTTAAATTACCTCATATACAAAACTGTCCATGTAGTTGATATATCTTCGACTCTTCCAGTAGCAAGGCAGCAAGCGGTAAACGTAATCCGAGTATAACCAGGGCTGAAGCATTCGCGCAGCAATCATGGCCGACGCTTTGTCAAAAGCCTCGAGAAACGGGTGGTCTTCTTGCGTTTGCGAGTTCATTTTTACACCCAGGTTTGATTCTGGAAAGAATAAGGAACACGGAATAGTTTCTCTCATTTTTTTTCCGACTGTACCTTTCTTTGAATATCCGTCAACTACCATTGAAGACGAGTCTTAGTGCCCGGCCACGACAACACCGCGCGACCAGCGAATTCCTAATACATTGCGTGTGACACCAATACCAACTAACTGAGTGTGCGTCTCGAACGCGCAATGAAGAGATAATTCGCTCGCCGCGCCGATAGTCGCGAATTGTCATGGCTGAACAGTAAAGAATCCAAATTCAGTAGGATTATGTTATTTTATTACAGGCTTCCTATTAGTTTCTATGTTCACCAACCCTTCCAGCTCTATCATGGAAGCAACGCGATGGTATTGTCACCGAACGCCAAAGTTCTTCGTTTCTTTTAGTTCAATCGTAAACCGGGAAGCGGGTCAAAACCGGGAAGGCCCCGGATGTAGGGATGCTTCCTCTTATAGGATAGTTATAAGAGAAAGCATCCCTACATCCGGGAATGCATCGCAGTGATCATGTTTTCGGTAGTGTGATGTATTCCGATGTATATACCTATTGTTTTAAATCTAAATCGTTTAACTACATACCTGATACGGAATCGAAGGTGTACGTGGTCACGTACTTCCAGATGGCGAAGTCCCCAGCCCCCGCCTTGGGTCGTAATAGCTCCACCATGGTGGCACTCTGGTTCGCGAATATCTCCATGAAGCCGTTGAGGTTCTTGGAACTGAAGACTGGAGCCAAGATCTTGCGGCGGGGCCGCCAAATTTTCACTATTGAATGCAATATGTCATTATACATTTGGCACACATTGCTCAATTCTCGACTAGGGCCTCCTCTGCGTTGAGTGGAAGCCCAGCGCCGGCCTCCGGGTGCATTTCCTGTATATTGGCGTGAGGCGGACGATTCGCCAGGGACGCAGCGCTGCTCTACATAATATACAGAAAAGGCAGCCAAAGCGGACACCCGGTGCTCATGAGCGCAGCAGACGGCATACGACCATCACTATGACATTCTTTATATACGCCACAGAGTATTCTGAGTGGTACCATAGAGTATTCTGTGTATTTTTTTTTTGTTTTTTTAAATATAACCTGAGAATAGTCAAATTTATTCGGTTTCTTGTGTGCATTTATCAAAGCGGTATTATTACACTAGACAGTCGCCTACATGACGGCTGTGGTAGCTATACCATTTACCTTAATTAAATCTAATAGGGTGTGTTGGGGTAAGACGAAAGTATGAGAAAGTTCGAAACGTGGACTTTATTTCATTTACTTCATTTTCGGTATAATTTCAGTCTTTCCCATACTTCCGACTTACCCCAACGCACCTACTCTGTGAAGACGAAATTCAAGTTATGATATGAACTATTCATACATACCAAAAAATTGCGTCCTTATATAATACTAGAAGATGCCCGCAACTTCGTATGCGGAGGGGGAAAAGTCATAACCCTCTTTTTTTCTTCAGCGTAGTCGGGTAAAAAGTATCCTATAACCATCTGGAGATACCCGGCTACCCGTGTGCCAAAAATAGTTGAAATCGGTTTAGCCAATTTTGCGGGATGAAGCCACAACGACACATACAAACATACAAAAAATCCAAAAAATATATTTTTCGTTTTTGTGAACTCCAAACAGTCCGTAACAACCATTTTTTTGAAAATATCTTCAATGTACAGACATTTCATTTTTACAACTTTATAATAGTATAGAAGAAGTATCAAAATAGATAATAATTTCACGCAAGCAACGTTTTGTACGAATGCGTCAGATAATGCTGTTTCACATTTTAATACTCAAAGTAATATGTGACGGTGTGAGAACCTAAGCCATGCTTACTATGAATAAGAAGAGCATCAATAATCTGACTATACATATTTAGTAATTATCTCTCTGCGTGAGGTGAATTGACTTCGTGCAATTTATATCTAATTTTCATCTAGTTCAACTAGGCATTGCTTGTAATCAACCGACAAATAAAACAGTCGTCTAGATTATATTTTTTTACCGATGCAATCAAAAACTTGTCTGTTCTCAGGACCCCATGAATTCCCCTTTCACTAGTCTGGACTCCGAAGAATATAATAGACGTGCAGTAACTCATGTTAGAAAATAAAGGTAACAGTTAACTTAATAAGCTAGACAAACCTGGTGCAAATATGCTTCCGTTCCCAGTGACAATTCGCATGAACCGTGTCATGTTCTCATCTTTATCTAAGCAGGACTTCAGGAGTATGTCCGTTATTTCAGGGTCCGTCGACCCTGCCAATCAGAAATGAAGGTGAGACACATTCTAAATACGCGAAGGATAGCAATACTTAAAATAACGTCAATGTATCTCGACCTGGCTTCGACTAGCGCAAATAATGTAGTGCTAGCATTAGTATTTAAACTGACAAACGGCATTCCGACATTTCCAATTGTAGCTTCTAAGATAACTGCACACCAATTTTCCACGAAGGCCGAGCGCTTCCCGTGCAAGTTGGAGTCGTTACTTTCAATCACATTTCAACCCTAAGACCTAAGTGATCGAATTGAGATAAACTTTTACTTTTTCTGATTACTAGGCTTGTGTCCTAAAAAAATATAAAGTCATAAAAAATATAATAATTAATCCGTCGTTAGATTATCACAAAATATTGGACACGTACTCTTTCTATTGTAAATTAAACAAAAAAATATGAAGATAGCCCATTAAAATTTCCCGTGACGTCACGCCCTGCGACCGCTTTTCGGACGACGTGACGTCATGCGCCCCCACTCCTAAACTTTCACGCGCTTTATCTTTGTCTTTTTTTTGTTTGATTGACAAAAGAAAAAATACGTGTCCAATATTTTTTGATAATATAACTGATAGACTAATTAGAATAATATTTTTTTAAACTATCCTATTGTCGTATCCTCACTATTTTTCTCTAATTTGCAATTGATTATCTCGTAGACTGTATTGAGCAGCTTGGGTGCAAGTGGGTCAGTGCCCACTGTCACGTCAAAAAATGATTAGAAACGAACAGGCTGGCAGACTTTCGGTAGCATCAAAATATGGTAACGTTGCAATATTGCATACAATGACACCATAATGTCACATTAGTATTTGTCACTTTTCGCCTTTATTTCATGTGTATTAATGTTAAAAAATGGTAGACTATTTCTTTACCGACCGGACATCGATGCCTATCATAACTTTATTCCTAGCACAACCGTGACACGTGACGCTTTGTTGGTCTCAAAGGATCTCTTTCCATAAAGTATGCACTACAGTCTAAGAGTGACGAGTGATAAAACGTTGCACCAAAATGTGGTTAGATACGCTAGCCAGTCCACTGCTCCAGAAGCCTTGCTACAATCTCAAATAGCATACTTACATAAGTATAGCAGGCTGCCATGCCATGCGGTGGCAATACCTCCTTGCGCATTGGTGTCTCGCCCAACTCTTTGGAATCCTTTCATTCGATCTGAAAAGGTTATGATTAGAGATGCGCAGAAAGTGTCACTAAAGTGAAAAGAGTCATATGTGCCTTTAGCTCACCGAGATATGTATCACTAATTTAGCTCAGTTGATCTTTAATCTCTTCGCAGGGTCCTAGAATACTTTGGTCAAATCGCCAGGAAAGACAGTGATAATCTCGAGAAATTGAGGGAAAGGTTGACGGCAAACGACCAAGAGGCAGGAGCCTGACACGCGGGACAGATTCGCACTACACTTGGCACCACAGTACACGATGCTCTACACACGGCGACTGACAGAAACAGGTGGCGGCGCGTCATCCGAGAGAGACTGTTCCGAGAAGATGACCATGACCTTCAGCAATGAGGAAACCGACGCAAAGAGAAGGAGGGAGATCTTTAAAGACTATATCGTCCACGAGTGAGTAGAGAACTACAGATCGTCTCTCTCGTTTGGCTCGGCCGGGCACGGAGCACGGCAACATTCATTTCATGAGCGAGAGTGAGTGAGTAATACTGAGATGATAGATGAGATACTGAGCTAATCTTCAGTGAGCGAAAGAGCTAGTGAGCTAAACCAAATTATATAGCTCATTTGAATCACGCACTTGCGAGCATCTCTAGTTTTGATAGCTCAAATATTTCTACAGGTACAGGACGGATCGTGTTCGCGTTCTTTGGGCAGGATTATGTGCAGAAGAGGATGTCTTTGATGAATGATGATTGGTAAGTGTGAAGGGAACCCAATAAATAATAGATTGTTTGACAAGGGGCTAAAATAAGCCATTATGACACGAAGTGATTATTTGGACGAGCTCACGAAGTGTGCGAGGACAAATATGTCTGAGTGTCATAATGGCTTGTAGCCATGTGTTAAACACTCTGCTTTTCACTTCGACTGCGAGAAAATAAAAAAGACTTAAAATTAAAATTGTATATTTAATGAAAAACTAAAAGTACAGTTTCAGCAATTCTAGCTGTAGCTGGCCGCAAGTTTTTTTTTCAGTGTCATAGAAATTTGTATGGGATTATATGGCTTTCTTTTAAACCCTAGGGGCTAAATGTACTATTTTAGTCTCGCTTCGCGAAGCTAATATGATGTACTTTTTGAGCAGGAGAAGTGAAAAATATATAGTAATATATATCATGTATCTACGTGTATACCCTTTCCTTCCGCTAGCAGTGTATGAAAAAAATATTTGGCAATGATACAGCTTGCGAACTCCAGTGGTCTAATGCTCTCGGTATAGCAAGGATGCCAACCTCCAGCCTCCAGTAGATGGCTTACTGACTTACCTTCATCATCCCCAAAATATAAATAAGTGTGTCCTATTAATGGCATCGTTGGTATCTCAGTGGGAAACTCCTTAGCTATTTGCTGCAGCCTCATTCTTTTCCTTTGTCCAAGCATCCACCAGATTAAAATCCCTAAAAGTATTAGCAGCCACGTCATTATTGAAATTATTAACTTAATGTGTAATTTTTATTAATATTAAAATTAACTTTTGTGTACAATCTTGCATTTTACACCATGGTTTTCGAGTGACTGAATGGTTTTATACGTTTTACATATTTTATGTCACAGGCGTGAGAAATATTATTTTAAAAGTGATAAATTCAGTCACGACAATAGGGAACATGCATGAAATTTTTTCATCGCTTTTCTTAACGAAATATCAAAATACCGTAAAAACTATTCCAAAAAGTGAAATTAAAATTAAAGTCGGCCAAGAAATACGTATGATATAAGCATTTTAAACTACAAATTAGACAGCGATTTGAAAGAAAGAAAGAAAGAAAGAAAGAAAAATATATTTATTCCATAGAAAGTACACACAGACAGGACATCATTTGCATAAAATTAATATTGTTTTTTTAGGTTAATTAGGTAAATTGTCTGCAATGGGTCCAGCAATGTGTGCGCTAAGGAAAAGGCTCCGACTCAGCATGGTGTTGCAGTTCGCGAGCGGCAGAACTGCAACGCTGTTATTCTGTCAAAGCCCACAGGGAGCTCGATTTAAACATGACAACGCTTGGTAATAAATAAAAAAATCAACGATACCATAGAAAACAAATACAAGTAAATAGTTATCAGTGTCATGAAAATAAATATGTAATGATAGTAGGGATGTGTGAAGATTGAGAGAGCAAAGAGTACTCGGTGCTTCAACTACTACATGAAAATTAATAGGTAAATAAATAAAAAGGATTAAAAATATTGAGAATATGAAGAAGGCATAGGTCCCTTTATTCCCGATTCCAGTGCCTGGCTAGCCAACAACAAAAGTCGCAATTTTCGCTGGAAACTAAATTTAGAGCCACAATTTCTAAGCGGAGGTGGTAAGTCATTCCAGCATGACTGATTTGATAGAGATCTTATTTGATAGAGAGGTCCGACATAGACTGTTACGTCACAGTCTACTACGGTCATATAAACTCCATATTAAATTCTGTTTTGCTAGAAAGAGATAGAATGAAATGTTTGATGGCTTATATCTTAGGTATTTTTAAAGTTGTTTGAAAAAATATTTTTGTCTACTGTTTGTTACATGAATAATCTTTTAATAAAGCAGAAATTAAAATTCATGCATATTCCCTATTCAAGAAATCTTCGTCGATAGTGTCACCATTGGTTATTTGAATATTTAAAGATAGTGTAAATATACTTTTGCTATAACAACGAATGTAAATAAAAAAATGCATGGTACTGGTACCTAAAATACTTTTGTATGTCTCATTCGTCACGCCAAAACGGCTAAACGGATTTCAACTATTTTTGGTATAAGGGTAGCTGGGTATCCACAGATGGTTATAGGATACTTTTACCCGACCCAAGGAAAAAAGAGGGGTTAGGACTTTTTCTCCTCCGCAAACGAAGTTGCGGGCGCCTTTACGATAGCTCTAAATAATGTTATTAGTTTCATTAAGAAATTTAAAAAATTACTCTTGATTATAGAGATTTTTAAATTTTTGAAGTATTTTGGAGCAGCAATGCAATGCAAACACGGCGTACTTGACAAGTACTTCAATCAAATGTCAATAGTGTCGATGATAGGCCTTATACCGTAACATTGCGAGCCGAATTAATTTGTAAGAAAAGAAAAATGTTTTAATTTTTTATTAAAAGATAACAAATTATGTTCTTTAGCACTTGTACATATATGTAGTATCTGCCCTTACAATATATGTTCGTATGGAATATACACACTGTAAAAGAACCTATCTAAGATTGACCCCTCAGATTGTCATTTCTTTTTTGGGATCCGTACTCAAAGGGTGCCACGGAAACTTACTATTACTAAGCGTCCTGTCTGTTTACCACACAGCTCTAGCTCTTGAAGTATGATAGGTAAATACTTGAAATTTTCACAGAATGGGAATGAATTGTGGCCGTTATAACAACAAATAATAAAAATGAATAAATAAATATTACGGGGCAATTTAACACAAATCGAACTAGTCCCATGTTAAGCTCAATACGTCAGACGAAGATATATTTAATAGACATATTTACTTATATTTATAGAAAATATCCAAAAATCAGGAACAAATATTTATGCTGATCACACAAATATTTGCCCTTACCGGGATTTGAACTCAGGACCTTCAGCATCGCAGGAAACGTTACACCCGCTGAGCCAAACCGGTCGCCAAAAAACGATTATATTAGATTTATTTTTTCGTACGATGGTACGGAACTCCTTCATACAGTTTCCATTAAGAATTCTGTATTCCGTCATCTATAATTACAAACATCCATGGTTCGTTTGCCTGATAACATACTGTTGCAAAAAAAAAACCCCTGGTTGCGTAATTACAGTGTTTACTAAAAAAAAACAAATGCGCATCTTCGATCAGCGCAAAAACCATGTATTTTATGGACCAAGTTATCACCACTGCATAAACAGTTTTGCAGTTTTAAAGGGCGTTATAAAAATGTAATAGGATGTAATTTGGCGTGATATGAAGGTATATAAGGATAGAAACGAGACTTATATAGTTTCCGGATGGGGCTTAGTTCCCGACCAGGATGGGCGATTTTCTGTTTAATCGATGCAGAAATTGACAACCTTCTGAGTGCTTATGTTTTGTAGTTTACAGACTATACTTATGTGTCAATATACCTGCCTGCATTTATATAATAGGGAGATTTATTTTATCTAACTATAACTATGTTTGACGAGTTAAAAACTCCTATATAGAGTCAACTGGGGTTACTTTTATCCCCGGGGTAACATTGATCACTAATTTTCGACGTGAAACTGATAAAAGTCCGGTAAGTAGGGGTCACTTGCTAAAATGGAATGCAACGAAAACATGCCCCCTCATTGATAGTTGTAACTCTGTAACTATGTGGCATGAGTGATTCCCTTATATGTCGTTGAGTAAAGCAAAGTAGTCTTTACTCAGGGTATCTGACTGAAGCAGATTAATGACGCCTGAGCTGCGTGAGTGATGTCAATGTTTGAGTTAAAAATGTACACTTATAAAGCTCTATTCTGCGCATGACTCATTAGTAAATGTGCATATTTAGACGAAAGTGTTTGCATTGGTTGAAATTCGTAGGTAGTAATAGTAGATTTAACTTCAATTTCGATGAAAATTCCTGAAAACTTCAGCTATGGCGCTTCCTAGGCATACCCTTAAGCGTCTGAAACGAGATATGACTTTTTTATGACATGGGAGACAAACGAGCAGACGGGTCGCCTGATGGTAAGCGATCACCGTCACCCATAGACACTTGCATCACCAGAGGAGTCATAAGTGCGTTGCCGGCCTTTCAGGTGGGAGTGCGATCTTTTCTTCAAGGCTTGAAGGTTGCATCGGTCTGGAAATACTGCAGGCGGCAATTTATTCCACAGTTCAGTCGGGCGAGGCAAGAAATTTCTAAAAAGACGCACACTTGTGGACTGCCAACCATCTAAGTGGTGAGGTTGGAGATATTGTCGCGTAGGACGATGGCGGAAAGATGCAGCTAGGATCAACCCGAACAATTCCTCGGAGCACACCTCGTTATTCAAGCGATAGAAAATGCAGAGCGATGCTACATCTCTACGCAGTGCCAAGGACTCAAGCTGATCCGAAATACGCTGACAACCGACGATACGACTCGCTCTCCGTTGAATGCGGTCTAGAGGGAGAAGCTGGTACTGGGGAGCTCCAGCCCACAAAAACTTAAATACTTAAGATAAAATAGACAAGCTCAAGAAACTTCTACCATGGCCAGCTCCATTGAACGGTCCCATAATAGAAACGAGCTCGTCGAATGACTGCAAGCGCAGCAGCCACACTCGTAGCTTAAAGCTGCTGGATCAAGCCGATTATCGCAGCCCAATATCTAACCAGCCAAGACTCTTGTGACCCCAATGCAGATTAGGATTAGTCCTCCCCTCCATCAATGGACATCCTAGGTAGTAAGAGGAGGCCCAACTACTCGAGCACTTGACCTCAATCGGAGCATTGGTACATAAAGCGGACTACTGTAGGCGTTGGGAGTTCTGTATCTAATTCGGCTGATAACTGTACGACATATAGGGTGTGATAATGGAAATATTGGAACGTTTAGATAGTTACTAACCTTGTATTCATTAGAACGAAAAATAGATATAACTGGTCTTACAGTTACTTTTAAACTACACCCGGGTAGTGTCAGGTAGAAAACGACGGATTTCGAGGGCGGAGCTCTCCGTATTATTAAAAAGAAACACCGTAATACATTTACTACTTGCGTGTAGGTTAGTTTCATAGTGATCATATTTATCTTAGAACGGAATAGTAGATGTTTTGACAAGGGTCATAATGGCTTTTAACCACGTGTTAAACACTCTGCTTTTCACTTCCACTGCGAAAAAATAAAAATAAGACCTAATATTAAAATTGTATATTTAATGAAAAATTAAAAGTACAGTTTGAGCAATTCGATCAGAAATTTTGGCCAATCTGATCAGGTTGGTTTGTTTGTTTTTAATTATTTGTAAGTAGTATGTAGCTGACCGCAAGTTTTATTTTTCAGTTTCATAGAAATTTGTATGGGATTATATGGCTTTCTTTTTAACCCTAAGGGCTAAATGTGCTATTTTAGTCTCGCTTCGCGAAGCTAATATGACTTGCTTTTAGAGCAGGAGAAGTGAAAAATATATATGTGGTCTTACAGTTACTTTAATTATCCGGGTAGAGTCACCAAGTCACCCTGCTCTGTCTAATTTTGATATTCACCACTAAGATGAACGTTGGATGTGTAACACGCATTGACGTATCTCGTTAAACCAACGGCTGCGGCTGTGTAGTCGAATACAGCCCTACATAAGAAATTTGTTTCTCTGAACGCGTTCATAAGATATTAGTGTTAAGGTTGGAGAGATGGCGCTGTTATTAATGTCCATACTATATGCTTCGTAGATATATCTTCGTGGATCGCGCCGTTAAGGGTTTTCGTCTTAGAATCATGACCCTTGTAAGGCAACTGGATTTTATAATTTTATAATGATAGATGATAATGAATGATAGATAGGGATAGATGTATTAGTAGTTTGCGAAATTAAATACTAGGCTCAACAGTTACCCACCCCTGGCGGGGTTCAGGCAAGTTCAATCAACCCTCGCTTCCCGAAGCCTCCCGCAGTCGGGCGGCCGGCGCACGCGCAGCTGACGTTGTCAAGGTTAGTATCCATTTATATTCACTTTATTACAAGATTTTATTTAACTTACCGTGTTATACGTTTGTACAAATGTATGTTTGTGTGGGTAAAAAATTGCAAGGCTTTGACCCACTTCCCTGTTTTCGATTGAGCTAAAATATGGCATACTTACGTAAGCTCCGTGACGTGCAATCAAGTACCATAATAATCTAACCGTCATATACCATGAATTCAGCATCCGTATACCCTCGAGCTGATCTGTTGATGGAGCCGAAGGTGATTATAGGAACTATAAAATAAAAGTTTGTAATAACGTTATCCTACCGAGTTTGGGCCTTTTAGGAATCATCTCGATGTACTTAATTAACGGATGTTCAACGAAAAGTACAGTCTGCAATAATAAAGTCACAAAAATGCAATTTTTGACAGAAACTTAATGTTCTTATTTATCTATGATTTTTTAAAGTACTAAAAGGTGGCACTTCGCGGAGGAGAAAAAGTCACAACCCCTCTTTTTTTCTTCGGCGTAGTCGGGTAAAAAGTATCCTGTAACCGTCTGGAGATACCCAGCTAATCTTGTACCAAAAATTTTTGAAATCTGTATAGCCGAGTTTGCGTGATGAAGCCGCAAAGACAGACAAATATACAAAAAATTTAAAAAATATATTTTTCGCTTCAGTGACCTCCTAATAGTCCCCTACAATAGTTTTTTTAAATATCTTCAATGTACAGACATTTCATTTTTACAACTTTGTAATACTATAGATTAAAAATAAAAATGTCTGTAGATAAAAGATATTTCCATAATAAGTGAATCGGGCTACTTGTAGGGAAATGAAACGAGAAATATATTTGTCTATATGTGTTTTTGTATGTATTTAGATATGGTGAAAACGAGGCTTAATTGCGTATACATATGATTTATTTAATTACCTTTCGTTGGTAATTCTCGACGTTTCGGACGTCGCGTTACGTCTATGGTCTCCAACTCGAAGGAACTTGAGAGTGGGTCACATCTTGCAAGTGAAATTTTACCCACTCCCCAGTTTCCAATTGAGCTAAAATTTGGCATATTTATGTAAGTTCAGTGTCAATGCAATATTATGATACCATCCAGCTGACGTGATGATACAGCCCGAAGGTGGTCATAGGAACTCTGCAATAAAGTTTCATCTAAATCCGTCTGACAGGTACTTCGTTATTTAGTAACAAACATCCAATCATCTTAATATGCATTTGTATATTATGATGATAAATATTCAAACATCATTTGCACACTCACATTTTTAATATTCGTATGATAGGACTTTTAAGTATGCTATGTAATTTATTTATTATTGTCAATTCCATGTACTTCTTTTTTATGTTTTGAGCTATGCAATAAGTGTACCTAGTATAATCTCAAACAATCGTGAATCGTGAAACATTAATATGAAATTTTATCTTTTTTTTCTTTTAAGTGTTTTTGGGTAATTTTTTTATGACATAGAGGCAAACGAGCAGACGGGTCGCCTGATGCTAAGCGATCACCGTCGCCCATAGACACTTGCATCACCAGAGGAGTCACAAGTGCTATTTCTAAGCAATAATACCCTTTCATCCATAATTGTCTATCTAAAGGAAACAACGATAGTAGATAGTAAATGCAGCGAAAAATTGCCTCGACAATTACACTAATTTAATAATTAACAACTAGACGGGATCTATTTAATAAAATGTGTCACACAAGTGTGTCATACTGAAGGACTGAAAGCGAGTAGGTATATATTGTCTGTCTAAAAAATACCTACTTGAAATAAAGCTCTTATCTAAGTATGGATCTTTTAACGAGATATGAGGTTTTGCAGAGCAGTGGCAAATAGGTAGTCAGTTTTGGTTTTCAACAGGTGAATCAAAGTTGTCTTAATTATATACTTTCTAATGAACCGTATTCGCAAAACAGACTCCCTTGGGCTTTGTCCGCATTCCCGGGAATGTAGTATAGTCAAATTTTTAAGCCATAGTGACAATGTTCCAAATTTCATCTAAATCCTTTCGACTATTAACATTCTATTGAGTCACAAACAGCCAAACATCCAAACATCTCCACAAACTCTTGCATCTCTATTAGCGGGAAGAACATATTGTATGAAGTTCTATTTTTTGTTCTATTTTCTCTTTCTATATTCAAGCTCTAAGTATTGAATAATAACCATCTTGATTTAAAGATTTGAGATTGTTTTTTTTTTTTTAGATGCAGTGTTTCATTTGCGTTACCTACATGTTCTTCATCTGCAGCGCTTCCCCGCGTCGTGACGTCACACCACAGAAGCGCTCGCTCTTCCATGACGTCATTGAGTCCCTGAAGATCAGGGCACAGCTCCCAGAAGACACCAACCGCAATGATGAAAATAACCTAGGTCAAATTTACGAAAGATACGGATATGAAAACGAAGATATACACCTTCCTAATGATGCCGAATTTATCCCAAGAAGAAATGACAGAATCGCATTACCATCTTTGAAATATAGACTACCTAAAAACTTGGCTATTAATGAAACAGAACCTAGTGGTAAATCAAAAGATCCTGAAAAATCCAAACAAGAAGAAATTGTTATCTTTATTAACACTTCAACTGAATTACCTAAGGCAACTACGCAGAAGAATAAAAGGAAGTCAACAAGGCAACCTAATAGAGATAAAACACCAAGTTTGGGGCAAGTGATTGACGATAGAAATAAAACTCTTAAAGTGCCGATTGTGAATACAATGGCAGATCAAAGCCATATAGGGAATAAAGAATTTCACATGATCGTTACTCCCAACATCGTAGTAAATTTCCGTACGAATGAAAATTACAAAGACAGTACTATAAGATTAGAGGATGGCAAAAATATAACTAACATTATTCCTGAGATAGTACCGCAGAACGTGTTTAATATTCATCAAGAGGTTAAATTAGAGAGAGAAATAATGGATGAAAATATGAACAAGAATGAAAATGATTTGAAAAGAGTTAAACAGGATATTAAAGTCGTCGCTAGGGATATCAAACCGAGGGTGGAAGAGGATATGATGATGTGTGAAACAGGAATTTCAAATCCAGAGATTATTAATCGTAGTGGACGTAAATTTAAGAACATATTGCAGATACTTCTCTCTGTATAAGTAAACTCATACATTCATATGTTACGCTATGTGCCTTACAATGCAGAAGCAATTTTTTCGATTTGTTGATAGCACCTGAAAGACTAGACCACTTTTGAGTCCTTTAAATCCTTTTTAATGCGATAAAATATCCATTTCGTCCAACAGCACAAAACTTTGTATTTGTGACGTCGGTAAGTTAAGCTACGATCATTTGTACTTTTAACGATGTATGAGTAGAAACTTAGAAAGGTAATATTGCGCTTTAAAAATATCAGCTGAACTAAGTAGATGCCTATTTTTTAAGAGTGTAAAAATCAGTGACGATTATCTTTGTTCCCTTCTTTGTTATGTACTGTTTTAAAATCAATTTAAGTCATCTCTATTGAAACGATTATTATTAATATTTCCTTTATATAACAAATAAAAGACAAACATGCTTTAAGTTAATTATTATTCTTGTACTTAGATGTAAAAAAAAAGATAGAGTAATGTATATAGAGTAATGTAGTGTAGACATAGGTCTGTGCAATTTAATTATAGTTTAGCCTATACAGAAAAAAATGTGTAACTCAAAATAAAATAAAATAAACTTGACAACGAACTGTTTGGAATACAAAATACAACATATCTTAAACATGCTTAAATTATTCCTATTTTTTTTTATAAAGAGAACTTACTGGTTTCACAATGGTAAAATTAACTAAAATTCGCCAATTACATGATTATTTTTTTATTTTAGAGTACATTCTTTAGTGGGAGAGATTTTTGACATATAGATATATAAGACTAGTAAACCTATAATTATGTTCCTTTATAGCTTTAGTAAGTTACAATAAATTACTGACTGTATGACAAAAGATGATCTTAAGTAGTATAAGGGCTTTAAATGAAAATGATTGATGAGCATTTCTCTGTCCACAATGTTTTGGGCTCTACTTACATTCAAATAGGGTTGTCAACTGACGTAGTTTCTTCTTAAAAATAGATAGAGATAATATATAATGTAGATATATTTATCTACATTACATATTATCAGAATTAAAATATTTATTGTATTCGGGTTTTACTGAAAATATGAAATTGATTTAAAAGAGTACAAAAGCATGTCAAGTTATAAACCTACTTAATTATAATAATATTATTTTTACTTTAGATACACTTGAACTTATTTGTTTACCAAATAATTTTGAGGATTTGAATGAAAACATTCAGATCATTATCATTTAGTAAAAATACTATTTAATTTGTTTTTGTTAATTTTCGAATATCAGTACTATGATATGTGTAGAAACTGAAATGTACACAAAAATTTAGATTTTCACGAATAGAAAGGAAAATATCATCGTCATATAAGATTCGATATAACTGTGTTGATACGACTATAGTGTAAGATTGCCTTAATAATGTAGATATTAAAGGGAAAAGTTGAAAAATCGAAGAAAAATGGATTCAAGCCTATGTCTCCAACGGCTCTCCGGTCCAACACAGACCACCTACCAATTGATCCATCGAAGCCGAGCCCAAGCATCGAATTTTATAATCAATTGTTTTTTTTTTCTAGTTTCAGGGAGGCTTTCGCTTTCAGATATTGCTAGCAAACGTTTCTGCTTTAATTTAAACAATTTTAACGGATTATATCGCGTATATCATTTGAGTTCTCAACGTTTCGGAAGCTTTTCAGCTTTCCCCGTTTACTGGTTGACTGAGAAAAGATATATTTTTCTCTGTCAAAGTTGCAATACTTGCAATTTTCTGCTTTATTAAAAATATTTTGAAGTGTGAGAGGGCCTATGCACGCCTGTACGATATATTACTTAATCAGTAAAGAATCACTGGCTCATCGTCACACCCGGCACGCTAGCGCGCGTCCACCCTCTGTCACAGCTCGTTGAGTGCCGACGGCTACCTCGTCACTGGTGTACACGAGACAATACATGCATGCAATATATATAGGATACACAACCACTACAGTGCCAACCCTAGGCTAACCTAGTGACGGCATGAGAACCAATAGTCGTAACTCTCATAAACGAACTCATAACACCTTAAATCTCATTGTAGTAATCCTGCGTTTACCTGCTGCCACCTTAAGGCGCCTCGTTTTGAAAATGCCTCTTAGTCGATTTTACAACATTTTCTTTGTTATCTCGCAAATTGTAGATCGTAAAAATGCGCATTTTTAGATATTTTAAGAAAAAAAAATTAAGTCGTTTTGGAGTAATAGTAAAATAACTGCAATTTACAGTTTTTAGGGTTCTTTGCCAAAAAGGGACCCTTATTACTCTATCTATTCGTCAGCCATAATTATATCTGAGGATCTACTTCTGTTATCTATTTAAAAATTGTGTCAACATGGCTAACTCAAGCGTAACCAGTGTATTGCAATTGGAAAATGAAAAACGACAAGTTTTTTTTCTCTTTTCTACGAAAATTAAGTCTACTATTTAAGTCAAGTAGGGTATCATAAAAAAAGGCTTGCTGATTATAGTGTATTTTTCTTTAATTAACTTGTAAGATTATGTAAAAAATCATAGTTTTTTGTTTTAGTTCTTAATTATTATTTTTTATTGGCGAGACAAAAAAATATTTTCTACTAAAAATATCATATGATATGAAAGGACTTGCATATTATGGAGTTTCTTTTTAATTGGCTATAGTAAAATATTAAAAAAAAAAAACAGTTTACTTCTACTACAAATTACTTGTTTTAGTTGTTAATTATCATTTTTCATTTGCGAGATATAAAAAAACCAGTGCCTTGAGCCAGACCGGGGCAGCACGCTCTACCATCTGAGCTAATCGTCCATACCAGGCTCTCTCTGGCTTAAGGCACTGGTTCAAGTCCAGTATCGTCGATTTTATTTTTCATTTGTTACTGATCTTTGTTTATAATAATAACGCTAGTGGAGTGATCCAATAATAAATTGCAAAAATTTTGATTATTATCATGATATTTGTAAAAAACAAAAAGTATTGTAAAGTCACCTTTAAAAAGTATATAATTTGGAAATTATGCGCCTTAACTGTGTTACCGTACCGTTACTGTCCTACTGGGCCTACGCTAGCTTATACGTGAAACTTATCGTCTTTAAAATAACATCTAACTTCGTTTGGCTTAAAGTTTTCCGACCATAATGTCTGAAACGGATTTTATTGCATACTAAATGCGGTTTGGGCAATAACCGCATCTAGGAACGGTTTTGGATATGACACCTACTCGATATTAACGGGTAAACACGACTTTTTTACTTGATTGCGCGACATTAAAGACCGGGTTATGACGCGAGTCTATCCATGTGTTTACAATTTGTTTTATTTCCTAGAATTTTCACAACGACTGCATGGATTTTGATGTTCGAGTATCGTTTCCGATAATTTCCGGTATCTTATTAGATTTAGTCAGACCTGTAATTGGTTAGTAAAGTTTTATTCTGATAAAATACAAAATAGCTAACGTAAAATCAAAAAATATCAGTGTGAAAAACAAATCGCATACGCAGTTGGATAACAAAATGGAGCCGGGGGCATGTAACAATGATGTTCGATTTGATGCTTCACGTATATGGCTTCAATGGCATTTTGTGATTTAGTGATCTAAATCCATTTCCAATACCTTACTATTCGTACTATTCATCTGTCTAGATACATCGGGACGAACTAAAGGTTGATTATAGCGAAGTTTTCGGATAGACCCATGGACGATCATGGGTGTATCCGAAAACATCGCTACGTACAAAGCTCTACGAAATGTATGTTCCAGGATTAGACGAATCCCGGAAAGGGCAAATATTTGTGTGGTAAGCAATAAATATTTGTTCCTGGGTCTTGGATGATTTCTATGTATTTAAGTATATATTTAAGTACTAGCTGTGCCCGCGGCTCCGCCCGCGTGGAATTCGGTCTGTGTCAGTAAGCAGCTAATTCACCCCTCTCCCCTGGAGTAGAAACTTGAAGTAAAGTCAAGATAAAATGTTAAACAAACACCACTAAATAAAACTACACTCCAAAATCAATAGTTTTTCGCACTTATTTACATTTTTGACGTGATTTATAAGACATAGAGTATATACTTAGAGATGTATATCGGACGATACAGTACCACTTTTCTATTTTTACGTCCTTGACTGTAGTAGTATCTAAATCAAGTCCATGGCAAATATCACCCAATTTGGTCCTCCAGTCAAATCAGTCTAAGCATGAAAAGGTAAGAAATATACAGTAATAGTCATGTTTATGTATGCACAACTAAATTTGTACATATAATTATATCTACAGTTACATACTCCAAAAGTAGGTATGTAAAGTATATTTACATAACATTGACATTTTACAATATTTTTTTGTACACCACATTGTGAGTCTTCCCGGTGGGCATCAGCACGAACAGCTCCGTGCATCTGGTGACGCGCGACCACACCACGTAGAGCTACCCGTGCGAGAAGCAGCCTGTGCGCAGGTCCACGCCGGCGGCGCGCAGCGTCTGCCCCTGCGACTTGTTGATGGTCATGGCGAATCAGACGCTCACGGGGAACTGTAGGCGCTTGAAGCGGAGCGGGAAGTTGCTCGGAATGAGGGGGGTGCAGGGGATGAACACGGCTTCTCCGGCACCGCACCTCATCGGGATTTGCGCCTCGATGAGGTTTCGCTGCAACTGCACTACTTTTAGCCTGGTTCCGTTGCATAACTTTGGAGGTAAAAAATTAATCGGAACTCCAATTTTCAGGGTTAATGTGTGTGCTGGGAGTCTTGAAACGCTCAATGAGTTTAGGAACTCCATCAAGTATGTTGTGACGAAGTGTTCATCCAAGACAGTGTTAATGGAATTATATACTGCCTGTTCACCTTCCATTTCCGCCAATATCCGCGCATTAACGGCTCTCTCACAAACCGAAGAGTTCTCACGTCGCGTCACCTGGCTCAGGTCTCCGTATACGCTCCGAATGTGGTGTTCAACGGACAGAACGATCTTGCATTACGTCTCTGTTAAACGAATCAGGCCGTTGGTTTCCTCCAGAAGTCCTTCTCCAACCTTAAGCAGTACCTGGGCAAATTCTTGCACATGTGAGACTCCTCCTTGTTGATACTGCTGAGCCACTTATCTCGTATTTTGTTGTATTATTAAATCAATTATATTCAATTAAATTTCTTGATATCCGTACCCCCTCTTCTAAACTTAGAGTTAATTTGGCAAAATGCCAAGGCATTAATTTTAGCGCTACCTGTTAGTTTAGCAAGGTACTCAATAGTAGTCGTAGGCTCGTGTAGATATATTTGAGAAAAGTTTGCACCTTCTTCCTAAGTAGCGCCATAAGATTCAGGAGCAAACTTAATTCAATCAAGTGTAGTGGCCTTTATTTTTATAGTTTATAGCCTATAACCTGGCCGGGAATTTTCTCAACAGATTAGTTTGCATCAAAATCTGCTCAGCGGTTTTCACGTGATGCGCGTACAAATAAACAGACAAAAATTCTAAAAACTGTCGGAACGTGTTCTGTTATCGATTCTTAGTATCCCCGGCCAACTTTTTTTCGAATATCTTCCATGTACCTACAGACTTTCGAGCCTCTTCAGCTTTATGATATGTATAGATAGATAGAATATAGAAGATAGATAGATTAAGGAGTAAAATGAAATGTCTATGTACATTAAACGTATATAGATAATGATGGCGCGGGGACGAAGGACCACCCGAAAACTCGGTTTATATGGACCGTAGGGACGAAGGTGCCTCTACAAAACCTAAAGGCCATGAAAACGGCGGCACGTTATCCACTTTTATGACGACCACTGTGCCAACATGAATAGGTATCGATGGGACAGACCATTTGCTCGCGATTGCAGCTGGTGCAAATATTCAGCACTCCATCGCTTCCAGAAAGACTGTACTATCTTATCAAGAAGAATATATCGGTTAAGCAGATTGACTTCCCCGGCTAGTGGCGCAGGTTAAGACAATAGCGGTGCGGTGTTGAGAAAATGAGCGGATTTGATTTGATTTAATGCCCGCGAAGACGCCCCAAGCCTTAGGCGACAGTTTTCCTATAAGATACTACAGTCTCTCGTCATCTGTTAGCCACAGGTTGTCGTGCAACCTTGATTTAACACTGGCCCAAAATAGCGGCCAGTTACGAATGTCTCCATCAAAGGACATCAGTCCCATCGCTGGCAAAGCGGGTTTAGGCCTCTCCACCTTCGCAGACAGTGATGAGGTTTGCACGGCGGCTGATTCCAGCCGTTTAATCACTCTCCTAATACGACAATACAGGTCTTCAAATGCAATGATAGGCTGGTAGTTCGGCGCGGCACCTGTCTTGCCTTTCAGCAGAGTGCGATTGTGTTCATTAACCACGTCCTTGAACTCAGTGCGAATGTCTTCTATTGTGTCAACAGCATTGAGGAAATTCTCTTTACTGGCCCCATCAGTATCGACAGCTAAAGATTTACTGTATATGGTTGGCACGAGTTCAAAGAGCGTGTTTCGCCTCGCCACAAGCATCGACAACTCGTCTTCAAAATACTCGCTGTCAATACTTTCGGTTTTTATATTTGGTTTATCCATAGTGCAAAATGGTTATATTAATGTGCGTTGATATATACGAGTACGGAAATATATATATAGTCTATTCCTACGAATAGGAATAAACACGCTTACATTTATTTACTTACTTAAATTGCGGGAGCGGTTATATTGATATAATTTAAGTACGTAATATGTAAGGGTGGGCGGGGGAAGAAAGACGGAGGGGAGAATTAATGATATGAGGTGCGGAGGAAGGAAGAATCCGGTTCGAAGGACCAGAAATGATGGCGCGGGGATGAAGGACCACCCGAAAACTCGGGTTATATGGACCGTAGGGACGAAGGTCCCTATGGGTCCTGGCGAAAATGAGTATGTAAAATGAGGCACGCCTTACCTTTTATCAAGACTTCGAGGATTAGGCGGCCGCCTTTGGTGGTTCACTTTCTTCTTCCACTTAACTCACAGTCTATTATTTTGTTAATTAAATTTTAATTGCGGTTTTTTATTCCTAGCCGTCTCTTCCATTATGTCAGTTCAGACAGATACTTCTTTTCTTTTTCAAACCTATTATTTTTATTTTGGCAGGCTTGCGGGTGATATAATGTATATGAAAAGGAGGTTTTATGAATGAGGGTGCGAGCGAGATGAATGAAAGGACGGCGATAACAGAAAATCTACTACTGCAATATAGAAAATCTAAAAAATAAGTGATATGGAGTATTTGAAGGTCACTAATTCAATTTTATTTTCGGTATGTTTGAATGTATGTGTCGATGTAGCTTCATCGCGCCAAAACGGCCAAACATATTTCAACTATTTTTGGTACACGGGTAGCTGGGCATCCCCAGATAATTATAGGACACTTTTTATTCGATTACGCTGAAGAAAAAAGAGGGTTACGTTTTTTTCCTCCGCTGACGAAGTTGCCTTCTACAAATTTCATCTCTGTGCGCACGAAGTCGTGGCCAACAGCTAGTGGAATTATATACTGCCTGTTCACCTTTATTTTCGCCAATATCCGCGCATTAACTGCCGCTGCCTGTTCAATTTTCGGCGTGAGTATGGCTCTCTCACAAACCGAAGAGCTCTCACGTCACGTCACCTGGCTCAGGTTTCCTTATAAGCTCCGAATGTGGTCTTCAACGGACGTTGGTTTCCTCCAGAAGTCCTTATCCAACCTGAAGCAGTATCTGGGCGAATTCTTGCACATGTGAGCCTATTCCTTGTTGATACCACCGAGCCACTTATCTCGTATTTTGTTCTATTATTAAATCAATTATGCAATTAAATTTGTTAATATCCGTACCCCCTCTTCTAAACTTAGAGAGAAATTTGGCAAAAAGGTATTAATTTTAGCGCCACCTGTTAGTTTCGATACTCGTAGGCTCGTAACATATGTTTGAGAAAAGTTTGCATCTCCTTCTTAAGTAGCGCCGTACGATTCAGGTGCAAACTTAATCCAATCAAGTGTAGTGGCTGCCCCCCCTTTTAAGGGTTAAATTTTTATAGCCTATAACCTGGCCGGAGATTTTCTCGACAGACTAGCACAATTTGAATCAATATCTGCTCAGCTGTTGTCACGTGATGCGCGTACAAATAAACAGACAAACAGACAAAAATTCTAAAAACTGTTGGAACGTGTTCTGTTATCGATTTTAAGTATCCCCGGCCAATTTTTTTTCGAATATCTTCCAAGTACAGACTTTTGACCCTCTTCAGCTTTATTATATATATAGATAAAATGCCGTGCTGCTATTGGCTTATTTAGCTACAGGATATATAATACGAGTATTGCTTAGTTTGGGACGAAATTGATTTGTTTCAAGATGTCCTTATGTAAGTTATTTTTATACGTGCAGTTTTAAATATATAAGTACATAAGTATTAGAAAACAGTATAGCAGTAACAGGTAAGTAGTACAATTGACTTGATTCTCGAATTTCATTAAGAGTATTAAGACATGTTTTTCAAATACCTTTAGAGTGTATGCAAGCCATATTCAATTCGTTTAATTTCATCATCATCATGTTTTATGCCCATATTTAACGAATTTTTGTGTTACGATTGTATATGTATATCTAAATTTTTTTCCAGCCAGGTAGGTCTAACTTTAAGGAAGAGGTCGTCGAATCCGACTCGTTTGGGTAGCGTATTCAGCAGCTCAGCATTCGTCCTTATTTATATAAGGACTTTGGAAGGTTGCGCAATTTGTTTTCATCCAATATCCCGCAGTGTCTCAAGTCAAGACGAAAGTCTTTGGCCAGTGTTTGATGCCAGTAATGTCTTACGGCACAATGGGCCTTATAAGAAAAGGGTGTCCAAATGCCTAAAATTTCATTGCGAGATCGAATTAGCGATGAAGACATCTGTTTAATTTATTATATTTCTGAATTCGGAACCCTAAAGGGTTTCGATAGATAATATTTCGTTTGATGGTACGAAACCCTCAGTACACGAGTGCGTCTCGCACTTGACCGTTATTTTAACCATTAATTTTCTTACTTAAACGACAAGGCGCTAACGGCACATCTATTCGCCAATTTGTTTTTCGAAAGATCAATGATAGCTTTTTGCACTTAAGATAACCTTTTAAAACCCACCCACAAAAACTGTTTCGTATAATTAAGTTATTAGTGTACATTATAATTAAGATGTGTAAGATAATGTTTATCTGGTCCCGGTAAATCAATGTTCGACAGCATTAAGAGCTTAAACAAACGGTACACTATACTCCGTAAAAAAAATGCTAAGTCAAAAGCGAATGTTTTTGTTAAAGACAGCAAACTATATACGTAGGCAAGAGTGAAAAAACAAACTTGTTAAAGTCACGCATAAAAAATACCAATAAAAATACTTAATTGTATGAGACGAAGTGTGGGGAGGCCCAACAAGATGGACCAATGATCTGATGAAGATCGGGGATGGTTGTGGTGATCCTTTGGGGAGGCCTTTGGCCCGAAGTCTTTGGGCTAATATGATGATGATAATAGTGAAAAATTTAAATTTCATGACGGTTCAAACAATTACGCAAAAGAGCCCTAAAATACACTTCTAATGTGTAATTTAATTACGATTTTTAATTTATCTAAATTTTAGGTGAAATGTACAAAATGATAATTCAAAACGTTACTTTCCGAGTGTACTAATAATAAAAAAAATTGACCACCAATATAAAAACAATCGGTTGGCTATATGTATTGAGAAGTCGATTTATTTTAAATGATTTCGACTTTGTTATCTTACCAAAAGCTGATCGTAATCATTAGTGGACTCAGCCGGTCTAGCACAACTCACCGCGACTACGCTTTTTGCGCGAAATAGTATCATCAGTCTTTCTCGCATTGTATTGACAGGAAAAAAACAGACAATCTTTGTCACGTAAAATTCGCGTATCACGTTGTGCTAGAGGTGCAGAGAATATTATTTTGTACCACGTCGAAAATTTCACCATTTATAATGCAAATAATGGTTGAAATCCGTTGAGCCGTTTTAATATATCAAATGCGCTCTGGAAATATAATAATATATATAATAATCTGGAAAATAGGGGCAGAGGTATCTTTCAGGTAGTCGTACTTCTTTTCAAACCTTGTATTTAATCTCCATCGGGTCTGACTGTGAATTAGGTTGAAACACTGTGACGCGTAACTGTTAATACTTACAATACATATAAACAGATAAGACAAAAGTAAAACGGTTGTGATACACAAGGTAATTATTGCAGCTCATCTCTTGAATTTTAAACGCCAAAGAAGGAACTGTTTGTGATTCTGGGAACGGCGTTCTCGAAATTAAGACGGCCATAACTAGGTTAAGGTTTTATAGGCTCTTAATGCCTTTCAGTTTTGAGTGGCAGAACAATGCAATCAACATCCTTGCAACAAGGTTTGTGGCCCTCACGTACTATCAGCTCTCTAGGAAGATGATTCGTTAAGATATTAAACAAATGTATGTTTCTAGATAAATTCTAAGAGAGAACTTTCCACCACAGCACTTGTTTGGACTTCTTGACAATCTGTGGGCATATATGTATGTGGGTGTGTTCCTATATGTGGGCATGTATGTATGTATATTTCTTTGGCACGTTCTGCATCTTATAAGGCTTGATAGATTTTAAGCATTTTCACTAAAATGTGTACCCCCGCTTGTTGTCTCAGATTATACACTATGATGCCCTGGCTGACTCCTGAACGAGTATGGTACGGCTTTGAAACAAAGTATCCGTGCTGCACGTAGATAGCCTGTCGCGTAGTTAGCAAAGAACCTGGGCAGCATTGGTGAAAGACCAACGCTGCACAAGCACAAGATGCTCAGAGGAACATCGTTATCTACCCGATCAAATGCTTTTTAAAAGTCGAAGTATAACACGTTAACGTGAATTCCGTTATCCAAATGATCTGAAATAAATTCAACCAGGGTTGAAAGGTTTGTCTCTATAGAACGACGAGACCCAAACCATGCTAAGTTATTTATACAAGTTATGGTAAAACTTACGTACGTTTTCAGAGTTCTGATTATATTTATGATTGTTTTAATTATATCGTCTCGTAACACAAAACGCTACGTACGAGTACAGTCGAGGTTCAGCTTTTTTTTTGCGTACCGTAGACCGCTCCAAGGACAGGAGGGTCCAAATGAGAAAACGGAATACAGGAAAAGCCATCATAATAAAAACCTTTTCTCTCAGCGCTCTCAATATATCATAGAGAAGCAAAATAACTTTGATACATGCGATTCCAGGGTAATTTATCATCACTTGGCATGTGGTAAAGTTGAACTAACTCGCAAACTGTTATTTTGTATCTAATTATTAACCTGCTTGATATAAAGCTCGCATCTCAGTATCGATGTCGTACCAGTAGGTTATTTATGTCAGCAGCAGGCGTTATAAAAAAAAATAACTAGATCGCCAGATATTACTAGCAGTTGCGAGTCTGCAAATAGTGTAAAGCCTGTCAAGAAGATATTAAATTGATATAGTTGATATATAAATAAATTTATACCAATAAAACTGTAATGACTATAATTTTGTTCAAGATAGTGATCAAAGCTTATATCATCAAATTGTTTTTATTGTGTCGCTTACTCAACGATTTGAAGTGAATGAACTTTCAAGTCGTAAATTTCAAGTAGCTTTAGCTATAATAATAAAATAGTCAATAAATACAATTAGTACTAAGGCTAGTTAAGCAATAAAATTATAATTGAAAATGCCTGTTTATTTTACGGAGTTACGGTTCGAGAAAAAACAACCTACAATCTTCTGATGAACTTTTTTTACCAAATACTGCGAAGCAAATATAATTACAGTGTTTAACTCTTGTATATTCAGGCTTAGATCCAGATATGTTCCATTCTTAGTGCATTAAACAACTAGACATGGCATACGGATGCATTTTCCTCAGTCACGAGCACCACCGCACCGCTCGCCATCGGCAGGGTATTCCTCCTCATAACTTGGAACCAAAATTGTCGCGCGCGGTATCAAACGGAATTTTCTATAGCACGCACTCCCAATGTGGAATGAGCTCATCAGCAGGTGACTGCTTTACATCAGGCAGGCCGTACGCTTGTTTGCCGCCTTAAGGTGCGTCCACATTTGTATCATTTGCCCGATCAGACGCGTTTCGACGTTGCGCCGATCCGATCGCTCGAAATCCACTTTGATACGCGTATCACACACTTAGATCGGACAAGCAAGGCAATGATCGCCGCGCTGACAGTGAGCGTCCAAGCAGCGCGATACGCAGTCATGCCACGGCACGGTGGTCGGATACGAGCCAATGATACAAGTGTGGACGCACCTTTAGCAGTATAAAAAGCCTAAGTATAATTATTATGACAAAATGTCAAGTCAATTTATATGATGCATTGACAATGTGTCTATGTTTTTTCGTTTGTAGGTTATTGTTTATTGTGCGTGTTTGTAGCAATAAAAGTATTTCTATATTGCATGAAAAAGTTGTTAGGTAATGATACGGCTTGGTACCTAGTGGTTAAATGCTGAAGGTTCAGTAAATAAATAAAAAAACCATTACGGTTATTAAAATGTATCATAACACACAACCACCCATTCTACTTATTTGTCTTAGTCAATTATTTACTTAGTGTTGACGCTGCAAAGGTCGTGACCACGAGAAGACTGCTTTAACAAGCAGTCTTCTCGTGGCCAATGAACAATGAATAATTAGTGTGAATCATTCATTCGTTAATAAACTTCAATAGTTCGTGTGTGTATATTTCAGATGTACGAGTACCTATTAAGTAGGTACGCATTCATAGAAAGAAAATCCTGTCTAATGAAATTCTAAAATTAACAAACACACACACGCACATATATAAGAATTGCTCGTTTAAAGTAATAAGATATATCCTTTATATTGGTGTACTGTACACTTTTTATTAATTACACCTGCATGACAAAGCTGATGCCAATCATTCATTTGAAAGTTAGTAATTTGACTTGGAAACTTTAACCACAAAAACAACGGAGTTTACTCCCAAAAAGCAGGTTAAATGTTTGATCTGTAATGGAGAAAAAAAACTTTTTAAAAAAAACTTTACTTAAGTTATTTATGGGACCACTGTGAAGAGAGACCATATTCGATATCTATATTATTAATCGCTTCGCCTATCCTCGCGATATTTATAAAGTTGTAAAATAGCAATGTCTGTTATAAAACAGACAATTCATTTTTACAACTTTATAAATAGTATAGATAACATAGATCCATACAAGCAGGTGATCAGTACATCGATGAAAAACTTCCGCCAAATCTAGAAAAAGCTGATAATAGGCATCTTAGCTTTATATCGGCTTAATCGATTATCTTTAAGCATAGCTAATAACATTTCTCGATGAATTTGCCTTTAAAATACAAGAAACTAAATCAAAATTGGGCCACCCGCTAAAAAGTTATGATGCCATAGACAGGAACACATACAGCACAGGTCAAACGCCAAATAAATAAAACTAAAAAAGCGGCCAAGTGCGAGTCGGACACGCCCATGAAGAGTTCCGCAGCCGTTTATACAAAAAAATGCACTACAGATGAAAAAATACGATATGAAAAAAAAAGCACTAATTGAAAACAATTTTTGTTGGAAGTATTTATTAAGCATTATATTTGTAAATTTTTTCATATTTTTTTAACATTCCGTTTAGAAAATAGAGGGGAGGGGACACAATTTTTGCTACTTTCGTAGCAAATATTTCGGAAAATATTCACTAAATCAAAAATGTTTTTTAAACATCATAGTGTTTTTAAAAGTACTGTCGAAATATGTGCCACACATTGATATTTGCTGAAATACATTTTTTTCAGTTTCGGTTACATGTATCGAGTGCCCCCCTTAGAAATATATATATTTTTTTAATTTAACTATCAAACTAAGTAGCGGTTTACACACGACACCTATGCTCCAAATTTCATCAATGTACATCTTATAGTTTTTGAGTAAAATGCCTGTGACATACGGACGGACAGACAGACAGACAGACAGACAGACAAACATGATGAATCTATAAGGGTTCCGTTTTTGCCATTTCGGCTACGGAACCCTAAAAACCGGCTAAGTGCGAGTTGGCTTCGGGTACAGGGCCCACAGAGGGCCCATAAAGTCGAAAACAGACGTGATCATTTGTAGACCTTGTCGTAAAGCAACACAGATCATAAGTACTTCATCTTCACATCACTTATTTAAGCTCGTCTTCTAACTTTACCAAGTGTTACCACCACACAATTATTAAAAAAAACTTGATTGCTTACCAAATAATGCGAATTATTGTTTTGATTTATTCAATTCTTTAAAATTAGGATAACAGGAGGAATCTAGGCTAGCCTTAAATTCGTACTTAGGCGCGGACACTTAATAAATACCCACTGCACTTTAAAAAATATAATTAAAAACCACTGCTTTTAAGTGTTTATTTTCGAATGCCTATAGTATTGATAGATTCTAATATACATATAAAGTTTAATGAGGTCATATATAGGCATATAATATGTTCGGAACATTTTATAAAAATACAATATCTTCCGAATTAAGCGTAATGCGATGTAAAAATTGTAAAAGCTATTAATTAGCAACGTGGTCCGACTTTCACATATACACCCCAGCTGTACTACAATAACTCGAATTATATTCACTTTTCTTATAAAAACAGAAGCTCTTTTCCACGGCTTTGCCGGCGTTCCCGGTCGTTATAGTGGTTTTTTGTTAGTTTTCATATTTGACACTTGCTTATTGATATTTGCAGAGATGAGGAGATAATTATTTAGCAAATTTAGCGATTATGAATTACCTATGTAAAGTTGATAGAAACGATTTTACTGTCAATAATTGACAAAATCACTATCATATTTGTAAATTGTTACGATACATTATAAACGGTAAAGATACGTTACTTGTTTTTTTACTGTTTTTCGTAAAAGGATTTTTTTTTATGTTCTAAATTTATCGATTTGATTGATTTCTATCAACTTAAATGTCACTTGAATCAAAAGAAAGATGTAGTCACAACGCTGGTTTAAACAAAGACATACCTAATTGTGTGGTGATTTATTATTATAAAATACTCCAAGACCATGAAAAAAAAACCATTAAGCAGCTTAATTGTATAAATAAAACTCGGAAAGATCTAATATTTATTGCTTGTTTGTTATAAATTTCAATGGATCATGCATATTTACGTTTTATTAGTGTTGTGATATATCAAATATATCACAAAAATCGTTTCAGTCGTTTGAAGATCATCATCTTTTTGTCACAACGATTATAGGTACATACTTGTGTATGGAGTGTTGATTTATTGGTGTCTGTATCATTTCCGCCGTCGCGGAATCGAGCAAAAATCGATACACTAACTGTGCTAGCAACTCGACGGAACACTTTCTCGTCGGACCCGTGGTACGGGCCGCGCGGCTCCCAGCAAAAGCTGCCGCGAAGCCTCCGAGATCCACATTCGCGAGTGGACTGCGCAAGAGTGGACACGGGGACCGATTTCACGCACATTTTCATCAATAACTTTTAATACAATGGGCCAATACTCATGGATCGTATTGTCGGTAAGTAAATTTTAATAACTCCTTATATTTACAAAGATTTACTCTTTTTACATACATACTTTTTGTATGATTCTTGTTCAAGTTCATTGGCGTACGGACTTGTTTTTTTAATGTTTTGTTTGTGTAGGGATTCCGACCTTATGGTGACACGGTTAAATTGTTTTCTCAGATTTTCTTTGTTTAATGTTTGTTTTAGAGTAAATTTAACTTTTGTGCATTTACATCCGCTTAAAAGTACCTAATAGGTACACATACAATTATTATTTGAATTGTTTTCTTTACATATACATTTTATTAAGCCAAAAATAAGTTAATAGCTCCATGGAAATGGTTATAATGATTAATTAAAATATAGCCTCTGACTTTGGGAACTTTTGGAAACTCTAAAGAGGTTTTTTTTTCTTAGTTAGAACTTAGAATATTTAAGACGCTAAAGTTAAAAAAATGTAAAACTCTTGAACTGGGTCTTAAAATGTACTTGGGTAAAATATTTATTTCATTTATTGATTCTTCAATTTTTCGGTTTAACTTATTGGTCTTTAGTATTTTATTTTTGAAATATCTATAGTCCATAGCAAAGGTATATTTTGTATCGAAATTCCGTGCAATTAAATCTATAACATGCAGATGTATATTTTTATATTCCAAATCATTAGCTTACTATTTCGTTATTATAAATGCATCTATTTCATCAATAAAATTATCTGTATCTATCAACATGTACATTTTAGAAAAATACGTATGTTTTGGTTTAAAATGTAACGATTTTGACCACCGGTCTAGATTAGCAGTAGCCCCCTGTATGCGAAGCTGGCGGTCCTGGGTTTAAATCCCTGTAAGAAAACATTTGTGTGATGAGCAAAAAATATTAGTATACATATATACTGGAAGGTGGGCAGCTTCGTTTGTGGAGGAGAAAAGTCATAACACCTCATTTTTTAGGAGTGATCGGGTAAAAAGTATCCTATAACCATCGCCGGATACCTAGCTAAGCTATCCGTGTACCAGAAATAGTTGAAATAAGCTTAGCCGATTTGGCGTGATGAAGCCACAACGACATATACAAAAACACAAAAAAAGAAAATAAAATATTTTTCGATTCAGTGACCTCCAAATAGTCCGTTACAATAAAAAAATTTTAACTATTTCGATATGCAGACATTTTATTTTTTTACTACTTTATAATAGTAAAGAAGTATATATCTATTAATATTACCATGGGCTGCTTCAATTTGTGTAAAGTTATCCAATAATATTTATTTATTTATGACACTTTAATATTTTCTTACTAAGGTGATAGAACTCTCCTCTGTTTATTTACTTGAACCAGTTTTATCGAGTACAGCGAAAACAAAAAATACGGTCAAGTGTGCGCTAGTATGAGACCATTTCCATCTTCGTGTAAACGTCTTCATTATCTATTCGCTGGGTGCAAAGTACTAGGTGGGGTAATATAATCGATCGCAGCGCTCATAGTGGCCAAAAGTAAAACTAATGTTGGCGCTGTCGTCTGTCATATCTCAAAGTAATCTGTTTAGTCTACTTGGTTACCTAATTTGAAGAAACCCGGTCTTTCAAATAATACTCATTTCGATCTGAAAACGATACCTATTTAATTTATCACTAGCGATACAGGAACAATTATATATGTTTATTATTATTGAATGAAACCATTAAAGTAGCTTTAGCTTCCTGTTTTACAGTAAAACTACAACTAAAAATTAAGTAAACAAACCCTGATATATTCAAAATAAAACGTACTTTTTTAATCAATCTTACTTACCCCATTTGATTTGAAGGTCGAAAATTGATTTCACAACCCTTTCTCCACCCAAATTTAGGTATCACAGTAATTTTGGATAGATAATTCTGATCAGATCAGATAAATTAATAGATAATTTTGGATTATGATATTATTTTGTCACAACGTCGCGATTAAATGTCAGACCCTCTGACGGTCATGTCATGTCATAATTTAATTTGAACGGCAGTTAGAAAACTGTTACCATCATCGGTGTGCTAGGCGGCAGGTTAGTCAGAGCCAACAAAGTTGTGGACGCTAGGTGGAGCTGAACTCGTGCACGGAGCCACCATAAAGTAGGATTTTGACAGTCACTCACTACACTCAGTAGCAATGAGATTTTGTACACTTTGTATGAAATTTCTACACTATAACCGTTTCTTTGCTCAGAATCTTCGTCCCTGATATTTATTATGAATTAAATACTTAAGCAAATTTTCCAGCTTTTTCGAATTGGTTAGCACGATCTTCATCAAACATAGCATGGTAACACTTAATCCAATAAGAAAAGCTTCAGGTCAAGTCAATCATGTTTTTGAAAGTTACATCGCTACAGAGAGTGTAGTGATTTAGTGAAAAAAATTGCTTTTAGTTTCAGTTTATACTTTGACTATCAGCTGTACAGGTACGTATATAACTTCTCTACCTTACAATATTTATACATGTGTGGTGTGGCAGTGCCATTATATTCAAGACTCTATATAAACTCACGTTTTAATTATGAATACATTACAGAACTTATGTTTGCGGAGTAAGGTTCAAACTTGTATGCATATGTTCAGACGTGTCCGAACTTTATTACTTTCATATGTAGAGCACGCATCCATACAATCTTTGCTAATATTTACTTTGAACTACTTTTTTATGCAAATCTCATGTTACATTTAATACGAAACCTCGCTCCGTTAAACTCATTTTCCATCAGCTTCCATTTTGCTCAAAGTGAGGTTCATTAACTCTTGCTAATTAACATAAGTTGACCTCGTGTTTACGTCATAATGATCTTATGTCTTAACTGAATAACAGTACCGATAATCAGGCATATTATATGCCGCATATACGTTTAGGAATTATAATTTGTCCGTAGGATTGCACGATTGAAATGGCAATGGGCGGGCCATGTAGCTCGGAGAGCGATTGTCGTTGAGCAGTAAAGTCCTGAAGTGGCGACCACGCATAGGAAAGCGCAGCGTAGGACGGCCCCCGACAAGGTGGACGAATGACCTCGCCAGGATTATGGGGAGTCAGTGGATGCGGTTTGCGCAGGATCGCACTCTGTGGCGAGTTAGAGGGTGGCCTATGTTTAAAAGTGGCTGATAGATAAGTTATATAGGTTAGATTTGGCCATCTGTAATATTTGTACTGATTTATTATTGCGGATATCAAACAAAAATGGACTATCAAATAGGCGTTTAAATGTTAACGGGCTACTTAATTTCATCTGTGTGCATGTTGGCAATTGCTTAGAGCATTTTCGGATATCAGCAGTAATTACGAGTGTAATCGTGGATGACGGACGGACGTCCGCTTATGCACTTGCAACGACACATATAAACATACAAAAAATAAAACGATTCAGTGTCGGCAGTTTCTTACTATTTTAATATTGTTCCCATTTTCAAAAGACAAAACACACTAGGAAATTCAAAGTTGAATGTGAGTATATGTTTTACTTAATATTTTTGGAGGACCGGCTTTGAGATTGTTTTTATCGTTGAATAAACTATATCTATTAAAACTTGAATAATAACAACTACCGCCAATGAAGGAAAATTGGACAAAAACATTTAATATGTATATATTTTACAGCGAATATATTGATTGAACTTGATTGTTACGCATTCTTAATTAACAAAACAGTTATTATAAATATATCTCTATAAATATATCTCTATAAATATCTAAAACCAGATATTGATTCAGATTTATTCATAATCATAACTTGATTTTAATTGTCGTCTCTATTATTCAAAGTTATTTGGCATATACAACATATAATTTGCTCTGAATGTTAACGAACCCGACTCATTCTAAATTGTATGACAGGATGTTCAAACGAGGAAAATGTCCAAGTTCGTTGACACAAAACATAACTGTAATGTATGTTTTATAATATTTTATTGATATTATAAGATTTGAATTGAATACGATTTTCGACGCCAACTGGGCGTCCAATACAATTCGTGACAATAAAATATAATTTGTGTGTATTCGCGCAGTGGTGTGAAAATGTTAATAACATTATTTGTCTATACTATTATAAAGTTGTAAAAATGAAATGTTTGTAGGTACATTGAAGATTAAAAAAAAATAGTAACAAACTATTTGGACATCACTGAATCGAAAAATATTTATTTTTTTGCATGTTTGTATGTATAACTATGTGTTCTTTTGACTTGCTCATGGTAAATCGGCTACTTAAACGGATTTCAAGTATTTCAACTATTTTTAGTACACGGGCAGCTGTGTAGCCACAGATGGTAATAGAATACTTTTTACCCGATTACGCTGAAGAAAATGGGATTATGACTTTTTCTCCAAATCTTGTATTAAAATGTATTTTTGTGAATTATCAAACTGAATAACAAAAAGTTTGATATTAAATGTATTCACTAACTCGGAATAAAAAAAACCCGTAGTATTAAATAGGAAAATGTCAAATCTGGCTTTTAGTTTTTCATTTGTTTCTTATCCTTTCAAAGAACTAGTACTATGATTTTGTCGCATTCTCGGGTTCTCATATCATAACAGAAGCGTAAACGTTTTTAACACGCTTTTATTAGGTCGACTAACTAATTTAACTATCTTCCAAGGATCGTAGCGTCATGAAGATTGGCAGCTATATGTAGTTCTGATGACAATACAATTATATGGTAGTGTCGAACTGATCTGATGATGGAGCCGGAAGATATGAACTGGAACTTCATGATGGAACATCGTAACAGTGCTGTGTTTAGATATGTTAGAAAAGTCTTGTAAAGCGTGTTTTGTAGTGTTTTTTAAACTATTAATTTATTAAATCCGAAATTCAAAGTTCGTATGACGCCTTACCACTAACTCAAATACAGTTTAATACGAGAGCGAAAGTGATGGCACGATACGAATTTCGAGATTCCGAGTAGCCCTCTGATCATTAATCACTTCATGATTAAAACGATGTCCTCGATAGTATGACCTTGAGCGTGCAGGGTTCCAGTTATACGCTGCATAGTCTCTTTTATGATACCACTATATCACTCCACGTGTTGTAGAGCCGGTGTTTTACTCTGCATGATTGCTTTTATGACACCACTATGTCTCTTTTGGCCTTGTTAGCTGTCCATATCCATATGTCGCGAGAAACAGGTTATGGGTTAAAGTAGTTATGGCTTTTACTTAACGTTAAAATAGAGTTTCTTGAGATACTTAAGGGCCCTTTCGTATTTTTTGGTCAATAGAAACGATAGAAACGGATTTTTGATGTTGTATTCTAAGAAACAGGAAAGATATTTCAAATTCTGATTAGTTATTTGCATAAGTCATTATTTTTTTAAAAGCGACAAATTTTAGTAGCACTGCATATTTTAACTAAATTTACCCGATTACCGACAGTAGGTTTCTGAAGAGCGCTTGAAGTCATAAGTTTGAGCCCTTAACACTTTATGATGTCATGTGCACACGTAGTTATTAAAATAACCACAAAATTATTAATACCTATTATGCATCGTACATTGCAAAAAACTGTTTTTTTTTAAACAAAACTTTTTTTAAATATTCTATAATAGTATACATAGGCGCAGAGAAAGTCCTCAGTACCGCGCGAGTGTGTTTTATGATAGGACTCTTAATACGTTATTATATATAAGATAATAGGACTAGATATTTCACTTTTATTTGGAATTATTACGAGCAATACCTAAAAGACACACAATAATTCTTTATAAGATAATTAGCACTTAGAACGCATAGAAAAATGTATAATCATTTCGGTGTCTGGGGACCTTATTGGCAGCCGCAAAAGACGAAATTAGCCTGAATAAAGGTGCTTTGTTTCAAAAAAATATGTAAGTATATAAGAAAATATTCGAAAAAAATATTAACGATTTTAAGGTGATATTGTTGAATTATGAAGTTTTTACACTGATTAAGAAACTCAGTGTAAAAACTTCATCATTCAACAATATCACCTTAAAATCGTAAATAATATTCTTGCGTTGATGATAAAATTTAAAACCGTGCTAGTTAGGATGCATCGGCGTTGTCCATTATAGGACAACAGTACCTGCTCTAAAGTTGGACTAGTTACCTACTTATTTGACACTTATCCGAGTTCCGACGCGACATTCAGACCATAATGCAGCCACAGTAGTTATAAATGCTTGTATAATGCCCGTAAATATAAACCATTAAGTAAATGTAAAGTAATTTTCTCCAACTTGCTCGGAAATGTTCCCATTAATGTAGTAAAAACACACCACGAAGTCCATCGTTATATACGTTGATACAATAATAAATTTAAAAAAAGTGGCATTGCTTCCCGGACAGGCCTGGGAAGTGTACTAGACATGGGTAGTTCGCGAATGAATGATTCAAATGAAGTACTTCACTTGTTTCACTCCTTCATTCACTAGTTCAGCTCAGATTCATTTAGTACAATTCTTCAGTAGTTCAGTTTATCTATCCGTTCGGTTATTGGCCAGTCGCTCAGACTCTAGAGTGAAGTGATAGATAATTATCACATCAGAGGGGCTACTAGGAAATGCGAAAAACGAAGTTCGTATAGCGCCATCCCGCTCACTCTCATGTTATACTGTATTTGACTGAGCGGGATGGCGCCATACGAACTTCGTTTTTCGGATTTCGGGGTAGCCTTTCTGCTCACAAAAAATAAATAGTTAGCTTTTTCCACAATAGATTCTAAGGTCCATAATGTTTATCAAACGTTTTCGTAACAAAGCGATTGAATTGCATTAATTAAACGTCATTCGATTAGTTCCGAAAGGGAATGAAAGAAAAGAAATACATCGTACTGATAGATATATTTCTGTATAAACTGAAGTAAATGAATCTGATGACCTACTGAACTAAACTGAACTAGTGAACTAAATGAGTGATATACTTCACGGTGACCGAAAGAAGTATATCAATCTTTTCTTTTTGTGCGCATGACTAAAGTGTACATTTTTTTTCTTTTCGTCCTTTCGGACAGGCTAAGACCATAGGCCATACTGCCACGTCTTCTCGTGATTATTATTAAGTGTTAAATCCAGTTAATAATGTCTTCAGAAATTTTCTTTATAAGTAGTCAAATCCAGTGGTAATGTCTTCAGTTTTAATCATTTCTCTTAAGTCAAATCCAGTATTATTGTCTCCAATAATTTATTTTCCAGAATCCAGTATTAGTATTAGTGTCTTCCTTGTTAGTGACAAAGTCAAATCCAGTATCAGTATCAGTATTTAAAATCCACTTTTTATTCCGATATAGACAGTATAATAAGCTACATCCAGAACCCTGTTTTTTTTAATAGACAATAATAATAATCACACACCAAAGTCTAAGACTGATGTGTGATGCATATCCAAAATTAAACTCATACCATACATTTATTACTATAAGATGATATTATACAATATAGGTACAATTATATTTCTCCTACAGTACTAAGTAAAAACTTATATAAAGGTAAATATGTACAACTATTTACAATGAGATCTGTAACGTTACGCGGGACTAAATCAGAGCATTCATATATTTGAGTTAGTTCATCCATCAACACAAGGCGCTGAATGCCGAAGGATGGACAGTCATAAATTATATGCGATGTAGTTTGTTCATGCAAGTTGCAGTTAGAACATATACGAGTAGAACTGACAACCATTTTGAGACGATGCAAATGAAAATTTAGTCGACAATGACCGAAACGAAGACGAAAAATGGTAGAATAAAATTTTCTGTTCATGTAAATGTGACTTTTACAGAACCACGGTTGGCTATTAATCTTAACATTTAGTGGCGCGTACCATAATCCTTTATTCTCAACTTGAACAGTACGATTCCAATGTGTTTTTTTTTCAAATTCTAGTCATTCTTTGTTTTAAAATATGAATCAGATCTGAATAGGGCAAGGATACATTAAAGTAAGTGTTATTTGTAGAATTTGTCGCATTAATTGTTTTGGCCAAAAAATCTGCCCTTTCATTCCCTGTAACTCCTATGTGAGACGGAACCCACATAAAACTTATAACTATGCTATCGACACTAAACAATTCGTACCACAGCTCTTCTATTGCGAATATTAAGTAATTGGTTTTTGCATGGAATTTATGATTCTCTAAATTTTTATGAACACTCATACAATCACTAATTACAAGCCATTTTTGATATCCTTGATTCTGATGCTTAATATGTTTCAGTGCTGCAAGGATAGCTACAGCTTCAGCTGTAAATATACTGGAATTTTCATTAAGTTTATACCCCAAACCTTTATTCAACAGACTATCAAAAAAGGCAAAAGAAATATTAGTATTAATTTTTGACCCATCAGTATATATCATACGATGGTCACTCGAATAATTTGCAATTAATTATTGTGCAGTTTTTTACTTTTAATTTCATCCAAGACTTTGAAAATTCACCATACAGCCAATAGTAACGTACAAAAGCCGAGTTTTAAAAAAACTTTAATTATTTTCCGCGTTTAGTTAATGCATGGTTAATGCACATAATAATAGAAAAAAAGCAATAATTATTGTATCCAAATCATAATACAGAGATTATTTAGTCTTAATCTTTTGGGACTGATAAATATTTTGTAACAAAAGTTATGTTTTTTAAATGTTGTGCGTTTAGGAATTGCCGATTCAACTAAAAGTAATAATGCATATATTTATTTTAACTATTGCTATGGGTTTTCTTTTTATTTATTTTCATTGCTATATTTAATGTAGAACCAAATATACAATTCGGACCCAAAACTTTTAACCTTAATACCCTTAAAAAAATTAAGGCGGGAACGCAAATTTCATTTTGTCAAAGATTGTCTGCCGTGTTATTTTTACGAAAATAAGTTACATAAACATGTGTCAAATTTCCTCGCATATTTGGAGAAAAGCAGTACACATGCCTCGGCAGGAATGTCATTTCGTGGATTCGTATCTATTGTCTAAACCGTACTCATCCACGAAATGACTTTTCCCGGCCTCTGCAGTAATATACTATTATTTGGACTACTGGACAATAGGTACCGTATTGTGTTCTTATCAAGACGAGACATCGCAAGTGGTACCGTCGGAAACGGTAGGTAATGCGCGCATTTACCTTATCTGTACTATTTAGTGTGTGAAAGATCATAGAGCATGTTGCATAGAGTAAAGATCTGTTGAAGATAGTCTTACCATAAAAAACAGGACACACATGTTTTGTGTTTTAAAATAAATTATGTTTGACCGCGTGGTCAGTAGCTTTTATATTTATTATTCGTTTCACTTTTCAAGTTTGAGAAACATGTCATTATTTGTGTTTAGAACAGGACTAATAGTAGTTTTAGCCCATAGAGCAAAAATAATTCCTATCCAAAGGGGGACCGGTGACCAGCGGGGCAGTGCAATGTTAAAATAGTTACACATTTTATTATAACAGCAAAGTTTTTAATTCTCATCCAACGAGGGCAGATCTCATTTTTGTTTCGTGATTATCAAGTAATTGTACGTCGACCTTTAAAGTTATTCCAGAACGTAGGATAAGTGTTTAAGTACCGGACAATGGCTCCGAAAACGTGAAATGTCAAAAGATAATTAATGCACTCCGGTAAAAAATCTTTTTTTTCTTTTTATCTACACTCGCGTAAGATACCGTGAATATGTGTAGGTACTGTTAAGTTAATAACTTTGTTAAAGTTAAATATTTGTCAAAATCAGCTTTACTGTTTAACACGCTGTCAACTAAGGTCCAATTCACGATGGTCTCTTAGTTATTAATTTCCTTCACAAAATCTCGGCATTTGATACGATATATTTATTTAAACTTTATTGCACAATCGAAAACTGTACAAATGGCTGACTTAATGCCAAAAGGCAGTCTCTACTAGTCTACCATATAGATCTAATATAATGTAGATCAAGTTTTTCTTGTTGATATTCTCTCTCGTAACTCCGGAGACAATAGTGACATAGTTACTTAGAGAAATGCTAAAAACTGCGCTTTTAAAATATTGACGAGATGGGCCCTTGAAAAATGGACTTACATTGACTAGAAATAGTACCTACATTTCGATGCTAGCGCGGAAAGTATGTCTTTACTTCACGTTTACCGAGATAACTCGGGACGAATGAAGAATGACATTTCCACGTGTATCGAACGGCGTTTTTTTAATACAGTTGCGAAAAAATAAGGAAAACGACAAGTAAGCATCATGATCACCATCATCATCATTACCATCATCATCATCATCATCATCATCATCATCATCATCATCATCATCATCATCATCATCATCATCGTCATCATCATCATCATCAATAAGTAGTCATGAATTGGAACAAGTATAAATTTAAAAACATTGGAAAAGTGAAAAGCACTAGTTCGCGAAAAGCAACTTTTCGAACGCTAAACAGCTACGTAAAGTAGCACTTTTTGAACAACTGTATTTTTGTTTAAAAACTTAGTTTTAAAGAGTCGAAGCTATGGCAATAAGTTTAGAATAACACACGAGTTTTTACGGAATGGAATTTTCCCCCAAATCACTTTTACTTTAAACGGTCAACACGTTTTTTGGCCCCTCGCCAACACTCGCGATTTGACACAGTTCGACGTCTGCGCCTACCGCGCTTGAAAGTTGCAAATATTGTGAAACAGCAACTTGCTCTTTGGTGAAACAGCAACTTGCAACTACGGGTCTAGCGCTTAAAACCGAGTCTGTCTGTTTATCTCGAAGCATAGGAGAGCGGTACGGGAGTGGTGACAAGTGACGTGTCCTAACTATCTCGCTATACACATGTACGTCATTTGTCACCCCTCCCGTACCGCTCCCATACCTCAGGAACAGGCTCAGTTATGCGTTAGGCATATTGTCTAAGCATCCATGTGTACCTTAAGGTGCGTTCACATTTGTATCATTTGCCTGATCAGATCTTCGTCGCGTGGCATGATCGCGTGTCACGATCACGCGTTTGGACGTTGCGCCGATCCGATCGCTCGAAATCCATGTTGCTACGCGTATCACACATACTTAGATCGGACAAGCGCGGCGCGATCGCCGCGCCGACAGTGAGCGTCCAAGCAGCGCGATACGCAGTCATGCCACGCCACGGTGATCGGATACGAGCAAATGATACAAGTGTGGTACCTTTAGAGCATTTGACCACTGGAGCATGGAGTATAGAAAAGGTAAGGAGGCCAATCTCATATAGGAGAATGTATGAAAAAGTGTCCAGCGGAAAATAGTAAATAATAGTACCAAATCCGTCTAAAATGGAGCTATGATAGCAAGATTTTTTGATCCAAAACCAAACAAAAAAAAGTGCTACTCAATCCTTAATTTTTCTTCTGATATAAGTATTCAATCGAGCTTAAGATGACTTTTCTTGCAACATCGATGTGTTGGTTTTTTTTAGAATTATTGTGGTAATTTATTTTACGCACTCGCTTCTGTGCCGTCACCAATTTAATGCCTTTTGACGGACACTTTGGATGTATAGAGATTGTTCTCCTTAGTTTTCTACACTCCATGATTTAACCACTAGTGATGACAAGCCGTGTCATCATCAAATAAATGTTTCATTCGCTTTTAGCACGGGGTTTACACGTAAATGTTCCTATTTCTACAAACAGATACAACACATACATCATACATATTCACTCGAGAAATGTAACTCTCTTTCTTACGCTTGCGGATAAAAATATATTTTGTTCGAGAGAGGGTGAACTCCAAATATTATGTCGATTTAGGGGTCCAGTAGTATATTTAGTTTTTTGGGAATATAATGTATTTACACCTACCTATAAAGCGGATATTCATGTTTTTTTTGACACGATTCGATTTCTCTGATACGTCTTCATAATGACAAACTGTCGCGATAGACTCTTTTAATGATAGTGAAAACGACACCAGCGGAAATTATTTACATAGATACACATCGCCTCATAACTTATTTATAATAGTTTTCCTTTACATATTACGTATATAACGAAAAATGAGTTACTAAGACAACCTTTTCTCGTTGAAAAAGTCTCGAGTTTCCAGATATGATTGACGATGATTATGACCAAGATACAGAAATGATAGCTATACGAATGATAGATACCCAAAACTATAGCACTTATACTTTAGTTTAGTTTGTATACCACTTATAACTTTTTTATTATAATAGTTGACAAGAGTATAAACTACCAATTATGGACATGATATTATGTGTCAGACTTTATTACGTATAATGAATGAATTAACTTTACGGAATCGCATATTAGATTAATTTATAATATTTAGTTCCTTTGCTGTTCCGTGATTAGAGTCTGGCAAATGAAAAATGAGAATGGAATCAATCGCAAAATTTTAAAATGTAGGTGCAGTGTGCCTGCGTGTGCTAGAGTTAAACATATTAATTGATTTTGTCATTAATTATTAAGTTATTAGTTAATGAGAAAAGCATTCAAATTTGTTTATATTTAGCTAATACAGGCACATTGCAGCTACATTTTTAAATTTCGCGGTTGAATTCATTCTCATCTTTCATTAGCCAGACTCTAGTGCTTCCATCAGATATGATTGATTATGATGATGACCATACATACTTATGATGTTTGTTGCATCCTTGTGGATGTTTTTGTTATTATTATGGTAATTTATCTTTTGCACTTGCTTCAGTGGCGTCACCAATTTAACGCCTTTTGACGGACACTTTGGATATACATACATAATGTAACTAATGTAAGCTTTGATTAGATGTCACAATAACTTATTATATATTAATAATATAATTAAAAAGTGGAAATCGTGGAGGAAGTCATTCTGTGTGCGGTAATTTAGTAGTCAGCCAAAAATAAAGTTAAAACATAGTTCATATTTGTAGTCATCGTTCGCATTTAGTTGTTTGTGAGTTTTTTGCTTTCTTCGCGATATCCGTTCTCACCCAGACGTGAGGAGCAACAAGTTTCACTTCGAACAAAAACAGATCGACATCTCCGATCACTTTCACGTCTTGCCAAAATATAATTGAGATTCTGAACGTACATCGGTCCAATCTACGGGGTTATAAACAGACATTATGATTAATCATGTGTGTGCTGTTAATTAAGCGAATTTAAATAAGTCATATGTATATTTCTCTCTCTCTCTGCTTTCTCATCTTTTCACGTATTATTAAGCAAAAGATAGGAACTAGAAAGGTCAATGTTGAATTAAAAATTAACTAATGAGATTGTGGTCAGTGCAGGGTCAGTGGCATAAAAGGGAAGGGCTATGTTTTAAAAATTAGACTGGCGATGTCCTCATAAAACTCAAACAGTGCCTGGCAGGCGCAGGTTAAAAAATATAAAGAATTTTAAATATCAATTATTTTGCCTGAAACGTCATCTTCATCGAGGGAGAAAATATTACTATTTTTGATTCACCAGAAATTCCTAGGTATAAAGTATAAAAATTTTCGCGTTATTTTATTTGGAAACAAGTCATGTAGATGCATCATTCGACGACCTTAATTGTTGTGATATTCTTATTTGTGACAAGTGTGTCACAATATACAGATTACAGAAGATATACAAAGAAATAAAAATAATAATCAGAGGTAGACAAATATAAATAGGTACTTTTTTCATAATTGCCAAATTGAACTTCAAAACTAAACTTGCATCCATGGGGACAACTAGTTCTTAGTATTTTATTAAGTAGTACGGATCTGAGCTGTAACGGCAGGTTCATTTATAAACAGAGAGAAATTGAGCGAACTGGTCGCGTCGGTTCTAAATTTAGGATTCACTTTTAAAGTTTCATTTATCGGGGTCGACAAACTCTGATCGAGAGAACCATTAAGTAAATTTTAAAAAGGTTTATCTCATACAATGTGCAATGTGTTTATTTCATACAGTGTTTTTATACTCACATTATTATCAGGTCCGGATTTATGGGTCTGGAGCAACGAAGGAGTGTAGGCCTTCAGTAATTTTTCAAATATAATGAACATTTTTTTTATTGTCAGTTGTGGGGGGTTCCTTCACCTATGGAAGCCAGGGCTGCAGCCCCGGTTACCCTCCCCTAAATCCGACCTTGATTATTATTAGTTTTATTTATTTTAGATTACATATTTTTTAACAATATAGATATAATAGTAAATTCATGGACAAGGGGCTAAAATAAGCCATTATGACACGAAGTGATTATTTGGACGAGCTCACGAAGTGAGCGAGGACAAATATGTCTGAGTGTCAAATTGGCTTTTAGCCACGTGTTAAACACTCTGCTTTTCACTTCGACTGCGAGAAAATGAAAAAGACTTAGACTTTAATATTGTATTATTTCACGAAAAACTAAAAGTACAGTTTGAACACTTCTATCTGAAAGTTTGACCAATCTGATTAGGTTGGTTTGTTTGTTTTTAATTATTCGTAAGGAGTATGTAGCTGGCCGCATGTTTTTTTTTCAGTGTTATAGAAATTTGTATGGGAATATATGGATTTCTTTCAAACGCTAGGTGCTAAATGTACTATTTTAGTCTTGCTTCGCGAAGCTCATATGACGTACTTTTTGAGCAGGAGAAGTGAAAAAAGTAAAATACAAAAAATGCTGTGCCCAGGAGTACTGTCGTAGTATCTGACCCTTGATCCAGCGAGAGCTTTTTAAGACTTTGGGCTAGACTATTCATTATAGAGACCGTTTACCGAAACAACTATCCAGATAATTTCATTGAATCAACACCACCTGACAAAACAGTCATGAGCCAAGTAAAGGTACTTTCTGAGTTTGTACTTCTTAGGCTTCACGAGGTTTTGCATCATGCGGGACGGTGATGTCAACAAGCACTGCCCGGCGCCTAGATCGATATCAACACTATATCAGTCTTGATGGCTACGAGTACAATAGCGTCCGTGATGGATGATAAATCGATTCGAATATAAGTAGCGTCTGGCATGACCATTTTGGAGGCCTGGCATCTGTGCGTACGGCAGACCCTAGTTTATTTTTATTGTTGGTTAGTTTATTCTTATTGTTAGTCAGAATGTCACGTTCAGACATTTTTCTCGTTGTTTCGTCCGTTATTCCAATGAAATCTTATTAAATCCACTTTTTAATTATAAGACTATTGTCCTCTCAACCATGAAGGGAGGTCTGTGCCCAGCACGAGCAGCAGGACTTATAAAGGTTGATAATCATAGGTATTAACATTCAGTTACAAAGAGAAGGTATCACTACCGTGCCATACATTGCGCGTACCATGATACGTACCGACAATGCAAGAGAAATTTTATATCAATACTGCTATCAAAACAAAGGTAACATTTTATGAGATGTTTGTATCGCAGAGGGGTTACTTTTCTCTGCAGCACACTGAACAGATAAAATTAACAAATGACTTTAGAGGATATACTAGTAAAAGGCCTTTTGGAAATTAGGTACTTTTAAAAACTATTGCTATCGCTTCGCCTCAAATCCCCTATATTACAGTGCAAAAGGAATAACTGCAGCTCGGAACGATCTGACCTACAAAAAATTGGCTATTACTAAATGGAGTAATTTTAGTTTTTCTTTCACACATATTATAACAAGAGCTTTGGCTATGCTTCTATGTTTTCTGTTTTTATTTTATATTCGTCAAATTTGTTTATTGAACGTGTGCTTATGGCGCCGGATGGTGGCATTTTTTGCAGTCTTAGAGGCCCTCTAATTCTTAAAATAAAGAAATTATTAAGAAAAATAAAACATAGAGGCATGGCACAGGTAAGTAGAGATTATATTTATAAAAAAAATTGCTCTAAGACAGGCTTATCCAGGGAGAAAACGGGGGATTACGTTTGTATGGAGGAACGGCCACTAGTATATCTGTTTTCGAACAGCTCATAAAATGTTACCTTTTTTTCGACACAATTGATATAAAATTTCTCTTCCATTGTTGGTTACCAACGTTTCTGATTTATGGCTCATGCAGGTCAATATACCATATTAAAGTACTTATCGGTCATTTGCGACGGTATTGTCTCGGAAACGGGCCAGGTGAAAATTTACGAATTTGCATTGATCGCAGCTGTTTAGGTAACAATAGAGTTGTGTGAATCGGAACGTCTCAAAAATAGCGGGTAATAAGTTCGCTTAGCCGTAATTTGTAGCTGGTCAGTGGCTTAAATATCGATAGTTTGTGTCGGACAAATCGTAAAACCATATGTGGATTATGTTGTATCGTGTTGTTTGTACAGTTAAACTCTATTTTAGCACCATACAGCCATACTTGACGATCAGTATCATAATATGTTACTCGTATATAGTTTATTTTCAAGAATTTCGGTGACCCCGATTTCAAAGTTCAGAATATTGCCGAATCTGTGCAAAATTTGCATCGTGTTTTAAGTTTTTTGGTAGCAATTCTCTACGCGTGTTCTTTATAAAGCAATCAGAGAAAATAGACTAACTAGATTATTAACTGCGAAAATGTTATATCCTCATACAACTTAATGTCAGCAGTTTACTCGCATTTTTATTTTTTGTGTCATTTCTCATTTCAGGTGATGCTGACGTACTGCCTTCTGGAGGTTTCTTCTCGGCCTTCCAATAGCGAGTATGTACCAAATACTTTATTTGCACATGAATTCTGAACACTTTCTATAATGACATCATTTGATATGAATATCAGATAAAGAAATTGAGAACCATTTCTTAAAAAATCCACTAAACGTTAAGAATTTTCACAATAATATTAAGATGTTTATAGGTTTTGGTAAAAGGCTGGTTTGACGTATTTTCACCCTTGGAGTAGTTGTGTTCTTACACGATTCGTGTCTACTGTGGTTTTGTTTTGATCACGGGAATTACACGAATGGTGTAGTGCACAAATAGCATTATATTGCTTTATTTGAATGGCAGCTCGGTATTCAAACGCACTTGTAATAAAACCAACGCACAACTAACATAAAAAACACCTTTAGATCGGCATGAATACACAATAACACAGGTAGTATGGCTGACTCCATCTGTGCGAAGTAGACGTAAAATGAGCAAGGCAGGTTTCGTATAGTTCCAGTATTTAATTACCACAGAAAAAACATCAGCCTCTGGCTAGAGCAGTGATTGTAATCCTGAAGTTCCATTAATCCAATTATTTTGTTTTCTCTTGTCAAATGCTTAGAAATGAAACTTCCTCTTCTTTCTAGCAAACGTCCCCTTCATAATATCGAAGTAGTACTACTTCGATATTATGAATTTGAAAATGGAAAGGCAGTATCTAGACTGTCTAATTTTAACTACAAATTCAACTCATTGTAACTCGTATCGGTATTTTTGCTTCGATGAGATGCGACTCGCTCGTCAGCAAATCTAGATGATAAAGAAAAACAAAGAAGAAATAGAGTTGAATTTCCTCTTTTTATTCTTACTCTACCTTATTGGTTTATCGATTAATACCTTGCTGAGAGCTCATCTCCTTTGCACGTTTGTTGAATTCCTATCAGCCTGCGTCTAATATTCTTATCGTGTAATAATGATACTAGTGGCAAGGAGGTACCACGGCGGGCGTTGTTATGGTTCAAGTATAGCGATTTCTCTTAATGCTTAACACTGCTTACTTTTATTTGAAGAGTCCGCTTAGAAAAATGACAAGCGAGTGGAGATGGTTTCGCATGGCAAAATTCATAGGATAAAATATTTCGAAAAAAAGATAAAATATCGAAAATTAGATAATGTGCCAAACGAAATTAGTATCTACGCATATTACGCCTCATTATTACGCCTTTTTATTTTGACATTGGGCTCATTTGGATATTGCACGCTGAATTAATAACGAAGCTCAGGGCATGGTGTTTATAATAATGTCATTAAAAAAGAAAATACTAGTAATATTTTTTGCTATTTCAGGTCAACAGCACAACTTCGCTTCGATATACCTACAGAAGTTACTGACGATGTTAACGATGATGAAGAATTACCAAGAGAACAAGTTAGATACCCTGAAGTTGATAGTGATAATACGCAAGAAATCTTAGACAAAATAAATGAAATTAACCAAGGACTAGTAAAACCTAATAAGAATAGAAACAAAAATTCACAAACACATACAATTGGAAATTACGTTTTAGACGCATCTACATTAGAAAAAATACAACAACTTATCTCTGGAGCCAAACTAAATGCTTACCCAAATGATCAAAAGAAACAGGAGAGTAATTATCTTGCGAATGAAAATGCTAATGAACTTCGATATGATAATTCAAGAGCATTGCAATATGGTGGACTTCCATCCGATCTATTGACGGCTAATCAAGTACAAAGTACCGCAGCTCGAATGCCATACATCACAAGTATACCAGTACTCGTCATGCCTTCGTCATCAAATGATTTATATGATCGATATACGCCGAACTCTCTAAATTCTATAGAATCAGACATGCAATTCCAAACGAGGCAGAGACCACCATCTCTACCTTTTAACATAAATTGGCCATTAGCACCATTCTTTCCCATATTAGTCAAAGATCCTTTACTTGGATTTCTTCATGGTGGCGGGTGGAATAATTTCTTCGAATATGGACAAAGCGCTGACGTATGTAATAGAAAACAAAAAGCTTTAGAAGAGGATATTGATGGAATGACTGAATTAGAAGTTGAACGAGAAAAAGCTAATGAAAATGTAAACTTGTTCTTGCCTAATGTTAAAACAAACGCAAGGGAAGCAAGAGCAATCAGAAAGAGAACTGTATCTACAGAAGCTCCTAAAATGAAAATTCAAGATAATTCAAAGAAATTAAAAAAGTTTTTTTCTCAAAAACCAACAGAGGCATCAGTCACTAAACCAAAACCAGTTAAATCTGAATTATCTGCGCAGGGTACAAAAACAGTACCGAAAGATGACGATTTGAGATTTCATATGGGTGGATTCTCGTTGTTTGGAGGTCGGCCGTCCGTGCCTACGTATAATCCAGGTTTCTTTATAAATAAACTGAAAGTGAGAAGGGGAGGTGTAGCAATTGCAGGACCAGGCGGGGTGGCGACTGCTGGCAAAGGTGGAGCGGCTATTGTGGGCCCTGGAGGTCTCGCCTACACGCAACCAGGAGGCCTTGCGGTTGCAGGCCCGTCGTCTCGAGTCGTCGCCCTAACTTCCGACGTAGACCTCTCATCCATCGTGACCCGCCTGCAGCAACAGCACGCCGCCACCGACGGTTCGGTCCCAAGACTACTAGAAGCAATACCTGAAGGCAAAATTGTTGCTATAGGGCCCACTATTTATTACCATCCTGAATAAACTAAACGCTTTTTCTTGCTTTCATATCTAACTCTATAACCTTGATCTTAAATACTTCTATTCTTCTTTCCTTTTATTAAACTTCTTTTTCTTTCTTACTAGAAATTGGGGATTCTGGAGAAGATTTGGGCGAAGAAGCGATAGAAGAGAATACTCTGGATATGATGGATTCAGCGGATACAGGCAGCAACCGGAGGAATATCAATACGATGGCGTGAACTTTGTGCAGTCACCGCCGTTTGGAGACAGTACTTTCACTTTGTTTTTAAAACCTGTTGCTCATGCCATAAACGGGCCGAGAGGGACGGCGATCGCGAATCCAGTTTCTCACGTAGTCATCGGTTCTCATCAGAAAGGGAGTGTCGTGTTTAACCCAACAGCATCAGCTGTCGTTGGTCCTGGAGGGATAGCCCATGCCCAATCTGACCTGTACTTGTATGAATACAATCTAATATAGATGAAACAACAAGAGGCCAGACATTGAAAATATCTATATTTAGTTCAGAATGTCTTATTAGTTAAATTCCCACAAAATTATTGTTTCCTACAAAAGTATTCTGTATCGATAAAGTTAAATGAATTGTATAAAATCGGCTTTAATTAGACATTTTTTATTTCGGAAAGCACATTCGATTGATCTCTTGAAATTGTTTTCCGAATTATGTTAGAAGTTAATTGAGGGTAAATAAAATATACCTAAAAGTATTTTTGTAATTTATTTTTACTAATGTTAAGTTATTTATATAAATGACGAATTAAATAACAGAGCTGTTTTATTTTCTTGTACACATGACGTCTAAGATATGCAAATTATTGCCAAGAAATACGATGAAACATTATATCCATACTTCCATACTAATATTATAAATGCGAAAGTTTGTCTGTCTGTCTGTGTGTCTGTTACCTTTTCACGCTTAAACCGCTGAACTGATTTGGATGAAATTTGGCATGGAGATAGTTTGAGTCCCGGGGAAGGACATAGGCTACTTTTTATCCCGGAAACATACCCTTATCCGTGATACACGAATTTAAGGCGGACGAAGTCGCGGGCAGAAGCTAGTATGGAATAATTTAATATAGGTTAGTGATATAGACGGACAGACATAAAAAATAAGATGTTCAGATTTATTTCATGGGTTCTGCTATAACGCTATAAGAGCTACCTTTATACCAAATTTCAAGTCTCTAGGACAACTGGAAGTGCCCTATAGGCTTACTTATCGTCGGATCGTGTGTCGTCGATCCTACATGGTAGATAGGCCTAGAGAAAAATTTAAACGTATGGATAAGATGTTTTTTGATTGACTTTGTTAGTTTCATTCTAATAGTCGCTATAGCCACCAACTCTGTCATATCTCTCTATCCTGATTATAATTGTTGCATACTTATAAGAGTAACAAGAAATTTTACCGAATCGAAACCTAACTTCATAGAAAGTTAGGGTCAAATTTTAATGTATTTGAAATTTGTACGCACGTTCCTCTTAGTTTTAAAAACTACACCGAAACTTTCCAATGATGTTGTTCAGACATCAGAATAACATATATATAGGTAGTGGCTGACATGAAGGAACATTTTTTGTCTATAGTTTAAAGTTTTAAACATGCAATAATTTACAATATTATTTCGATTTAACCTTTAATAAAAACATTCCCTAAATTGTATGAAATAATTAATTATTTGAAAAACAATTATCTCGTTCAGTTGTAAATGCGTGCAGAAGTTCTCAGTTAACACACAGTGCCGCTTTATGATGCAGTCCAAGACACTTGGGCATCTTAAATTCGTACACTTGATAAACCAAGCGCATAATAGATACAGGCCATCGCGAAGAAAAGTAATACCAGTCTACAGGTAAAATATTTAACTCACTTTTCTCTATAGGTGTCTGTAAGTACCAATTTTTTGCTTTCAATCGTGTGCCTTTGTTATGCCACAGATATTAATAATCGATGTCACTTTATGGCTGTTCAGTTACTTTCATTAGTGATTAGTGCGAGTTCATACATTTCGCACTCGCGTTTACTCGTAGTAGCAAATGTATTCATACTTGCACTAAAATTCTAGCCTGGTCCGTACTAGGCTTTAGAGTCACTAAATGGGAAGTGGCAAGCGATATCTCAGCCAGTTGAAAATGCTCCGGTTGGCAAGTAGAAATTGATCGGCTAAAAAATGCAACTGCTCTTCGTTTTTATGTAGGCGTCATAACCAGAAGAATTAAAAGATGATATAAGTGATACAATAACAAGTAACTAAACTCGTAGACGTATATTCATGAAATTAAAATACTTTCTCTAATTGTAGAACCGCAGTCCAATACCTTCCATTCTACGGCGGTGGCAAAGGTCAATATCTAGAAGTTAAAACCAACAACAGAGGCGTTGTTGTAAGCGAAGTCATCGTATCCGAAGAAAAAATAAGCAGTGAGAATGTCGTTAAGAACGTAGATGAAAACCTGCTTTCTAAAGTATTAGCTAAGAACTTGCAAAACCTCCAGACGTTGTCCGGCGGTTTGATCAAGCTTCATAATCTTGGAAGGAAGACTGGGGCGTTGGCAATCAGTGACAAGGAAAGATTTAGGGCCCAGATGGTATCCTTGGGGGAAGCCGCTTCGAACACTATTAAGTTGATCGAAGAAGTCGGAGACAACGTTGATGTGCTGTTCAAAAGTGAATCAAAGAGGCAGTATGAAAATGACGAGGAGGATGTAAGTATAGCTGAAATATTTACGAAATATTAGTAGAAGTAATTAATTATTATGTATTAAAAGCGATGCATCTATATTATTAGGTTTTTGTATATACTTTCTAAATTAGTATGTTTTATACGCGTAGTTCGTGTCGCTTCCTATATTGTTATGAATTTATATAAATAAGTTACTTCATAATTATTTTTTACGGAAGCTTTAAACTATTCAGCAAATCTTTGCACTATAAAAATAGCAACGCCACCTAGTATCAGATTGTTGGATTAAGAATATTCATAAATAATATGACGCTAACTATTATTGACATTATCGTGTCATGGACTGCGTTTGGTTTGGACAATCGAGCGAACAACTTATTTTTTGGTTTTATATATATCTATCACAATCGAATATTCATGAATACCTATGAATGTAACAGCAAAACTATTAAGAAGTCAATTTTAATATCTTAAACAATGTTTGAACGGTTTCTGTGTAATTTAAGTTTATTATAAATTAATTGATAGATTCCGGCGTTACTGAGCGGGATTCCATAATAGATTAATGGATAATAGTCAATCAATTCGAAGTCATGACTATTGCAAATGGCGAAATTTCGCGGATTAGAAAAGGAATTATTAATCTATTAATAGTCCCCGGCAAGCTCGGCCGAATTTCACCTTCCCATACAAACGGAGTTTCGCTCTCATTTTAAAACTACGTGTTGGATTGTAACGAAACTTTGCATATACAATGGCATGAGGTATATTTAGGCCTGTAATTTGTTTATATGGCTCCAGTTTATAAAACAAACGAAATACAGCAAAAACATGTTTGATATAAAAATTTAAACTCGATCGAAACTTTTTTGCTATGGTATCGGAAGCTACATAAACTAACTATAGGACTGCATATACCTTAAATTACTCTAAGCACAAAGTTTCAGAGCAAACTAGCTTGTCGTTTTAAAATGAGAGCGTAACTACGTTTGTATGGAGAACCGAGCTTACCGGGGCTCTTAAGTTGTAATAACCTCTTATATGTCCCTAGGTTGGTGAAGAGGGCGTCGGTATCGATTCTCCGACCGCCGAAGATGGCATCCCCCTAGATGGCATCACTATCGCTGAAGCTAAACCAGTTGGTTAGTATTATATGGTATTTTTGAGTGTGAATGTTATATGTGAAACTTCAAGTATTTTTATTAATCCTATGTGGTTTTATCTCCCTTCAAAAAGTTCTGGACAAATCTTCTACTAATGTTTCGTACTAGTTATTAAGACCTATGAAAATCCGAACGCAGGCGTTTTCCAATAAAAAGTTACTTCTCTTTTGCACATTAATAAATTGGAGTATCATTGACATTCCGCAAAATATTGAAGAAAAATAACTCACCAGTAGATAAAAACCCTCTTAAAATTAGATCACTTTCTGTCTTTGTGCATTTAAACACTCGACATGGCAAGCCGTATCAATTTACCGAACAATGCAAGTGCAGTTTTAACTTGGTTGTCCAACGCATTGGTGACATGTCGCGCGCTCTTGTGCCTTCAACTTTTTCCTGGCCTAGAATACACAGATGTGTTTCTTGATGTACATATAATATGAGAAGAAAAAAGTGAGAATACGATATTGGATGATGGAAGCTATAGACGTTTCAAAAGCATCTAGTTTTCTTCTTCTCGCTTTGTCTTAAAGTCCACGTCTCAACCCTCGTACAGAAATATGGGTAATTAATTATTTTATCACTTGCTCACATGTCTACTTAACTCTAACCGCAGAGAACAATTATTCAGAAGATAAACTTTCAACTCGTCAACAGCCAGCTTAAATGGTTTCTACTATAATTTCTCTTTCGCGTACGTAGGCCCACAAGGTGAATTGATGACCTGGCCAAGATCACTGGACCAGTCATTCTTTAGCTGATGGTTATAATGATAATTTCACTTTATTTTTCCAGGTCTGGCAGTGATCGGCGAACACGGTCTGGCGGCGTCTCGTCCGCAGGCCACGGCGGTGGCCGTCTCTGGCATTGCGCTTGCGCGGCCGATCGCCACCGCCATCGCGGGCGTCAATCCTGCGCAACTGGGCATTGAGTTCCACGTCAACAGGGAATAGTTTAATTCTTTTTGCGACTTTTTTGAGTTTTTCAACTCTTATTGGTAAACGTTTTTACTACAAATTTTCATCCAGCAGGAGATGATGTAAAAGTCATCTTAATTAACAAAACTTAGTATGATATACCTACATGCATGTCGAAGTTGACGCTTTGTAAGCACAATTTACTCTGGTAAGAGTTCAAAGAATCATTCAAAGTGCGAACCTTCCTAAGTCTTGCTGGTATATCTGAGAATGTTCTCAAAATTCTTACTTCAATCATTTAAATTTAACCGACCCAAGGCCAAATTTCACTTTAGTCTGCTAGTTCTTGAAGTTTGATTAAGCCTGTTAATGTCAGCCATTTGACAGACGTAATCCAGCATTATCATCATCATTATCATTTCAGTCAAAGGACATACTATTGCTGGGCAACGTGCTCCGCCTTCATCTAACGGTTTCCCGCGATCTTAACCCGATCATCGATCTATCTTGTTGGGCTCTTCCCACGTTGCGTCATTATGTACGCGGTCACCACTCAAGAACCTTTCTGCCCCAGCAGCTATCTGTTCTACGACCAATGTGCCCCAGCCACTGCCACTTCAGTCTAGCAACTCTCTCAGGAGAGGTTCTTCGGCGGACCTCCTCATTTCTGATTCGATCACGAAAAGGAGACTGCATTCGCCTTTGACTGACTCTGAGCCGTCTTATGAGGTTGTAAGTGAATCCACCCTTAATCACCCGTTAACGCTAATATAGCTTTGTAAAATAGGGCCTTATAATGCTTGATCTTATTTTACCGATACTAGTTAATTAAGTTAAGATTTTAATATATTCCTTAACCTTACTTAGTAATTTCGTATAATTGTGATGGTTCGATAATTTAATACGCGGTAAATACTACCTATATGTTTTGTCTTATAAAGACGTGAAATGTGCATTTATATTTTTAATAAATTATTATTCTCTATATTAAATCAAATATTGTTTTATTCAAATTATACCATTCAGTTTAAATAGTAAAGGTGGACGTATAATGGCCTAGTCACTAATATTAATATTGTGTAAAGCGTACCATTCCTGTAAATATTTACGTACCTATTATACTAATAATCGGTGAATCTATGAAAAAACCCAACAAGTCTAGAAAAAAAAAATACAAACTGTCGAACATATAACCTCCTCCTTTTTTGGAAGTCGGTTAAAAACGGATAGTTATAAAGCAGCTAATCCAATTTTCTTGAGAATCACTTTTCGGACGACAGCAAAACAAATCCAAATCGGTCCATCCTTTTAGGAGCTAGCCATATAATGGCACACATATACACACGTCAAACTTATTACACCTCTCTTTATTCGTCTAGGAGAAGAATCTAAACAATTAAACCAATTAATTGAGAAACATTCTATGATTCACTCTGGAAGAGCCGGCCGGTACAGTTCGGGCTAAAACCGCAGTAACCTGTATTGTGATTCACCAACCACACTTGTTATGATCAACAACCACTTCAAACAAAACGGTAACTGATACAAAATTCTTTTCATTACACCATTGCTTTATTATTCACGGTCCCAACGAGGAATGTGAAAGATTTACCACGCATTCCTTAGGTCATTAGGAGCAAAAAATGTTACATCAATCTCAGGCAAATCCGGCTTAGTTTTGAAGATTTATCAATTTTCATGCAAACAATTTATTGTTATTACTAAAGTAAATTTACCTCTTTTGATCGCGACGTTGCCTCATAACGCTATTGACAGAAATCAAAGTGACAGCTACTCCTCACTAAAATCATCCTTTTTACGGTTCCGTACCAAAAATGGTAAAAAAGGAACCCTTATGGTACGACTTTGTCTGCTGTTTGTCTCTCTGTCCGACTATTAGAGCGACATATCTCAAAAACTACTTATGCTATCTATTTGAAATTTGGAATATTTATAAACATGGTCAGCCAGTGTATTGCAAAGAGAACATTTTAATATAAATGTTTATTTTCTAAAAAACGAGGTATATTTTGTTTTAGTAAGGAAAATGTGAGAAAAAAAACACCATTCCCCCCCCCTTTATCTCCGAAGTTTACCAAGCGAAAAATCTGGAATTTTCTGGAATTATGTAATTTAATATGAATATTACACGAAAATTATAACCATATATCTATCTGTCATTCTTTTTTCTTAATCACCAAAAATCATTTTGGAATAACCCGGTTGCATTAAGTTGGCCCCTCATTTGTATGTGACGCCATAGATACCAGAGGCAAACCTAACTCAAGCGGCAAGTTAAGTCGGAATAAGTGAAAGTTTGTACGGAACCCTCGGTGCGCGAGTCAGACTCGCACTTGATGGGTTTTTTTATTTGAAAAAATAATCGTTACCATTATATTAAAAGGGATAGTTTTCATACAGAAGCAAACTTTATTAAATTTTTATGAAAAAAAACGAGTATTGTGTGGTCTCTTTTTTACTGAATGTGACTTTGTTCATATCATATAACATTTTTAACTCCTAACTCCAGGAGTGCAAGGAGGTTAAACATTTTTCCATTCCTCTCGGGCACCGTGTATATGTCACAGGGAAAGAGCCAAAACAGAGATTTGATCAAATCTCTAAGGGATATGATCAAATTACGCAGGATGTTAAAATGGCGAATCAATTTTATCATTTGTCTAGAAAAAGTCAGTAATTTGATTAAATCCATGAATCCGTTTAGCGAAATGACGAAATCTCATATGATAAAGATTTTATCATATCTCTGAACGTATCTAGTGAAATGATAAAACGAGTGGCCTTTTTTGGCTGATTTCACTAAACTGATTCAGGGATTTAATCAAATGACTGACTTTTTCTAGACAAATGATAAAATTGATTCGACATTTTAACATCCTGCGTGATTTGGTCATATTTTTGGCTATTTCCCTGCGACATATACATGAAATCTGTCCTTACTTACATATTTGATGACAGCGAAAAGTCGTATTGTATTATGTGTTGTACGAATCTCAAGTTTTAGGGTAAACATTTGGTCAACTTCAGTTCTAATTTGTTTGAATCGACCTAAAAGGTCGATTCAAAGTATCACTACAGTATCAAAAATTCGAAGTATCACTAAAACAACGATTTAAGAGTCAGATTTATGAGTGACATGCAAGAAAAAAATTGAAATCGGCCAGTAAAATTTATATAATTTTTACCTATAACGAATCATTCTGCTAACCGCACGCTGCTTATGGGACATTATCAAGGTTACGTGGCGGCATACTGAACATTTCTGGAACTCCTCTGCAGTCCATGGATACCGCATGATTTAACAAAAGACCAGAAACGACTGCATGTAGAGTGGTGCCGTAAAATTATACACAAATTCAATGGAGGACAGTCATTGGCTGTCTATAATATCGTGACAGGTGATCAAACATGAGTATACGGATTGAATCGGAAAGAAAAAGCCAGTCGGCAGAATGGGTGTGTCCTTTGGAAGACTTGTCGACAAAGGTTAAGAAAACACCGGTACGAATATGGTTGCTTATTTTTTCGGAAAATCGGGACATTCCACTAAAATGTTGCCTGAAAATCAAAGGACTGCAGATTGGTACGGAAACACTTCCTTGCCCAGAGTGTTAGGAAATGCTCGCGAAAAACGTCACCGCAGCAAGGTCAATAAGGTCAGCCTTCACCACAATAACGCGTCTGCACATTTCGCTAAGATAACGAATGTGTATTTGAAGGCTACAAACGTGGAACTGGTGACCTATCCTCCATACAGTCCTGACCTTGCAACTTTTTTATTTCCTAAAATAAAAGATAAGCTTAGAGGTTTACGATTTACATGCCCGGAAGTGGCAGCGAATGCGTCCCACGAAGCTATTAAAGAGAATGTTACTGCAGACGAGAGCCACTGCTTCACACATGATTCCAACGAATTAAAAAATGTGGTAATAGTTCGGGCATATACTTCGAAAAATAATAAATGCATAATGATTATAATATCTGGTTTTATTTATCAAAATCCAGAAACTTTCAGTATGACGTAAGTAAGGTTTCAGTTATACTGTGACTATTTATCTAGTTATTCGCGTAGGATGATATCGAATACGTAAATGCGTATTATATTGTGATATTGTGAAATAATGCGATCTAGATCAGGTTTGTTTACCATTATTGTCTTTATTGTATCACTTACTATACCACGTGTTCACTAAATTAACATCTTAATCGATGAAACGCAA